>JAMQGT020011795.1:0-40000 GCA_024447675.2 Pterophyllum scalare
TCGAGCAAGGCACAGCGCATGCGTGCCAGCGGGGAAGCACTCGTGCAGCGGCGTGGTATTATGTGCAGTTGCGTGACCAGTAGAAGTGCAGAATAGCCGGAGGAGGGTGCGTACAGTACACATAAAGACCACAAGCGACCGCAAAAAATGACGTGGTACTGCCAGCAGCCAGCTCAATATAAATTTTGTTCACTCAACCTAGTAGTAGTGAGAAAGAACCTTATATGCCATTTTTAGGAATATCTGTAAAACAGTGATTGGATTTTCTTTCAAAGATCTAATCTGAATATCTGCATTTGAAAAACAACACAGAACTGTGCAAAAGCCACTTCTCATTTCTTTATATTCTGGTAGGAAAATGGGAAATAGGTGCAGCGGCTTATTGAAACATGCAAAACAAAAACAGATTTTGTACAATTCTAATGAGCTTGACACTAAATATTTGGTAGGACGACCCTCATCTTTCAGTACAGCCTGAACTCTCTTTCGTGTAGTTTCTTTAAGTAGTCTTGAGGAATAGGCACTCCAGGCTTCTTGAAGGACAGCCCAAAGCTCATCTTTTGGATGTTGGCTGCCTTTTGTTCCACACTGCTTCACTGAGGTCCGGGCTCTGGGGAGGCCAGTCCATGACTGACATCGTTCCATTGTGTGCTTGCTTTTACTACACTGACAATGCATTTAGAAGCATTGTCATGCTGAAGAGTGAAGCTGTTGCAAATCAGATGTTTTGGCATCTGGCAACACCTTGTTGCCACAGCCTTCCTTAAGAATGGCTTTTTGATAGCCACCCTTCCATTGAGACCATTTCTGACGCGGTTTTGGTCAACAGCAAACAGATCGACCCAAGAATCAGACACATCTCTCAGATCTTTGATGGGTTTTTCTCCTATTTCTGAAGTATGTGACTTTAAGATACTGTTCATCTGCCGTAGAGGCCCGCTACTTCTTCTTTTGTCCTAAGTTGTTAAGTTGTCCATTATGTGTAGACACAACACTGGTTCATACCTTGAGTTAGGTACCTTTTTGCATGCTTGAATGATTCATAAGTCATATAAGGCTGTGTTAAGCAGCTTAACAAACAAAAATTATTCCCATGAAAACAGTCAGGTACAAGGATTAAAAATGAGTGGGGAAGAGGAAAAAAGAGCCAATAGTGAAAGACCTTCAGAGGCCTGGAGAACTATTGCTGAAGAACCCTATTAAAAATTACAAGAAAGTCTGGCTCCCCGCAAGCAAAGAATAAACACATGAAGAGTAGCTCAAGACTTTTGCACAGTACTATTAATGTTCAAAAAGACAAAAGATATGAATACTTTAGTAATCCACTGTACATCTACTACCATACAGTTAGTAAAGTTGTGGTTTAAGATCTAGTGTTCACATCTCTGGCTTTAAAATAGCCAGCAGCCTAAAAAAGGCACAGACGCAACATTGCCCGTCTACAACTTGGCATCTCAGCAAGCCACACTCTGTTACATTATTTATGAGAAGTTGCATTTCACCAAAATGTGCACAGAGAAAGTGTTACATATTTTATCAGATTTCACGCAATAACCTATTGGTGGCATTCTGGCACAGTTCTGATAAGATTTTCAGCAACTAGAATCAAACCTGCACAACAGTTTTATCTTTACATCAGTAGCTTAGCGAATTCTAGATCAGACAAGCTGCAAAAGAGATGTCTACCTCAGCCGTATCAGTCATATCACTTGGCTAGTTGTCACTTTCCGTCAGTAAACATAGATATACAGAACCGGAAAATGTTTAATTTAGGTGGTGTACTGTTTCGCGCTTGAAGAGGTGTAACATAGGAACTAACGGTGCTGGTGCAGGGTGGCAGAGATTAGAAACAAAACGTGTACTTTTACCAAAATACGTGTATCAGCGCCCCCCCCCCTGCAAAAAAAAGAGTATCTAAAGGATATGAAAACGTCCAGAAGGACCAGACTGTGATCCATCATGGACTGTGGCTCAGGAGGTAGGAGAGGGTCATCTACTAATCAGAAGGCCTGTGGTTTGATTCCTGGCTCCTCCCGTCTGCATGCTAAAGTATCCTTGGGCAAGATACTCTGAACCCCTTGATGTGTGAATGTTAGATAGAACGCACTAAGGTGCACAAAGTGTTTGCGTGAATGAGTGAATGAGACGTGCTGCACAAAGCACTCTTTGAGAGCTCATGCAGGGTAGAAAAACCGCTCTATAAGAACCAGTCGATTTACTATTTAACAAGTCAGTAGCACAAAACTGCCCAATCAAGCCAGGTACACACGGTACACAGGGGATGTTAAAGATGTGGCCTGGGGGCTGGAAACAGACAGCCAGAAAGCTCAAATTCAGTCCAGTGGAGGGCTTTGCAAAGCATGAAAATTTCAGTGAAGCCTTTAAAATAATAACAGTAATTTTAAAAAAACACAAACTATACAGAAGTACTATTTATTTTAGAGCCACTGCTATTCACAATCTGTTTTATAAATGGCCATTAAATGTGAAAATGTCAAATGATGTTTTTCCCTACAGGTTATCACACATTAGCTTTATTGGTACGACACACACAAGATCAAACTGGGACCTAAAACACGTTTGACACCACTGCTGTAAACACACTTGGCAGTCAAGGCGCCGAGTACAGCAGCACTTTTTTATGAGGCTGCAAGCATTTGTTAATTAAGTTTTAAGTGTGTAAATAAGCTAAAGCTGAAGTAAAGCAGTTATTGAAAGAGAAGAGACGTGCGATAAATAGGAACATGTAACTGTGTTGCTATTTCTGATATTATCATGTGCATGTTTTAAACATACAAATTTTTCTGTTTTTAAATATCACGCTTATCGTCATTACTAGTATATTGTGGCATAATTTAGATCAAGTTGAAGTGCCACTCTCACAATATCTTCAGTAACAGTAACATGTGACCAGCTGATCCGCAAATCAGAGATGAACAGGTTGACCGGCCAGGGACCGAAATCGTTTGATTTCCAGAGATCTCAGTCTCGACCAATGACTGGCCATTCAGCTTCACGTATGTGCAATTACAACCTGGTCCATTTCATGCATGTGCAAGAAGCACATAGTGGTGTAAGCAAATGCGCACACACTCAGTGTCACACATTTAAACGCCATTAGCATGGAAGCGCTTCACTGTGAGTGAAGACACAAAGTTCGCCAAAGTAGACCACCATAAAAATGTTTATAACAACAAACCTACTCACACTTAAATCACCTTCACCCAGCTGACCATGGACATTTTGACTAAGCTAACAAACACAAAATGGCTAAAGCTAAACATATCCAGAGCCAGCAACATGCCAGCAGCCTCGGTATAAGCAAAGTTCCTCTAACGCACTGTAGTTTGAGGGAAATTGTAAAGTTTAATAATTTCTTAAAATATTTTGCATTTAAGAAAAGCGGATTTGTGCTCATATATGGCGTGAGGTATAGTTGTAAGAGAAAATTTGAACTGGCTAAAATTGGTATCTGAAGATCAGTAAATTAAATAAATCAGAATGGACCAAGAAAATTGCAACTGCTGTATTTCTACTCTGAATCAGTACCCGTTAACTTCTGTTGCATTCAGCTGGGTCTTATGGATTCAGCTCAGCCTAACTAAAGTGAGGCACCAAGGTTACCTGCAGAACAAGGTCACAGCATGCATACGTGTGAGTGTGTGTGTGTGTGTGTGTAAAATCTGCTGTCACTTACCACTAGGGGCAGTGTGCAGATGGTAAAGATGAGAGTCATGAAGACCAGTAGGATCAGGTGCTCCACCTCCTCAGCAATGGACATGACCTTGCGATCGCTGTTGGATCTCATGGTGGCTGTCACTGAGCCATTTCTCTTCCGACGCTGGTACATCCTGCACAGCTGGTACATCACAAAGCCGTTAAACGCTGCGATGGCCAGCACGAGCACCAGCATAATAGTGGCATACAGAATGGCATAGGCTCGGTTGACTGTTTTCTCTGGGCTCATGTGAATAAAGCACCATGTGCCCGGGCAGTACTGCACATATTTCCCAAATCCAGCAAAAGGGAGCAGACAGAATAACGTACACAGCAAAAACACCAGCAGGATTGCAATGTACGCACACTTCTTGGTGACGTGCCGGCTGTACAGGTACGGGTACCCGATGGCAAAGCATCTCTCTAGTGTTGTAGTGAAGAGGAGCAACATGGTAGCCAGGCTGAAGAAGGTCATACTGACACCAAAGTACGAACAAAAGTCCCAAGTTCCAGTAGACATACCAACCAAGGTTTGGTTGCGTGCGTATGACAGCTGCACTAACGGGGATATCAAACAGGTCCCAGTCAGGTCCGTAATCACCAGTGACTTGATGAGAATGTGGAACAAGCTACGATGGCACGTGCTCCCAGTACTCATGTTCCTGCGTCGCCGGATCTCCAGGATCACCAGGGCAGCAACGTTGCCAATGATGCCTGCAGCAAACATGATGGCGCTGATGAGGGGGCTCTCATCGGGGCTAATGTGGCCAATGGTTTGGCATGGGTCAGTTGTGTTATTGTTACCTGCACCCATCCTGTCAATCCAAAAGGAAGAAAAGAGATCTGTGAGACTTGGACAACTAAAAAATTCTCAACATGATCAAAATGATTACTGAGAAATTTCTTGATAAAACAAACTACAACTGAATTAATAATCTTAAGATTAGCAAAATGTTTAAATGGAAACTATTATCACTCTCTGTTTCATTTTTTTTGTAAAAATAACAGTTTATATGATTGATTTTTAAGAAACTGGAAAGCCTTATAAAGCTTTAAATGCTCATTTCAACCTTTTGTAATTTTAATATTCAATCTCCACACAGAAAAGCCCAAGCAGCCACTGGATTCAATCCCAGGACCTTCTCCTGTGAGATGACATTCCTAACCACTGTATCACTGCGCCCCACATCAGGATCCAGCAGTATACCAAAACAATAAAATTAAAAAAAGCATTAAGGAGATTCCTGAACTGTCCAACACAATATTAAGACCTGGAAGGAGCGTCGTGAACCTCGATCTTTGAGGTAGAAGTGTAGCTGGAGAAAAAAAGTCTGGAATGATTTCGATCAGAGATTACTTAATCGTTTCGTGAAATCAGGCAGTTAGAATAAAACAAACTCAGAGCTGTGTATAATAGTGAAAGTAAAAGCACTACCACATGCACAATGCAAGAGAACTCAAAGGATTGAGTCTAAATTGCTACTTAGCCTTAAGAAGACCACTTATCAGTGATTATCAGGCTGAAACAGTGAGTGGCTCAAAGAACATGAGACATCATTTTCACACATTTTGATTGGCTACCCCAGAGTCCCCAGACTTTAACAACACTGAGAATCTTTGAGAAGACTTTACATAGTGGTCCAACTTTCCCCACCATCATGGCATCTTGGCAAAAGAATTAATGTTATTCCAGCTTATCAACCAGTGTCACAGCGAATGTGTTGCGCTAAACTTGTTCCAGTGAAATATTAGTGGATGACTTTTTTTTGGCTGGGCAGTGTATGTAAGACAAACTCAAAGCAAAGGTGTGATAGAGTCACCTTAAGAGAAGTTCTTATATAGCGCTTTTCTACTGAGCCCTCAAAGTGCTTTATACAACACGTTTGCATTCGTCCATTCACCCATTCATACAACCACTTCCATCTGTATCTAAGTGCTTATTGTCTACCAGACACATTCATACTCCAACGCTAGCATCGGAGGGCAACTTCGGGTTCAATATCTTGCCTAAGGATACTTTGGCATACAGCCCGGAGCGGCCAGGAATTGAGCCACCAACCTTCCGATTAGTAGGTGACCTGCTCTACCTCCTGAGCCACAGCCACCCCCACAGCCAGTCTGAAGCCACATAAAAAAAGAGAACATTTAAAAGGCATACAAATCTCTTAACGCAGATTTAACTGTGCTTTACGGCCACGTCCATCATACTTTTGCTGAACTAAACCACTCCAGAACTGCTGCTCACTTGGTTTTGATGTCCACTTTGACATCACAGGGGAGCTTGAACCTCTACAGCTCATCTGCTCATAAACATGGGATCGTCGCTGAAACGCTAATTCAATTCTGACTCAACTTAAGGGAATGGCGTATATGAGAGCTAAGTTCCAGCATTTTGTTCACGTTCCACTCACAGGTCCAAGAAAATCTGGTGTCATTAGCCAAGGACTGTTTTGATTCGACGTCAATAATGCCAGTGACACGCAGTGCACACTTGATGTTTGCATGTCTCTATCTGACTTTATTGATCCCATACTCGCTGTGAACAGAGAAAGAAGACCTCTTCCCCAACCCCATTTCTCATTTTTAATTAGTAAACCATTTTTGCATACTTGCAAAAAATTCCACTAGTGTGTATATTTTGGAATTGTGAAACTCAAAGTTGTTCCTCTTCTAGCCTCAGCAGTTATAACAGCTGACATTGGACCAAAAAAATGCATCCCAAGCTCTCACACACGTCACAAATGCACACAGTTACGTATATTTCAGCTTGCTGATTAAGAAGATATTACTGCATTAAAAAAAACAAAACAATGTTTCTCTGTCTGTGCAGCTGTCCCCTTAGAGAAATGTGGAATTCTCCTTAGTTTATCAATTTTTAAAAAAAATCTAATTTCCAAGTTTAGGCCTCCATAATAATATGCCACATCATCTCCGTTTGCATGACTTTCTGTGAGTGCCTTCACTCTTACTGGATGTGTAACAGACTCACTTGCTGTGACTGATGATGCCTGCTGGAGTTTAGGGCTGCAGATGCTCCTTAATGGTTTAAAGAGCCACAATAACAGTGTCGTCTGTGCGCTCCGAGAACACAGGTCAGAAAAGTCTGACAGATGTGCACAGATGTTGCTTCTTGTATCAAGATCTTTGCAGATTTTTTTTTTTTATTAAGTCAGCTTTTGACAGCTATTTTAATGGTGGAAAATTATATAAAACTATATATAAATATATAGAGAAACTTAGCACAAAAAGTGGGGAAATTTGCGTTCGGTCGATTTATTTCTTTGTTGCTTCGTGGCAATTAAATCTTATGCTGTTGATTATTTCCCCTTAAATTAAACCATACCACGCCAGCTTACGTTTAAAATGTGATCATGTGGTTCAGGGTAAGTTTCAAAGTTGGTATTTAATTGGCAAACTAAACGATGATTGCCACAGCTACGGGCTCTCTGAATGACTTCACCGCATTAACATTGCTCATTTACCGGAATTTTTACTCTTGCTAATTTTCCAGTTGTGGTTTTGCTGGAATGCCCCCAAAACAGAAAACAGCGCAACTCAGTAACTGTCACATCCGTGAGCCTCCCTGCGGCGACACACATCCAACATGAATAACAGTTCTCACCCGTTTTCACAGCTGTCCTCAGCAATGTGGAGATTTACCGTCAGTCAGTGTCCGGGTCGTACTGCTGGAAAAAACAAAAACACGGTATATCCCGGTTTGTTTCACTTGGAGTGCCGCTCTGGCTTTAAGATGAGGCGCCGAGAGGGCGAGGCGCGCGGCGACGTGATGAGACGGGCATGAATGGACCCGGAAAGGGACTCGCTCAGTGACGTCACACCACATGGGTCCACCCACCCTGAACGTACGTGCAGAGAGAAGCCTTCACCTTCACCTTCACCATCACCTTCAGCTCAACTGTAAAACACACTTGGCTGTAACTTGTTTGGTTATCAAATTGCAGTTAAATGAAGGGAATTATGCTTTAAATTAACATAGAGGTATTTATAGAAACGTCACCTTTTGGAACACTTTTTTGAACGTTTGGAACCCCAAACCCTTATTTATCGTTTTCTGTAACCAGAAGGTGAATCACTTGTTGTGAGGGTGTATCATCATGGTAACTTATGATGTAGATCTAATCTGATCCGGAGCAGTCTAAGTTCCAGATCAGAGATCAACAGGTATGAAATCACCGCCTACTGACCAATCAAATCTCCGGGAAATAGCGTCACCAATCTTGGGAGAGCACCCTGATGGGCAACAGTAATGAATATAGATTCGTCGACAACTTTATTCCATTATATATGTTCTCTGTTGGCAGCAAATTTCATTGTTCCTCATATGCAGACTAAGCCTATGTTGGAAATCTGTTTTTAGATTTAATCTTTTCTCTCAAACCCTTGAACAGCACCTGAGTCTGCAGCTGAGAGAACAAAAACTGAAACTGCTCAAAGTGTCGGTTTCAAATCTGCTGGAAGTTTTCACCTCTTTCATTTACAGAGCGGCAGGGCAGTATAGATTCTTCTGGTGGGGGGATGAAGCGCAAACTGTGCGTCACAGTGTCGCAGGAATGTGCGTGTATTAATTTTGTGATTTAGAAAAATGTATGAAATGTTGTTCTTCTTGATTCTAATCTGCTGTTTAGTCTGATTTACTGTGCTGGATTTGCAGCTACTAGAACACACACAAAAACACCCGTTCAGCCAGATTTATTTCACTTTGTTCTGAAAGGATTTCCACGTCTCTTTGATCAGGCTGCGGGACAGTAAGATTTAAATGGGCCCAGCTTAAAGTTTCAGAGCTTTAATGTGCGGCCTTAGCAATTAACAGCAGCAAAAGAGAGAAATTAAAAGGTTTATTTTACCGCTAAATCACCAGATTAACGATCCACTCAGGCAGGAGGTGTCACTCGCAGGGATCATTTTCTGCGGAAGAAAAGTTATACGACCCCTGAAACGCCCCTTTCAGACTGGCGAGATGCTGCCAACTCCACCCCATTCATGTGAACGCGCAGGGGAAACTGTGGGTGAAGTAAAGGAGTTGCCAACCAGCTTTCCTGATCACCAATGTTAGACTAAGTGAGTCCAGATGAGGGACCGATACCTTGGGTATGCTGAACTCGCTTCATAGTATAGCGCCCAGGATGGGGTCCGCAGGCATTAGTTTCCTCGCTCTTTAGCAAAGCCGGCTGTGTCCCATCAACCTCCTGCACCTCTCTCTCTGCCAGCCTTGTATGTGTGGTGATCAGGCTCACTTGTAGCTCCTCACTGAACCTCTTGTTGTGCTAACATTCCTCGTTTCAGGTGCCTCCCTGCTGGCTGAAGACGTGGGCCACCGACCTCCTGAAGGAACCTGTTTCCACTGAGCTGGTCGCCTCTCACTGAAGGTGTGCTTTGGAGCACTGACCTCACTCCCCACCTGCCTGCTCACCCTCCTCCTCCGACGACCTCCTCCTCTCTAGGAAACAAACCAGTGGACGGACTCTCCTCTGGATAGTTCCTCCTGAGGTCCAAGTAAGAACTCTGGTTCAGTTTCTTTGTGGTGGAGCGGAAAAACGTTGCATGGATTAACTGGAATTGAGTCACCTGGACTAACCATTTGTGTCCGCTCTCCCAGAAGACCCCCCTCTGTGTTCCTCTCAGCCCCCCTGGGTCCCCCCTTGACAGCATCCTCAGTTACCGGTTCCCTCCTTGTGTTCAATAAAGATTTTAAAACTTTATCTGATATCTTTGTGGGTCTGCATTCGGGTCCATTTGTAACAACTGGCCTGACTCACCCTTAGCACTGAGTACAGCAAGCTTCTTAAAATCTACAGCTCATGATGGCGTAAGGAAAAATGCTTTACTGTCTTTTAAAAAATTGAAAACACAACAAAGCAGCTGTTTTAGGCGACATATTTACTTAATAACTGTACTCTTTAAACAAGTATACTACTACTGTGAAGTATCAAATTTAAAATGTAGCCTACACATTTTTTTTCCTGAAGTCCCTTTAAATATTTCATTAAACAACTGAGAAGTGCAGTCACATGTCGCTGAGTCCTGTTGTGTCTCCAAAAATGAGAACAGGGGAAAAAAGGTTATAATGTAGCCTGCTTCCTGTGTGATAAAATGGCTTCTCTGGATTATCATGCAACCGTGTGTGTGTGTGTGTGTGTGTGTGTGCGTGCGCACACCCTGTTTTTATCTGTCGTGTACAATGTGTTTGGACAGCAGCGATTGATGTTTGTTTTCCTATATTTGTTTTCTGTCAGGATTGCATCTTTTGGGTTTCTTTCCATAATCTCATAGATTTGAGGCTAATTTCTCAAAGATGAATGAGTGCATTTCTATCCGGACTGTCCCTCATGAGTCAGTCATAAAAACTGTGGATTGTGGTGTTCTCTCATTTTCTGAAGTGGCTATGGCAGATTTTGTGCAGGGAGGATGCAGCATAAAGGCACTGTGCAGCATCAGACTCTCTTAAGCAGAACTGATTTTAAAAGCTCTATATATTATTATTATTATTATTATTATTATTATTATTGTTAATGGTAGCATAAATGCCAAACAGGATCCTATAACGTGCAATGATGGATGCTGAAAGAGTGCTTTCATTCAGACCCGTTAACCGGCCCTTTATTTTGTTATGGTGTTGCATTGGCATCGACAACATGGCAGTTTGTCAATGCAAGCACAATGGGAACGTTCAGGTGGTGGTGTTGGAGGGGGGGGGTCTACTGTCCCAACCTTTAACCTTTGCTCTATATTTGTTTTATCTTTCAGCAGGGCCTCTTTAACCTCACCCTGGACTCCCACTGAGCGCAAAATAACTTCCCCCTCTTCATTTCATTTACTTTAATATCTTTCACTTCCCTGACATCTTGTCTGTTCCCTTTTCATTTTCTGCCCTTCCTTCCTGTCCTCCTCTTCCTAGCTTTTTTTTCTATCAGTACCTTTTCCATTATTTCTTTTTCCTTGTCATTTCTCCTGTCCTTCTGCTCTCGTTCCTTTACTTCTTATCACCGCTATAGATTACAACATTTAATCATAAATGCCAGTTTATAAAATACAAAACCTAATGATTCAGAGTTTTCAAGTAACTGACCCACCTGTGAGTTGACACTGATCCAGGTGAAATGTTTTTTAAATGGTGCTCATCACTGTGCGTCTTTATTTAGAAGCAGTTCAGTTATTGATCGTCTTTATCCACAGATTTTATGTCCTGCTGCTCTGGTAAACAGCCTTTGTTGAGAGCCTGGCATCAGTCAAAGTGCTGACAACTGCTGCACGTATTGTTGGGCTCTCATGATTTCTTTCATGCGCAGACACACACACTGTTTGAGCCCCACTGCTGCCTGCGCTTTGCTGCAGCCCGCTAATGGCCCGTGTTTGAATCATTTCTGAGTTCATTGATTTTTGTTTTTTGTTTTTTGAATATTGAATGTTGCAGCTGAAGCCTGGGAAACCTGCACCCTGTAACTACACGCTGGAATAGTGAAAAGCAAAACTGAAGATGAAAACGTGATCAAACTTTCAATTTGCACAGTGGGAAAATGACTCTGTTTTGTATTTGTATTTATTTTATGGAGCACAGTTGTGATTACATGAGGGTGTTTTGCTCTTACAGATCAGACCGCAGCTTTAAAATATCTCTGTATATGTACAAAGTGAACCACAATTAAAGCGCGCTGAATACATTAAATCTATCACTCTCTGTGCTTTGTCTCTGTCTCCACCTATAGGTTTCTTTGAGTAAGTACAAGCATCAACAGCGAGAGTTCCCATCTGAAGAAAAGCTCGCTGATGTGTACACTTAAAAAATACTTCACTTTACGGACAGTTTTGTTGTGTTACGTCAGATTTAATTCAAAGGAGACACCATTTACTTTCTGGCAATTCTACATACAGTAACCTATAATGGCGAATAATAGGCTCCCCATCAGGTCTATGAAATTCACTTGATTATTGGACAGGGGCATTTTCTTTTTAAAATGGGGGCCACAAGAACCAGTCAGTGGGAGCCACTGGTAAGTGGGCAGGCCATGCCTCCAGCAGGACCTCACAAGAACGGTAAGCTCGACACGCACACACATCAGCACTCAAGAGCGTGAGGGGAGAGAGCAAGACAGAGAAAGAGAAAGGACAGCAAACCACACTACAGGCTTGTGACCGTGACAATAAATATTCTCATTAGTACGCTGTTATTTTAGCCTATTCTTTCTTCCCTTTAGTTCATTGTGTTTTTTTGTTTTTTATCAGCTTGTCTGAGATACAGCTCACAGATGCAGCCCGAGACCATAAACAACCTGCAATGTTCCTTTAACACTGTGCAAACCAGGGTGGTCAAAAATGTTTAATATTTTGTCAGCATTAAAAAGTGGCTATTTTTCCTTAGGAGACCCTGATCTCTGCATCTATCAGGAGCTCTGGGTTTTACATTCATGGATGGATGGATGGATGGATGGATGGATGGATGGATGGATGGATGGGTAGGGCGCACATGCTGCATTAAGCCGTTGCAAACAGCAGGTGGCACACAAGACTAAGTTTAAGGCTTCACTCACGGTTTTCAGTGAGAGGATGATTTATTCTAAATATCTGTCCATGCAACGAGTTCCTGTATTAGGAGTGTATTCAAAAGGAGAAGGGTAAAAGTAAATCAATAAAGTCTTTATCATAACTCCTTTAGTTACATTGTTATAGTCTCTAAAATATTCGTAGACAGGGGTGAAGCAGCTCTAACTAAACTCAGCTAACTGAACTAAACCTTTCGTTTAGCATTTGTGGATTGGTGTGTGTTACTTGGCACTGATGAGCACATATGTGTGATAGCACAGGTGTCTGAGTTGCACCTGTGAGTTTATAAATGCGGGTCGCTAATCAAGTATCCCACTCTCGACCCAAATGTTTCATCTCACCCGAATGTGGCTTTATCTTTTCCTTTGCATAAACAAAGAGATCTCCATTACCAATGAATGCAGAAAAGGCGCATATGTGCAGAAAACTTAACAAGAATTCAGGAAATACATCTCCCAGGGGAAGACCTCCAGATCTCCCACTTAATGTGTCTCCAAATATTTAAAATGAAACCTACGCCCATGAACCCCAAACTATTTAAGAATCCAGAACCTTTTTCTCACTTGTGTGTGTGTGTGTGTGTGTGTGTGTCAGCAATTGTGTGTTAAAAAATGACAGCATTTCTTTTTCTTTTTTTTCAGTGTTGTGAAACAGAGTTACATCCGGATTAAAAATGCTGTATTTGTCTATCCTTTAATATGAGCCAGATGTTGCCTCCAGCTCAAGCCTGCTGTCACTCACCCCGCCTTTGACCAATCACAGTGGGCATAAACTCCTCCCCCCCCCTTCCCCGCGGAGTATGAGGGGGCTTGGCGGAGAGGAGCAGTGAGCACAGATCTCCTCCTTCTCAGTCCAGCTGTACCTCTCTCCTTCTGCTCCCTTTCATAGCGGCAGCGCTGCGCGATCACTCAGGCTCTGCAATGGACAGAGGGGCGATGCTGGCTGTGTGCGTGCTGCTGTGCTGCAGTTGCACCGCGGTCACTGCCATCCAGAGGGCTGACATGTTTCCTTATGGCACTTCAAATGGAGATTCGGTTTTGGGAGAAGGCGACGATGAGACGTCCAAAGTGCTGTCTCTGCCAAGACCCTTATACTTCTACAGCTCCCCTTTCTCCCAGCTATACGTAAGTATCAGTATTCATTCGCAGGCTGGTAATTAAGTGCAGGTGAGTCTCTGAAGTCTCCACTTCACATTTCTCAGGTGATATTTGCAGCTGCTGAATAATGTGAGCAGTAGAGCTATGCTGCTGCTTCCACTGTGCTCAATGGAGCGATTCATTCACAGTTGAATGAAAAAGTCGGGACACTGACAGGAGAGGACATTGGGTTTATTATCATGTGCAGATTTTTTTTTTTCCCTCATGAAGGACCACAAATTATTCCTACTATGTTTGCGTAAGATGTCAACAGACCTAATATTCCAATCTAAACTTTTCTCTGTGCGCGAATAAACACTTTGAACAGCTTTAATTTTCAGGCACTCTGCAGATGCAGATGAACGGGCTGCTAAAACTGCTGCCAGCTCATTTTTCACTTTAACTGCTGCAGGAGGATCCAGATTCTTTGCTGAATAGAAACTGGTTGGAAATATCTATTACATGTAAAAGCGTTGCCAAATAACATGTACTTAATGCATCAACAATTAAAGTAATCAATGTCCAGTGCCCCCTGCCACAGTCTGCAAAGCAGCCTTCCTGTAAAGTCAGCGTAAACAGTGAAAATAAGTCGTTCCAACTTAAAAACAAAGCCCACTTGAATATATTTATTTGATAGCTTGCAGATCTGTATAAATAACACAAAATATAACCAACAAATAAATGATGTATTGTTATAGTTTGAGATTAGATACAGTTTTTTTATATCCAAGGAGAAACCCACAAACTGCTGTATTACGAAAGTCAACGTTAAATTATCCTCATTTAAAATTTAACTCAGTCTCAGCATTGAACTTGTACAGCACCAAAGCTCAGTACACGATAAATAAGGACTACTTTGACCTCTGCCTCATTCAAGCTACCCTAGGAGAGTCTGAGATTAAAAGAAACATGGATCTAGAAATGAGCAGAATAGGTCCATTTTTAGATTTTACTGTAAATCTAAAAGGATAAAGCAACATGAGTTTACAGATAATTTTTTTAATTTAACCACCAGCAGGTGATTGGGGCTTCTGTGCTCACAGTCAGGGATCTTAAAGTTTAAAAAGCTGCTTGAAACTGATCCTTTGGCTGTGTGTGTGTGTGTGTGTGTGTTTATGTATATGTATATGTACATATATATATATACAAAATGGGGTTAAAAAGTAAAAAAATCTGCTTCTAAAAAGTTGTGAAATAGCATCAAATGGAAATACTCGATAACTTGAGTACAGTCGAGGCTGTATGTGGTCAGAATTTTTCGAAAGCACGATCAGGAGCCACACTGGGCCCCCTGAGGAGTTTATGAGGAGAATAGGGGTTTATTATGTGGTTCCTGGAGTCCATGAAGGGGTACTAGTGGTTTACGAGGGGATATGGGTTCATTAGAGGGTTTCTTGGGTTCATGATAGCGTTCCAGATATTCCAAACTAAAGCTTCCTCTCCCTTTAGGTGGCCACCAATGGCATTATATCAGCCCAGGACTTGCCAATGGAGAAGCAATACGTTGATGATGGATTACCTACAGATTTCCCTGTGGTGGCTCCGTTCCTGGCTGACATTGACACGAGCGGAGGGCGAGGACAGATTTACTACCGAGTGACTGAAACCCCCAGCGTGCTCAACAGAATCGCACAGGTGTGTCACGATTACGGCTTTAGGGCTGTGACCTCATAACAGGCTGTAAAACGCTGGCAAAAAAAAAAAAATACAGCTTGGGCCGTAATTAACTACAGATTTGGATTTGTCTCCATCCATCAGTTCAGTCCATTGTCTTTCATTCCTTTTTTTTTTTCTCTTCCTTTTCTTTTTCTCATTCATTCTTTCATCCATCTGCTCACCCAGGAAGTGCATGGGGGGTTCCCAGATGCAAAGTTCACACCCACACACGCTGTAGTGGCAACGTGGGAGAATGTCCCAGCGTACGAAGAACAAACACGACCCCCTAGCCCTCCAAACAAGGTAAGATATTTTGAGGAGACACCGGTAGCTCTAGGGCCTCTAGTTTAGTTTTATCATTGTGTAAACAGCCCATATATCCCCCACTAGTATGTTTTGGTTCTTGTGTGACACTTAATCCCAAATTCCTGGCAGTTGTGCATCACTTGTAATCACCCAGGAATGGTGGGGGTTATTTGTAATCCCCCATTCCCCTCCTAATTTGCCTCTTAACCTTTTGAAAGGGTCAGAGATCATCTTTAAGAGTCATCAGTGTCCCCCGCCTTATTATCCCCTCCTTCAGTTCAAACACAGATAGACACAAACACGCCTCGAGCGTTACTCCCCCTCCTTATTGTCAGCCAGTAATCATTTAACATTTGCTTGCCTATTTCACTCTTTAAGTCCTTTTGTTGTCTTGTTTGTGTGTGTGTGTGTGTGTGTGTGTGTGTGTGTGTGTGTGTGCATAATGTGGAAAAATCACGCTAAGTTTTGGAAATAAAGGTCCCATAAAAGTCACATTGCTGTCAAGAAGCTACAGATGGAGCCCTGTTTTTTTTTTTTATGCTGTATTTGCTGAGATTTTGGAAAACTGAAGCCATTAAAAGTATTGACCATCGGCAGTTCCTGTTTGCTGTGTAATTATGAACTAAAGCAGATTTAAAATGGTCAGTGTTGGAGCAGCAGAGGCTAAGAAATCCCGCCTCCCTGTATGGGTCCAGAAACACTGACGGGGTTATTTGTTAACTTTGGAAAAATCCTCCACAGTCACAGACAGTACCAGGCTACCCAGGTCAAGTGCACTAAAATTGGTTGACTATCCCTTTAAATTGTGGCGCGTCTGTTAAACATTTGTCTCTCTTTTCTTCATAATCAACGCCAATGATAATACTTTCTAAAAAAATCTGTTCAAGGAAATGATTCATAACGTAAAGACCTGTATTAAGAAGGGCTGCCTAGAGGAGCATTGGAGGCTTTGTAGAAATCCAGCTTTGGGAGAGTAAAGCCAGGCCTACTGTCAGCTGTTGTTCCTGGTTTGTAGCAGTTGGGTTGGAGGGATGAAGGGAGTGGTAGAGTTAAGGGAAAAGCCCAGGGGATATCTCTTTTTGTCAACCCCTCTCATCTGTGTTTGTTCTTTTCATTACTCTCACAGTCTGGTTTCTTTTAGGCTTGTTCCTTCCTCCCTCCTTGATTGATGAAAAGCTTATCGTGAAATAGTCTGATGGGGGCCTGCGGCATTGAGCATCCCACCACATTCTCAGGGAATGGCTGTACGTGACCATTTCCCAAACGGAGAAGGGCTCCGAGCTTCAAAATTGGAATTTTGTCTTCAAGTGTCAGGTCAGCTCATGACAAAATGCTAATTAGAGGACGGAGGGTACCTCTAAAAGCACAAGAAGTGATGTGCTTTGTTATTCACGCACGCTGTGTTGCTCTCAGATTGGAGTGCTCTGGGATTTGCTTCAGTGGGTCTCTCTTTAGGCTGATAGCATCTTCCTTTGAAGCGATTAGCCAGAGGTGCTGGGTGGGGTGTGCTAGGGGGCAGATCGGTGTGTGTGTGTGTGTGTGTGTGTGTGTGTGTGTGTGTGTGTGTGTGTGAGAACTGATTAACCTGAAGTGTGTGATTGTCAGGGTGGGCACTGGGGGGTTGGTTGGGGTGCTGTTTCAGGGGGGAGGGGGCAGAATTTGTGGCGTCTGGAGGCCGGATGTGGGGGTGAAATAACAGGAAAGCAGAAGACAGAATGAAGGCTCACACTCCTACTAAGCTGGGTTGTGTTTTTAAAGAAATCGGTCTTAGAGATGCTATTATCAAAATTGGAAAAAATTACTTCACTTAAAATACACACCCATACATCAACAAGCAGGGAGCTCAGTTTTGCTGATGACCACAGTCATTTCAGTAAAGACTGCTTTCAGTGTTGGACTCCTTTAACAAGTGTTAGCCAGGCTTTACTTTGAGCTGCCCACATTATGAATATCATTAACACTAAGCAGCCTTTAGTTAGTAAATTAACTCAAAATAACATAATAATAACTTAGTTTCATGAAAAGAATAAGAACACTAAAGTTATCCTGATGTTAAAGGAACAGGTCGACATTTGCAATAAAACACCTGCTTACTGTCCTGCCATGAATTAGTTAAAAAAAAAAAAGATGGATCATCTTATTACTTCTATTTAAACTGGTAATTAAACCTTAATTAAGATGACTATCTTAGCTTAATGCTAGCTAGACTCTGCAAGTTAAAACATCTACAGAGGCGCAAGCTAGCTAATTAGCATGTTATAACTTGCTTCTGTATTAAAACTAAAGCAAAAACAGATCATTTCGTACAGGCTGCATAGAAGTCTTTACAAAAATGCTAAGCTCTCATTACCCAATGAGCTAATGATCTCTAACTTCAAGTTTTATGGAACACATCCCCCCTAAATCCCCCACTTAAAGTCAAAAGGATGATAAAGCAGATTAGGCTTTATGGCCGACCAACCCCATGTTGACACGAGGCTGTGGTGTGATCGTGCAACGTCCCTCAGTTTCTACGCCCCTCACTCAGACTGGTGAGGGCAAACACACAGCAGGACTTCACTAACCAATGGGTGGTGTCCATCTTTTACATAGAGAGTTATATATGGTTTAAATCAGCTTCAATTCAAGGCTTAATTCACCCGAGTTATATAGATCAGCTCAGGCAGTGTGTGATGAGATGTGTAACATGACTTTCGTTAAAAAGACATTTAAAGTGATTGGTTAAAGAAAAATATTCCTTAGCAGCCATCCTGACAGTTATTTTGGATGAAATGTGAATTTGACCTCAGAATATACCATTGCACTTTTGTTCTTCATTATAAATCTGTCCCCTGTAAGCTATATGTGTGTAAAAAAAAAAAACAGTATTGCAGGCTGAACTTTCTTGTTACTGCAGCACAATAGGAAGCGCTGTTGCCATTAGTGTTATTTATTATTTCTGGTGGCTCCTTGCAGTGACACAGGAGGCATCCCTTGAAATATGTTCATCCCAGTCCAAAGCAGACTGACTGAACTTCAACTTTTATAACTTGTTCTGCTGTCACGCCCTGGGATAGATTCTGTTTGTTAGTGGACCAAAAGGGGAAAAAAGGAGTTTGCCATGACTGTACTGCTCTGTAATGTCCAATAAAATGACTCACATTGACTTGGGATCTCGCAACCAATTACAAATACACATTCAGAGCTGTCTGGTTTGTAGTTGTAGGTATTATGTTCATGTTGACAAACCTTTCAGGATCTACAAAAGCAGCTATGGTTAACCGCCATATGCTCTTGATTTGATCAAATAGGTTTGGAAACGCTTTCAAAAAGCCCCAAAGCTGTACAGATTTTTATCATCTGTAAAAAAAAAAAAAAAGAAAGAAAGAAAGGAAGAAAGAATCCCTTTGACTACAACTGAGGGCATAACACAAGTCACAAAAATAAAATTAGTGCAGAGATATTCATTTAACAGTAAAATCCTGACAGGAGTGCTCTTTGGCTACAAGCCTGGCCTGTAGTGTGTGTGTGTGTGTGTGTGTGTGTGCGCGCCAGTTCCCACGCTGTGGGCAGTTCCGTTTCCAGCGCTCTGGTGAGGCTGGCAACTGGGCTGCAGCTGCTGTCTGTCTCACTCTGCCTGCTTGCAGCTGTGCTGCGGCCGCCGAGCTGAAACACCAGCAACCAACAAACAAGTGTAGGACATTCATCCCGACCTCGTTTACTTGGGATGTTCCAGGCACAGCAGAGTGGGCTCCAGCTTTAAATAACTGTGACATGATTCAGAACATCAGCTACAGTGTGTTGAGTCATTTATTCAAAACCCAGATGAGATGGAAAATCAACCGAACTGTCTCCAGTTTTATTCATGTGAGGCAAAGTAGACTCAACTATCTCGAGAGTAGAGTAAATCAGACTACTAATAAATAAATAAAAAATAAATAAATACTAAACAAGCCCCGAAGTACTATAAATTATTCTGAGTAAACTGAAAGAGTCACAAAATGAATTTTATACAGCTTGAGTGTGTGCAGGTGCTGTGGTTTTTTTCAAACTCTTATTAACTTAACTAAGGAAGTGTTGTGCACCAGGATGAACCCAGGACCGACTGCACCAGCATAGAGTCTGACAATGGGTCCAAGGATTTCATCCTGATACCTAATGGCAGTCAGGGTGTTGTTGCCTAACCTGTAGAGGTCTTTGTGTCCCTCCATGGATATGCCTGCTCAGACCATCACTGATCCACCACCAAACCAGTCATGCTGAACAATCTTACAGGCAGCATAACGCTCCCCGCGGCTTCTCCAGACCCTTTCATGTCTGTCACATGTGCTCAGGGTGAACCTGCCCTCATCTGTGAAAAGCACAGGGCACCAGTGGTGGACCTGCCAATTCTGGTATTCAAATGCCAGTCGGGCTCAATGGTGCCGGGCACTGAACACAGGGCCCACTACAGGATGTCTGGCCCTCAGGCCACCCTCATGAAGTCTGTTTCTGATAGTTTGGTAAGAGATATTCACCCCAGTGGCTGCTGGAGGTGATTTTGTAGCTCTGGCAGTGCTCGTCCTGTTCCTCCTTGCACAAAGGAGCAGATACCGGTCCAGCTGATAGGTTTAAAGACCTTCTACGGCCCTGTCCAGCTCTCCTAGAGTAACTGTCTGTCTCCTGGAATCTCCTCCATGCTCTTGGGACTGTGCTGGGAGACACAGCAAACATTCTGGCAACAGTGTTGCCAACTTAGACTTAAGGAGAGGCCAGAAACCTGAAATCCTCCACTGTCGCCGTGTTTTGTGTACATACAGCGCTCGTACCCTTTGTACGCTTTGGCATCGCCCGGACCTCGTTCTCTGGCACTGAGAGCCCCCTTCGACACCACGTGTTACTTTTCGAAAACCAAAACGGTAAAATAACACTGCTTTTTTTTCCACTGAAAATGTTCTTGTCTAAATGGAGCATTAATGTTAAAAGGGAGTTCTTCCTTCCCACCATCGCCACGTGTTTACTCATAGGGGATCGTGTGATTGTTGGGCTTCTCTCTCTAACACTGTATGCTCATTACCTTACAGTGCAGTGAAAAGCACCTTGCAGGAACGGCTGTGGTGAACTGATCCTCTGTAAATAAAACAAAATTGAACTGAATATGATTTACACACTTTAAAATACACTGTAAAATCAAGCGCATATAAGTGCTTATCACTATTTTTCTTTGAAGGTGTTTGCAAACTCTTTCACCCCCGCCTTGCAGTGAAGCAGACAGACTTAACAGATGGATGATGTTACCACTTAAACCTTTCAACAGTCAGCATGGCCCTGAAAAGAAACATTTGCTGCTTTCAGAGACACTTAAACGTCTGCGTTTGTGTCTGCTCAGTGTGAAGAGTGTGAGGAAACTCTTTAAAAAGGTGTGACACAATGTCTGTAGGGAGGCTGGGCCCTCGTGTGTGTGTGTGTGTGTGTGTGTGTGTGTGTGTGTGTGTGTGTGTAGACAGGGGGACCTCTCACATACATACTGACCTCCGTGGTCTAAAAGTCTTTGATGTGTGTTGGCTGCAATTTGTTGTTCTCCAGCTGTGAGTCTGTAAAGAACACAGAGACCTCTTTACACACTTGGTGAGACAGACAAACACACTCGCGCACAGAGAGGAGATGGGGAACTGCACAAAGAACCTCACAGGACTGAGTTCAGCATTTTATAAATGCACTTTTTTTTTTTTTTTTGTGAGTGTTGCATGTGTCCGTGATTTTTGAGATGAAACCCAGAGAGAAAAATCCCCACATATTTACAAATTCCATGTTTCATACTACTACTTTCTATAAATTTATGTCTGTGCTGTGAGCATTTTTGAAAGGCAGATATTAAGTAGTATGGTCATATTTTCTATAATGTCCAGCTGAAACTGATGGAGATAGAGTGAACAGGGTACCAGATTCCACTGCATTCAGTCGTTGAAACCATTGTCGGAGATGGAGAAGGATGCGTATGTGCTTGAGGAAAGGTCATGAGACCGACAAAGTTATTGGGGTTCAAAGTTCATTTAGTATAAAATACATTAAAATCTATACAATATTGTCGAGGTATTTCTGTGTTAATACAAATGACTGTCACATATGCAAATGGGCTCCCTCATGCTGCAAACAAAGCTGGCACAGGACCTCTGGGGGTGTCTGGAATCTCGGGATGGATGATCTATCTATTTTGGGATCTGGGGAATTTTATTAATGTGCATTGTCCCTACCAAATAAATAAATTCAAATTGAAAATTCAAATTAAGACCAGCTCTGGGGGAGACTGCTGCCACTGGTGGGCAATATTTAGGTGGACAGTACATATCAAAGCAACACCTACATGAATGTCAGCAGTGTTACTCAGCTGTCAGTGGTTTTAATGTTGTGGTTATATGTGGACAGAGAAAAAAAGGTAAACTCCACCTTAAACTTACATTCTTTGCCAACTTAACTTTGCATCTTTGGCTCTCCTTTTGCTTCTCATCGTCTCCCTCCTCCCAAGGAGACGCAAGAAAGCAGGAGAGAAAGCTACAGATATCTAGCTGCAGTATCTGGACAGAAAAAAAAAAAGCACATCACATCATGCTGCTCCAAGCTTCTTCTCCTCGTTCCCCGAAGACAGAAAGCAGAAAACACAAAGCCCCCTCCTCACTAATTACACAGAGGCCAGAGGCTACAAACTCCTCCCTGCCCACAAAGAACAAGGCTGTTTAAAGATGTTGATGTAAACAAGGAGGAGGACACACACATGCATTCATGTGAGATGAATATAGGTGGAGGGACATCTGCACTGGTGTGTGTTGTGTGTGTGTGTGTGTGTGGGGGGGGTGTTCACATATTGTAACTGGTGTCTGGATTGCACGTTGTAACATCATCCTGAAAAATGCTCAGACACACAGGAAGACAGCTGTGGAGATCAACATCTGGGCTGGGAGTTGAGAGCATGAGGTGTGTGCGTCTGTGTTGTTTTCTTTTTTTATGTGTGAGTCTATAGATAATCGGATTTTTTTTCCAAAGGAAAACAACATGGGATCACTCACAGTGTTCCCTTCATTCAGCAAATCTGTGTTTGTTCAACTGCGGTCGGGCAGTGGGCTCGGCCACCCCCGTACATGTGGGAGATGAGTTCTTCGAGTCTGCTGTGCGAATGAAGTTCCCTCATTCGTCAGTCCATACGGATTCAATTCATTTAATTCATCTTAATTTGTGTAAAGTGGATGTTTTTCAAAAACCAGATTAAGTAGTTGTTCTGGTGACCGCAAGAGGTGGGGGTGGGGGGGTAAAGGGTGAGAAGTCTAAACGTGAGGCTCAGCAGACCAAAAATGAGAGAAGAGGAGGGTAGGTGCGAGGAGAGGTGTGAAGTTTAAACATGAGAAGTAAGTGGGAAAATAATGAATAATCCGAGGGAGGTTGAGCGATCAGTCATGGATTGGCCTCCCCTCAGCCCCGACCTCAGTATTACTGAAGCAGTGTGGGATTGTCTGACAGACAGTGGAACAAAAGGCCTGAAGGCTACTTAAAAATGACAAGATTTTTCTAGCATTTTTCTAGCAAAATATAAAGAAATGAGGTGTGGCTAAATACTTTTGCCACAGTATCACACACACACACACACACACACACACACACACACACACACACACACACACACACACACACACACACACACAGAAATTTGACTACACATCACACCAACGCTGTTTTAATTCTCCGCTGCCTCCACAGGTCAATACATTCCAGGCTGTGATTGGCTATGATGAGACAGACTCATATGTGCTCTTCCTCTACCCTGAAGGTGGTCTGAACTTCTTTGGCACACGGCCTAAGGTAAACTGGTTGTGTCAGCATGGGTATTTTTCTACTGCAAGAGTTGCAGGTATAATTAAAGTATTTTATTTACATTATATAAAGCATTTGTAAGAATTGGCAAGTTGTGCCAATCTCACTTTTTCTAGTTCCAGCAAGATACCATTACCTCGATTTCAGGTATTCACTGATACCAAGTACCGATCTGTTAACTCAATAAGCTTCATTTATTTTTCCTTTTTCTTTATATTTAGAGTAAGGGGGAGACAAACTAAGATTTGTCTTCTTTGAGTATGAAATGCATAAACAGAGTTGTAAAAATAGTAATAAATGGAAGTTGGTACAAGAAAGTGGTTATTGTGTTGTCTTTTTGTATGTTTTATTTTCTAGGAATCGTACAATGTTGAGATAGAGCTTCCAGCAAGAGTTGGCTTCAGCAGAGGAGAAGTTGTGTATTTTCTCATCTCTCGAAGTGAGGGACCTTACTACAGTCTCACCACTGATGAGCAGAGTGTTAAAAACCTCTACCAGTAAGTTAAAAAAAAAAACAGGTTAAGGGGTGCGTGGAAATGAACTGCATGCTTCTGTGTATGATATGAATGTCTGACTGGTTTCTTCTAGGGTTGGTAACACTGGAATTCCAGGCCTCTGGCTTTTCCACACCGGAAACTGTTATTCTTTTGACAACATTGTTCCTGCATCCATTAGAGGCCTTCTTGTTACTCCTCCACCTGCAGGATACGACTCCTATATGGTAATTTTGCTTGATTCACCTTTTGGGCCATGACAACATATTTTTGTGAAATGTTCCTGTAGCACGTCTCTACCACAATGGGTTCCCCACCACACAGTCAGGCACGCCTCTGCTTTCTTTATTCTTTATTTTACACTCTATCTCTAATGGTGATCTCGCCATTGCCATCCTTCATATGCGATGGAGCCACTGCAGTGCACCATGGTCCAAACAGAGGGTGAACGGGCCTCCCAGGAGGTAAAAGTGGAGGCTTTGGTTCCCCACAGAATGGCCTGAGATTCTTTTTCTGCTGTGATGTATTGAACCTCCCACTCTGACAATTTATTGAGTTTACTGAGAAGTTTTATTGTCATTTCAGATATATACAAATACGTAGTGAAGCGAAACAATGTTCCTCCACGGAGCGGGGTGCAATATAAAACAAAAAGTGCAGGACAGTACAGTACACAGTGCAGATACACAGTACAATAAATACAAAAAGACCTAGATTAAATACAAAAAAGGTTCCTGTTCCAAAAAAGTAATAAAAAAAGATGACAGGACTATGAATGAATGTTTGTCAGTACATGGTACGGAATGAATGGTACATGATGTAGGAAGCATTCTGATATACATTTAGCAGTGTAGTTACATACTGCTCAAAAAAATAAAGGGAACACTCAAATAACACATCCTAGACCTGAATGAATGAAATATTCTCATTGAATACTTTGTTCTGTACAAAGTTGAATGTGCTGACAACAAAATCACACAAAAATCATCAATGGAAATCAAATTTATTAACCAATGGAGGCCTGGATTTGGAGTCACACACAAAATTAAAGTGGATAAACACACTACAGGCTGATCCAACTTTGATGTAATGTCCTTAAAACAAGTCAAAATGAGGCTCAGTATTGTGTGTGGCCTCCACCTGCCTGTATGACCTCCCTACAATGCCTGGGCATGCTCCTGAGGAGGTGGTGGATGGTCTCCTGAGGGATCTCCTCCCAGACCTGGACTAAAGCATCCGCCAACTCCTGAACAGTCTGTGGTGCAATGTGACGTTGGTGGATGGAGCGAGACATGATGTCCCGGATGTGGTCAATCGGATTCAGGTCTGGGGAACAGGTGGGCCAGTCCATAGCTTCAATGCCTTCATCTTGCAGGAACTGCTGACACACTCCAGCCACATGAGGTCTAGCATTGTCCTGCATTAGGAGGAACCCAGGGCCAACCGCACCAGCATATGGTCTCACAAGGGGTCTGAGGATCTCATCTCGGTACCTAATGGCAGTCATGCTACCTCTGGTGAGCACATGGAGGGCTGTGCGGCCCTCCAAAGAAATGCCACACCACACCATTACTGACCCACTGCCAAACCGGTCATGCTGAAGGATGTTACAGGCAGCAGATCACTATCCACGGCATCTCCAGACTCTGTCACGTCTGTCACATGTGCTCAGTGTGAACCTGCTTTCATCTGTGAAGAGCACAGTGCGCCAGTGGCAAATTTGCCAATCCTGGTGTTCTCTGGCAAATGCCAAGCATCCTGCACGGTGTTGGGCTGTGAGCACAACCCCCATCTGTGGACGTCGGGCCCTCATACCATCCTCATGGAGTCGGTTTCTTACCGTTTTTGCAGACACATGCACATTTGTGGCCTGCTGGAGGTCATTTTGCAGGGCTCTGGCAGTACTCCTCCTGTTCCTCCTTGCACAAAGGCGGAGGTAGCAGTCCTGCTGCTGGGTTGTTGCCCTCCTACGGCCTCCTCCACGTCTCCTGGTGTACTGGCCTGTCTCCTGGTAGCGCCTCCAGCCTCTGGACACTACGCTGACAGACACAGCAAACCTTCTTGCCACCGCTCGCATTGATGTGCCATCCTGGATGAGCTGCACTACCTGAGCCACTTGTGTGGGTTGTAGAGTCCGTCTCATGCTACCACGAGTGTGAAAGCACCACCAACATTCAAAAGTGACCAAAACATCAGCCAGAAAGCATAGGTACTGAGAAGTGGTCTGTGGGCCCCACCTGCAGAACCACTCCTTTATTGAGTGTGTCTTGCTAATTGCCAATAATTTCCACCTGTTGTCTATTCCATTTGCACAACAGCATGTGAAACTGATTGTCAATCAGTGTTGCTTCCTAAGTGGACAGTTTGATTTCACAGAAGTTTGATTTACTTGGAGTTATATTGTGTTGTTTAAGTGTTCCCTTTATTTTTTTGAGCAGTGTAGTAGCAAGGTAAAGTGTAAACAGAGTTAAGTCCAAAATGCAAGAACTTATACTAATTTCAATATTGTAAGGATACAGTAATACAGTCACAGTAATGCAATAAAGTAGCTGTATGCTGTATCTCAATCCATTAGTTCAGGTTAGAGTTCAGGAGCCTGATGGCTTGTGGAATGAAACTGTTGCACAGTCTGGTTGTTTTGTGAGATAGCTGCGGTTCTTCATCCCAGAAGACAGCACAGTAAAACGTCCATATGATGGATGAGATGGATATTTCACAATGCTGAGAGCTTCTCGAATGTAGCGGTTGTTAAAAATGTCAGTGAGAGATGGACGAGAGACCCCGATGATCTTTTCAGCTGTCCTCACTACACGCTGTCAAACCAGGCAGTGATGCAGCTGCTCAGGATGGTCTTGATGGTTCCTCTGTAGAACGTGGTGTGAATGAGAGGTGGCAAATGAGCTTTCATCAGTCTTCTCAGAAACTTGAGATGCTCTCTGGCTTTCTTGGTTAAGTCAGTGGTGTTGAGGGACCAGTTGAGGTTCTCCGCCCGGTGAACACCATGGAATTTGTTGCGCTTGGTGATCTCCACACCAGAGCCGTCGATATTCAGTGGAGAGTGGTCACTGTGCTCTTCTAAAGTCAATGACCATCTCTTTGGTTTTGTTCTTATTAAGAGACAGGTTGTTGACATTACACCAGTCTGTTAACCATTGCACCTCCTCTCTGACTCATTGTTTTCGCTGATGAGACCCACTAGTCGTGTCATCTGTGAAATTTACAATGTAATTAGGTCTGTGCATTGCTAGACAGTCATGAGTCAGTAATGTGAACAGCAGTGTACTGAGAAGGCAGCCCTGTGGAGCTCCTTTGCTCAGTGTGGTGGTGCTGGAGGTGTTCTTGCAGATCCGGACAGATTGAGGTCTTCCAGTCAGGAGGTCCAGGATCCAGTTGCAGAGAGAGGTGTTCAGGCCCAGCAAGCTCAGCTTTCCAATCACATGCTGAGAAATGATAGAGTTGAATGCAGAACTAAAGTTTATGAACAACATCCTGACGTGCGTTTTTTGCTGTCTAGGTGTGTGAAAACCAGATAAAGTGTGGTGGCTATTGCGTCGTCCGTTACGTATACAACTGATGTATACCACGGTCGACCCCTCTCACCTGCTGAGACAAAACGGTCCCTAGTCTTTTGTTCGAGTCAGTCTGCTAATCTTTACTCCTCTGACACTTCCATGGTTTCTCCTTCCAGGAAACCACCACCCCGGAGTATGATGAGTTTGAAGATTATGAAGAGAATCCCTTTGACCCCAAGACCCGAGAGGAAGAAGATGATTATCCTTTAACAGGGAAGAATCCTGAATTTCAGCCAGCACCTGCTGGTGGTGACCAATCAATTTCCTATCTACCTCGAAGTTCTGATGGCAGTGACAATATACCATTGACCTCTGAACCTGGATATGGTTTAGAGCCAGCAGAGAGGCACTACACTCCCCCTAATCCTGCACAGACAGTCCCAGAGGGAGGTGCTCAGCAGCCCCAGGAACAGCAGCCACACGTAACTCTGAAAAACAAGGCAAGCAATCCAAATGTTCAAAACAACTGTAATATGCACTCACCAGCCACTTTATTAGGCACAACTTGGTAGTACTAGGTTGGAGTCCATTTCCATTTAGAACTGCCTTAATAAGCTATGATAAAGGGAAAATTGAACTGGCAGTGTTGCCAGGTGTTAAAATGATTTAAAATTTTATAACTTAAAAAAAAGCACTGTGGTCATAGTGGAATGCTGTTTTGGAGTCAATGTTGTCCTGTCAACAAAATGCTGACCAAACTGCAATCATGATAGCTGCTTTATACAATATGTAAAGTATGCACAGATCATAGCTTTCTGGATTATAGTATCTGGAGAGAAATAAAGCTACAGGCTTGACTTTCATTTCACTCAATGTATCTTCCTCTGCAGCCACCGCTGGAAGTGGTGAATGTGCACTCCCCACATAGAAATGCACCACCTCTTTCCCCTGGAGCCCATGTGGTCAGTGTGGATGAAGAGGTTAACCTTGACACAGGAGGTAAGAGAAGAACAATGGCTATGTTTTTTTTGTTGTTGTTTTTTAACTTATCAACTCATCACAGTGGTAAAGTCAGCATTTGATACCATTAAAATTTCACTGGATCTCTTAGGTGCACTTTCCCACAGTTTTCCAAGTTACTTCACAGGTAGGTTGTTTCAAGCATCTTAGAGAACTTGCCACAGTTCTGAGGATTTAGGTTGATGCAGCGTCCTCTGTGTCTTCACTAAACTCAAGACTGGCTCCATTATATTGAGACAAGGGCTATGGGGGGACAAAACTATCTGCCACAGCACTCCTTGTTCTTTGTGTGGGTAAAGATTGTTCATCATCATTCTGCTTAGGCTCATTGTCATGCTGCAGATTCAAACTTGTTCTTGAATGTATTATGTCATAGATAAGAAGCTAAACTTGTTAAGTGACACTAACTGTTTAAAATGGACATTATGGAGAAAAACTATCTTTGAACCTAAGTAAGTGTAGTATCTAGTTTGAATAGTTGGTTGTCATATTTTAGCTAAAAGTTCTCACGTACAAGTACTTAAACTAGAGTGACTGTTGCCTGCTCCACTCTGTGTGTAGGAGAGGTTTGCTCTCATAGGAAGTTGTTTGGCTTTGTGAGCACATCAATTCAATTCAATTCAATTCAATTCAATTCAATTTTATTTATATAGCGCCAAATCACAACAAACAGTCACCTCAAGGTGCTTTATATTGTAAGGTAAAGACCCTAAAATAATTACAGAGAAAACCCAACAGTCAAAACAACCCCCTATGAGCAAGCACTTGGTGACAGAGGGAAGGAAAAACTCCCCTTTAACAGGAGGAAATCTCCGGCAGAACCAGGCTCAGGTAGGGGCAGTCATCTGCTGCGACCGGTTGGGGCTGAGGGGAGAGAGACAGGACAAAAGGCACACTGTGGAAAAGAGATTAATAATAACTAGTGATCAAATGCAGAGTGGGGTATAAACAGAGAGGTAAATGAAAAGAAATGCTCAGTGCATCATGGGGAACCCCACCCCCCACCCCCAGCAGCCTAGGCCCATTGCAGAATAACTAAGGGTTGGTTCAGGGTCATCTGATCCAGCCCTAACTATAAGCTTGATCAAAAAGGAAAGTTTTAAGCCTAATCTTAAAAATAGAGAGGGTGTCTGTCTCCTGAATCCAAACTGGGAGCTGGTTCCACAGAAGAGGGACCTGAAAGCTGAAGGCTCTGCCTCCCATTCTACTTTTAAGTATCCTAGGAACCACAAGTAAGCCAGCAGTCTGAGAGTGAAGTGCTCTACTGGGGTGATATGGGACTATGATGTCTTTGAGATAAGATGGGGCCTGATTATTCAAGACCTTGTATGTGGGAAGAAGAATTATAAGTTTTATTCTGGATTCATATCCTGGTCAAAAATGACTCCAAGATTTCTCACAGCGTTACTGTAGGCCAAGGTAATGCCATCCAGAGTATCTGGTTTGACACCATGTTTCTAAGATTTGTGGGGCCGAGTACAAGAACTTCAGTTTTATCTGAATTTAGACTCCCCATTTACATAAACAAATTGGAGTCTATTTGATAAATATGATTCAAACCACTGCAGTGCTGTACCTTTAATACCTATGGCATTCTCTAATCTCTGTAATAAAATATTATGATCAACAGTATCAAAAGCTGCACTGAGGTCCAACAGGACAAGCACAGAGACGAGTCCACTGTCAGAGGCTGTAAGAAGATCATTTGTAACCTTCACTAATGCTGTTTCTGTACTGTGATGAATTCTGAAACCTGACTGAAACTCTTCAAATAAACCGTTCCTCTGCAGATGATCAGTTAGCTGTTTTACAGCTACTCTTTCAAGGATTTTGGAGAGAAAAGGAAGGTTGGAGATTGGCCTATAATTAGCTAAGACAGCTGGATCAAGTGATGGCTTTTTAAGTAATGGTTTAATTACTGCCACCTTGAAGGCCTGTGGTACACTAATAAAGACAGGTTGATCATATTTAAGATTGAAGCATTAATTAATGGAAGTACTTCTTTGAACAGTCTAGTAGGAATGGGATCTAATAAACACGTTGATTATTTGGAGGAAGCAACTATTGAAGTTAACTCCAAAAGATCAATTACAGAGAGAGAAAGTCTAAACAAATACTAGTAGTGTTGAAAACAGCAAAACATGAAGATGAGTCTTTGAGAGGGTTATGAATATTTTTTTTCTCTAATGGTTAAAATTTTATTTTACATACATTAATGCATTTGCATACTCCTTTTTAAGTTTAGTCATCACAGCAAAGTGCTAAACCCTTATACTAACCCTAAACTAAACCTAATTCTAACTTTAACCCTAAAACCAAGTCTGAAGCCCTATTTAAAGCCTTTTAAAAGTTGTCATCATAAAAGAGGGCTGATCAAGAGTTCCAGCTAAACAGTCACAAAGACAGCTGGGAAAATACATACTATTGTTTTTCGATGTATTAATGTAACTATTTATTTCTCTTTGGATTCCTGTGACAATGGCTTCAGTCACAGGCTATGTTTTGATGAATCATTCTCAAGAAAGCTGCAACCCAAAATGTCCTGATTCTAGTCGGCCACATTTTGAACAGGCAGAATCAGGCACACATATATTCAGAGGGCGTGCTCTTATAGCTGTCCTCTTTTCATATCGACAACTTTATAAATGCACGTGACACAATTAGAGGACATCTGTAAATTGCAGCTATAACAAAATAGCCTGGGTTACACTCTCCAAATGTGCGCTACACTATGAAATAACTTTCATGGAGCCGTCAGGGCCAGCTGCTTAGCAGCAACCAGTACAATACTGCCGTTGTGCTGTGCAGCTTCCAGGTGTGTGTGTTCACACTCCCTCCCCTTCAGCTACTCCCACAGGATTTTGCCATAAATAAGAATGTGTTCTCAGACAACTTATGTATGGGTCAAGAAATCTGTGTGTGTAAGTTCATCCTGTCAGGTCAGTTTGGGAAAAGAAACAGATTTTTTAAAGAAGGCTAAGAGATCTGTCAGCAAGGGTTTGTTCTATTAATCATTTTTTATGCATGTTTTAGAAAACCAAGATATCTTTCTTTAGGCTGACATTTTTGGGGGGGCATTTTGGTTTTGGTATACAGAGCTGTAGTAAAGGTGGAAAACTACAGGACGGAACATGCAGCAAAATATCGAACCAGCATCTAAGCTGCTAAGCCCACTTTAGGCCATGTCTTGTAAAAATCAGAAGAATATCAGACTTCATTTACTAAAAAGGAATATTCTGAAACAAGTATACATGTATATGGAGTACATGGATATATGCATTTTGGAAAGCACATCTGCATTTTTTCAGCAGATGGAAAAATGTTGTGATTCTGGAGCGTGGGTTTCCTTCAAAGAATTGTTAGTGCTCCTGTTAAAAAATATCCTGACATCCTGTTCTTTAACTGTGTGTGTGTGTGTGCATGTGTTTGTGTAAGATGACAGAGTGCTGTATTTTGATCCCAAATCTGCAATTAGCTAAGAGAAAGAAAGAAAGAAAGAAAGTTAATGCAGTCACTCAGCAGTTATGAACATCCCGTGCAATGTTTTTTGTTAAGAGAAGTTATTTAAGCATGTGACGTTGTGGTCAAACATGAGCAGTTCTAATAAGAATAGGCATTTAAAGTCTCATATGACCATTGAGTTTACACAATTTCACGGTTTTGAGAATTTTTTATGGAAAATATCTGAAGTGGTCAGCAGTTTTCTTGCTGACTCAGTTTTTTTTGTTTTTTTTTTGTTCATTCAAAAATAAATAAAATAAAGAGCAGAGTGCATTTTCCCTGTGTGTCATAGCGGCTTTTACAAAACAAGCAGTCTTTTAGGTTTAAGTGTGTTTAGAGTCTCAGTCAGAACATGTGTATATATTCTTGTCTTGTCCCGGCCACATCAAAGGAATGTTTATTACTTGGTATTGAGGTTTAGGTTAATATTTGGCTTAGGTTATGGCTGAGGTTAGCCAGTGAGTGGTGACGGTTATGGGACTGGACAATGTATCATGTCAGTAAATGAAGATGTGCACACACACAGTTCAGTGGACTGCAGCAGCTGGTTTTCTTTCCAAGTAGTGTCTTGATGTGTGTGTGTGTGTGTGTGTGTGTGTGTGTGTGTGTGCCCTTTTTCTGTCTTTAATATTCTTCCTCATTTTCATGTTGTTTGTACAATGTATAGAGAGACAAATAAAAGACAATGTAAGTGTTTAAGCAAGTCAAATTAGCTGACAGAAAGCACTCATTTACCAATCATCTCATCATCTTACCATTACTTACATTACTAGAAGTCATAAAAATAATAGAAATTTATAGTAAAGATCAATATAAAATCTTTGACATGATGTTTGCGGACAGCAGTTTTGGTCCGTATTTGCATCTTTTTCTGTTTTCTGCTACTGCTTTAAGGGCCCCATTATCCCCGCCATCCAGCGCCTGGCAAATGACACTGTACAACAAAAGTGACGTCACGTTTTACCAACATTATACAGATATCAGTACAGATATCAGTACAGATATCAGTATAGATATCAGAGGCGTCTTCATTCAGATAATGAGCTTAAATGCATTGTATTTATATGTGTGTTACCTAATCTTATTTCCTCTCTCTTTCAGTGATTCAGTATACTACAGAGAATAAGGAGACATGTGCCAGGTATTAAAGAGTAGACATGAGACTTAATCCTGATGTTGCAATTATCAGACCTTCTCATGCCTACCCTGACAGTAATAGCATTAAGTGCATATCAAAATAAAAGCATTTCCAAAATTTGTCAAACACCGATCATATTTACAACTGGAGCAGTACATGTATTTTCTCTCTTTCTCCTTCTCATCTAGATTCCAGCAGCAGTGCTCCCAGAATGCATTTTGCTCCAACTATGCCACAGGCTTCTGCTGTCACTGCCGGCCAGGCTTCTATGGAAATGGACGCCAGTGTCTGCCTGACGGTTAGGTCTTAACCATTTCTAAATTCTGTTCACTTTGTTTGTCCACATACATGAAAGTTGCTTTGCTCGTTCAGGTGCCCCCCAGCGTGTTAGTGGTAAGGTGAGTGGCACTGTGTCCGTGGGATCGACTCCAGTATTGCTGAACAACATTGATCTCCATGCCTACATTGTGGTGGGAGACGGGAGAGCCTACACTGCCATCAGTGAGGTACAACTTGAAAAACACCACCATTAATTGCATGCAGGTTATTCGTGTAGATTGATACAGAGTTTTAAAAAAGCCTAATAGGAATATCATGAGCAAAATAAGGTGTTGACTTGGCTGAGCGCAACAACAACAGTCTCAGAAGGGTGGATTCAGATAGCCAGTGCTTCTTATATAACAAACATAAGGAACCGTTCTGGTCAACTTGCAGGGTGGGGCTAACTTATCAGAGCTGGAGATCAAGGCTTAACTTAGAGTCATGAAAAAGAAAGTTTTCACAGGACTCCTGTAATCCTGAGGAGAACTAAGCATACTCTTACTGCTGCCAGAGGAGTTAAGAGGGTTGCAACCAGCTAATTAACCCTGCTAATCACATTCACTTCATTCATTGACATCAGCAAGTGTGAGCACGTCTGTAAAAGCAGGAGTGTTGGCAGTTTGCCGGTCTGGAGCATTCAGGTGTGTTAACACAGTGTCACAGTCTTCCCAGGAGTTGACATCCCAGCATATTTACCCCAAGAGCTACATCTCAGCTCCTCTGTACACCAAAGTATTCTAGAGTCAAATGTGAGGCCATCTGTCTGACAGCTGAAGCTCTGATGATATTCAGTCATGCACCAGGACAGTGTTTTCAAGAACAGCAGCAAACCTACAATGACGATGGCTGAAACAAATGAATCAAGGTGTTGCAATGGCCCAGTCAAAGTCCAAGACCTTAATCTGATTGAAATGCTGTGGCGGGACATTACGAGAGCTGTGCATTAACAAATGCCTGCAGATTTCAGTAACTAAAGCAAAGTTATGAGAATGAGTCAGCCAAAATTACTCCACAACAATGCAAGAGACTACTAAAGTAATACAGAAACCAAATACTTCAAGTAATTGCTGCTAAATGTGGTTTTCACCTGACCGTACATTAGCAACACATTATTAGGCGGTGAAGGGGTTAGCAGGGCTCAATTTACAGATACATAGATCTACACATGCTCAGAAAAGCAACGATGTAGAGTTACATGTAAGCCTTGTAAAGATGTGGTTGTTTTTAATGGAAAAACTTCTAAATATTTATTTTTGATGAACAGCGCAGACACAGGTACCTGCTAATTAGTGCTAAATGACAGACTAGTAACACACTAGAATTTTACTCAACAAACGGAAATGCAAACTTTGGTTGCTATTGTACAGCAAGCCTAATATTTGCCAGCTTACTCTATTAAAACGCCACAAACATGGTCAAAGGGTCCAGTGCAGTGACTCGAATTAACGGCGATGAGGCCCAGCAGACACTGATTGGCTATAGCTGCCTGTGCATGCATGCCTGTCAATCAAATTGACCATTCCCTTAAAGTTAACCCAGTCCAATGTTTAAATAGATGAGGTAGAAGAATCAACAACAGTGTAGCTCTTATGAAGAGGAAAACTATTAGTACAAACCACAACCTTTTTTGTACCAGGCTTTAAACCTCTGGATGCTCTTAAGATGGGCGTTTTGATACGGGGCCTTATGAGCACTGACTCACTTTTGCAGTCAGCCCATTAGGGGAACTGGAGGTCTTGGTGCTTCAGTATTTTTTCAAACACAGACTGATGTCTTGCGTTATTTACCTGAACTTAGTAAACTTTATGTCTATTGATCAGGTACCAGAACCACTGGGCTGGGCGCTGATGCCGGTTGCACCAATTGGAGAGCTGTTTGGATGGCTGTTTGCTTTGGAGCTGCTCGATAGCCAAGCAGGATTCAAAATCACAGGTAAACATGTTTGTCAGTGCACAGCTTATTGCCTTGCACATCTTGGCTCTTCTGTAGAGACACGAGGGAACTCTTTTATGGCAAGGACATTGTGTGTCTGTTTCTTTGTATGTGTGCGTTTCTGGTCTCCCAACCAGATGTAGTCTCTCCAGGGATGTGATGTGATATCAGCGTTCCACCTCCCCTCACTAATAGCAAACAGCTGTGTGGGTGTGTTAGTGTGTAACCACTGCAGACACTCCACTTTTTCTGAAATGCAGTTTCTGCATGTTTGTGTAATTTAGAAACCAGCAAATAAAAATTGATTGAATATTTGTGTTACAAGGTGCTGAGTTCACTCGTCATGCAGAGGTTGTGTTTCACCCTGGCAACCAGCGCTTGTCAATTATTCAGACTGGCCGTGGCCTAGATGACCACAACCACTTGACCGTGGAGACTGCAGTCAGCGGCAGTGTGCCCTTCCTTCCTCCCGGTGCTGAAGTTACCATGGACCCCTTCAAAGAGACCTACCAGTACTACCCCTCTGGTAAAGCTAAAAACAAAACAAGACAAGGGATGAACAGTAGAACACTTGATTGTCCCTTTTGTTGCCTAAAACGACTCCCTCTCTCTTCCTGAAGTTGCAACCTCCACCTCTGTTAGGGAGTACTCGGTGGTTACAGCAGACCAAGGGTCGGAGTCCTTCTCTTTCCAGCTGAAACAGAATATCACCTACCGCGACTGCCGGCACAGCAGCCAAGCTGCCAGCCTGGAGACTTTGCAGATCTTGATGGACCGGGTGTTTGTCATGTACGTAAAGGAGGAGCGGATCCTGAGATACGCCATCACCAACAAGATCAGCCCAGTTGGAGGTGAGATGAACCAAGTCTGCGGAGATCGCACTTTCATTACAATTCAGAGTAAAGTTTGATAATGTATTTACTATCCTGCCGTTCTCGTTAACCACCGTTGCACATAAAACCAGCCTGTTACAAAGTTGGGATTTAAGAATTATAGTCTGATAATATTCAATATCCATCCAATTCTGGCCACTGGAGGCTAAATCAGCCAACAGGGAGCTGTTAGATAGCTCTATATGGCTGCAACATTAAATTGCTGTAACATTAAGTAGCTGTGTACTCAACTCCAAATCTTAAGCAATCTATCAAGGATGCTGTTTTAACAAATATGAAAGCAGAACACTGGTAGTCACACTTATGCACTCTTCTTAGTATTTATTAAGAAGAGTAGCATTAAAATGTAAAACTGAAAATTGAAAGGATTATGCTCGCTCCTGAGTGCCTTTAATCAATGCTTCTCTTTTGCTCCTAGTGTGTGGGCTGAAATTTGGGCGCCATGTGAATACTATGGCCCACATCAGCAGGGCGTTTGATTCATGAAGGGATTGTTTGGTTTCAGGATCAAATCTGTCTGTCCCTGCCAACAGGGACAAATTGCAGGCTCACATTACAAAATACTGTCTTAAGTGGATAAGCTTGGCTGATTCATGCAAACTGCCAGGTATCATGGGCTCTTAGATGGCTATTTTATCTTTATCCACCAACATTATGAACCAAGTGTAGCACAGCTAGAGCTAGCTAGCTAACATCTCTGTCGTAGCTGAGTGGAAACAAAAGTTGGATTAATAAATTACCTCACCAGCTAATTTGATCCATGATATTAAATCTGTCATTGACTAGGATACTATTTCCCAGAAAGTATTCCTCTCTCTCTCTCTCTCTCTCTCTCTCTCTCTCTCTCTCTCACACACACACACACACACACACACACACACACACACACACACACAATGTGTTACATAAAAAAAAGAGGCCACACCCCTAACTTAGTTATCCAGGTGGATGAGTTTGAGGAAAATTAACCACACTCAGTTGTTATGAGGGGGGAACTATCTACAGAGGCCAGAGGCATTGTTCTTACTGCCATAAAGTTACTCATTTTTTTAGACTCTGTGTGCTTAACTCCCTTTTGGAGCTAGCTGCAGCCTGGGAGGTTGCTCTTTATTATAATACCAAATGTTATAGATTTAACCAATTAAATCATCTAATTGCACAAATCAAAGATATAATTAACATTTGCTTTCTACACTAATTGTCAGCATGAGAATGGCTAGCCAACCAGCTGTTGTATAAGATACATGAGATATGGTATAATAGTGTAACAGTACAGTCTTTTTTTTCTATGTCATCACTGTTATGTCTGATATACAACTGCACATGGTGTGAAAATGCAGTTCAATAATAGTTATGGTTTTCTGAGCTAATGCAGAGATTTTTTAATTTCTCTAGATATGCAAACTGTTTCCCAGCAAGGGGTCATAAAAACATGAACTATATACTGTGACACTGTCCAGGACACAGTGAACAGTCAGAATAGGCAGATTTCAAAGATTTGTAAAACATTTAGGAGCTATTTTTTGTTCATCAACATCATTCATCACAAAATTATCTGCTGTCAAATGCTAACTGGTTTGCAAGTGGGCTGTAACAGAGAAGGCAGCTACATTGGAGTTCACCAGGAATGGGAGAAGCACGAAAAAAGACCGGACCACCTATTAATTGTTTCAGGGTTGCCACAAACCTCAGCCTAACCACAGTGCATGGTTGGATAGAGCATACATGCTGCATTCTGTGGAAGGGGATGGTTATAGATTGAAACCATAGAAAAACTGTGTTATATTGTTGGCATTTCACTTCATTGTCTACCAAATTGTGCAAACACACCAGACCATTTTAAAGATCATTTTAACCGCAGTTTGCGTCACAGCTGGCTTTAAGTATTTGACGAATGCAGCCGCAGATGAATCCGGACGTGTGTTAACACAGTTGTGTAAAGTGAGCTGGTCAGAGCAGTGAAAACAGCAGAATTTAATGAGGGGGAAAAAATCAAGGAGTGTGCAGAGACCTTACTGCTGGACTCAGTGTTTGGAGGTACTTTATTTTTCCAGAGCACAAACCCAGAACCACAAACTTTGCATTTTGACCAGATTGGTTTGGTTCTGCGGCCTCAGGACTTGGACAGCGGTTTCTTAGTCGAGCGTCCCCAAGCTTGTATTCAGGATCATGTCTCTGTGGTGACCGCAGATTCATACTGGGTTGGTTTGCAATTTAACATTAAGTGGTTGAGAATTAACAGATCAGAGTCCATAGGTCTTAGCTGGAAAAGTGTGGATGCCTACTCTAAGTTGGGGAGGAGTGGCTGCATCAAATGGTAAATGGACTAGCACTTTTCTACATTTTTTTATACAGTGCTTTCTATCTAACATTCGCACACACATTCACACTCCGATAAATACATTGGGAGCAACTCAGACTTCAGGATCTTGCCCCACGCAGCCGGAAAATCAGGGCCGCTGGGTGACTGTGAGGAGGAAGCGTAGCCCTAAACAGAAGCCCCCCCCGCGCGCACCACCAACCCGTTCATGTCTCTTAATGTGTTTCTCAACTCAGCGACACACCCACTGAGGAACAAACTGGATAAACGTAGATTTCTTAAAATAATATTTAACGCCTTCAATAGTTCCTCCAGCAGAACCAGGCTGAGCGAGCCTGGTTCAGCCAGAGGTTTCTTCCTTTTACAAGGGAGCTTTTCTTTCCCACTGTTGCCAAGTGCTTGCTCATAGGGAGTTGTCTGATTGTTGGGGTTTTCTTTGTGTTGTTGTAGTGTCTTTACCTTACAGTATAAAGCACCTTTAAGGGACTGTTGTTGTGATTTGGTGCTGTACAATAAAATAGATAAAATTGAATTGAATAATAATACAGGGTGACCCCCACATTGGTTGCTGGTCAAAGTGGAGCGAATTTTGGCTGCTTTATTCACAGAATAGTTCTGTGTGTAGTTAGGTCCAGTGGTATCCAAGTTGGATGTGTTAGGGGAGTATGTGTGTTGCTCTCAGGCGTACTTGATCCTTACTATTTAAGTTTTTGTGGTTGTTAAAGCTTTACAGCACCCAAGTGAATGGCAAATCAAACATTTTAACCAGACAATCAGAGGGCTCTTGTAGCTACCCGAGCACAGGAAGAGAAACACAGCTTTTAGAGGACTTATGTTATGTTATATTAGATGAAAGGTTTCCTGCAGATTTCTCCTACAGCATTTAATTTTTGTAACCTTCACCATCTCTTTCTTTAAAATAAAAGTTTTTAGAGATATAGTAATATAGCACTGGACATGTGCCATGCTCTCTTTCTGTCAACACGCAGCAGTTGTGCTGTCTTTACCCACTCCTATCTGATGAAAAGCCTGTAGTGACAGTTGGATACATGACCTTGTAAGATGATGGGAAAAAGAAGCCTGAAAAAAGAGTCTGAGACAGAGAGGATGCCCCCCTCCACTCACCCACCGCACACACACACACACACACACACACACACACACCACCACCACCACCCTGTTGTTGGATCCAGACCAGATTCCTGTCATTTAGATGTCAGCACACTGCTTAAAAAGTTTATGATGACATATCTCACACATGTACGTGCTCACACACAATGATACACCCAGACCACAGCTGGAAGAGCTTTTGGGGATGAGGCATTTTGTAAACATGGGTTAAGTGTGACTCTGTCACACAGAGGGCATGTGTGTGCGTGTGTGTGCGTGTGTGTGTGTGTGTGTGTGTGTGTGTTGCACTTTCTCAGAAATAATATCCTAGCCAATGACAGATTTTCTTGGTGGGGGTTGCCAGGCAGAATGTCTGCCTGATGATGTCATGAAGATTGTGGAAGAAAAGACATTGAACTGACAGGTAAAACAGTGGTTTTCTAAGGTTATGTATACCAGGCACATCAATGTCAAGCTAAAATTTCAAGGCACATTCAAAGGCACCTTTGACAGCTTATTTGCAGAAGCTGGGCCTAGCATGTGTCTCTACTCCACTAGCATATC
>JAMQGT020011795.1:42500-145626 GCA_024447675.2 Pterophyllum scalare
TTTATCCATCTTTAACATTCCTTCTTTTTTTCCCATGGTTTTCTTGACTCCGTTGTTTATTTTTCTGATTTTCTCCAAATTAGTCAGAGGTTTGTTTTCAAAATTGTCTGTCTGAGCCGTGCGGCGGTATCAAGAAACTCTGAACTCACATCCGCTCACTCGTCCCTCTGTCTCTGTGTCTACCCCCCACATATGTGTCTAAGCTTGTCCATATGCTGAATATAGAGAACATAAAGGGAGTCGCTTCCTAAGAGGAAACTGTCCCATGGGACAGTCTGGGAGTGATCTCACATGTGTGTTTGGTTAACTTGTCCTGTAATCATTGCTCTGATCACTGAAGTTTCAATGAATAATCCAGACCTCAGCTGATCTCAATTCAGGACATTTGCTGTGTTGCAGAGTTTGTACAGCTGAATTCTCTTGTAGCTTATTTCTCTTGTTACGCCGACTTTAATAATGTTGTTATTTTATAAAATAATAAGTGCTCAGTAAGACTAGAAAAGTACTGGAATGGACTATAACTTACAGTACACAAACAAAAAAGTAAATAGTGCTTAAGATGGATCTTTTATAATCATTTCCAACTTCCATCTAACAGCCATCTTTCTTCGGATTGGCTGTTTCTCACAAACGGAAGATTTAGTGCAGTCTGAAAGCCTGAGCTCTGAAATTTACAATTATTCATTCATATCCATTAAGTCTGGCCTCATTATTTGAAGCTTTGGGCATTATCAATAAGAGCATCCAGCCTGGCAACAGTATTTGTCTTTATTAGTTGGCTATGTATCACAGGCCTTCAAGGTGGCAGTAATTAAACCGCTACTTAAAAAGCCATCACTTGACCCAGCTGTCTTAGCTAATTATAGGCCAATCTCCAACCTTCCTTTTCTCTCCAAAATCCTTGAAAGAGTAGTTGTAAAAGAGCTAACTGATCATCTGCAGAGGAACGGTTTATTTGAAGAGTTTCAGTCAGGGTTGAGACTTCATCACAGTACAGAAACAGCATTAGTGAAGGTTACAAATGATCTTCTTACAGCCTCTGACAGTGGACTCATCTCTGTGCTTGTCCTGTTGGACCTCAGCGCAGCTTTTGATACTGTTGATCATAACATTTTATTACAGAGATTAGAGCATGCCATAGGTATTAAAGGTACTGCACTGCAGTGGTTTGAATCATATTTATCTAATAGACTCCAATTTGTTCATGTAAATGGGCAGTCGTCTTCACACACTAAGGTTAATTATGGAGTTCCACAGGGTTCTGTGCTAGGTCCAATTTGATTTACATTGTAAATAAATTGTGAATTGTACATGCTTCCCTTAGGCAGTATTATTAGAAAGCATTGGATAAATTTTCATTGTTATTCAGATGATACTCAGCTTTATCTATCCATGAAGCCAGATGATACACATTAGTTAAACTGCAGGAATGTCTTAAAGACATAAAGGCCTGGATGACCTCTAATTTCCTGCTTCTAAATTCAGATAAAACTGAAGTTCTTGTACTCGGCCCCACAAATCTTAGAAGCATGGTGTCAAACCAGATACTTACTCTGGATGGCATTACTTTGGCCTCCAGTAACACTGTGAGAAATCTTGGAGTCATTTTTGACCAGGATATGTCCTTCAATGCACATATTAAACAGATATGTAGGACGGCTTTTTTACATCTGCGCAATATATTCATAAAATTAGAAACATCCTTTCTCAGACTGGTGCTGAAAAGTTAATCCATGCATTTATTACTTCTAGGCTGGACTACTGTAATTCATTATTATCAGGCTGTCCTAAAAGCTCCCTGAAAAGCCTGCAGCTGATCCAAAATGCTGCAGCTAGAGTACTGACAGGGACTAGAAAGAGAGAGCATATTTCTCCCATATTGGCTTCTCTTCATTGGCTCCCTGTTAAATCCAGAATAGAATTTAAAATCCTTCTCCTAACATACAAGGTCTTGAATAATCAGGCCCCATCTTATCTCAAAGACCTCATAGTACCGTATCACCCCAATAGAGCACTTCGTTCTCAGACTGCTGGCTTACTTGTGGTTCCTAGGATACTTAAAAGTAGAATGGGAGGCAGAGCCTTCAGCTTTCAGGCCCCTCATCTGTGGAAGCATCTCCCAGCTTGGATTCCTCTGTTTTCAAGATTAGGCTTAAAACTTTCCTTTTTGATCAAGCTTATAGTTAGGGCTGGATCAGATGACCCTGAACCACCCCTTAGTTATGCTGCTATAGGCCTAGGCTGCTGGGAGGGGTCCCATAATGCACTGTTTCTTCTCATTCACCTTTATTTACTTGTTTATACTTCACTCTGTATTTAATCATTATTATTAATCTCTGCCTCTCTTCCACAGCATGTCTTTTGTCCTGACTCTCTCCACTCAGCCCCAACCGGTGGCAACAGATGACTGCCCCTCCCTGAGCCTGGTTCTGCTGGAGGTTTCTTCCTGTTAAAAGGGAGTTTTTCCTTCCCACCATCACTAAGTGCTTGCTCATAGGGGGTCGTTTTGACTGTTGGGTTTTCTCTGTGTTATTGTAGGGTCTTTACCCACAATACAAAGCGCCTTGAGGCGACTGTTTGTTGTGATTTGGTGCTATATAAATAAAATTGAATTATATATGTTATATGAAATATGGGAAGTATAATAAATCCCCTTTAGAATCAATTCTGAGGTACTTTGGTTTAATTATTTTATTTTACACCCCTACACAACTACATTTCAAATGTATGTGTATTTTCAATGAACCCAAGAGACACTGGTTACTAATAGTTATACATGAAAGTTAATATAGAAAAAGCAAAGTTTACAGGCTTGCAGTACAGAGAGTAAACTAGTAATTTCTTGCAAACTGTTCCATCTGGTTCGAGCCTCACATGTTTTTCAAAAACAGCTGTAAGAGAACATTTAATTTATGACTGTACATGTGTGCAGCAGAATTAATAGTTTCTTTACCCTAGCTTCCTGATTAATTAGTATTAACACTAACAGTCCGACGGAATATTGCTTTATTGACAGGACAGCAGGGAGAGAGCGGGGGAGTCACCCTTCTGCGCTAGCATCACGGCACATGAGTTATCTGCTCAACCGAGCTACACTGGTGCCCCAACATCATAAAGAAAAGTTTATTTTAAACACCAATCTTTCTTTTTCCATCCTTTATGCCATTTGCAGTGGACCCTCCAGGCCCTGAGCTGTTCAACCCCTGCTATGCTGGGACCCATGACTGCGACACCACAGCCCAGTGCATCCCATCAGAGGGCCAGGCTTTCCAGTGCCAGTGTGCTACTGGCTATACAGGAGATGGACACAACTGTTTTGGTATCGATCTATGTTTGTCTGTCCTTCTGTGAATGAGCACACAGAGCAAATCCTTTTCTGGATGTACTGTGTGGCAACAAGACAGTTCATGCACATTTTAGATTGCTTTCCCAGCTTTGTTTAGACTAATGGTGCCTCTGTGACATACAGAATGGTAAAATCCAAGGCTGTGTTCCTGTGTTTTATCAACCAGTCACACTGGCCACAGTCCAGCCAGTCTACACTGGCTGGACTGTGGCCAGTGTGAGACTGGATGAAAAGAATCATCTGCAATCACTCTTTCCTTTTCTTTTCTTTTCTTTTCTTTTCTTTTCTTTTCTTTTCTTTTCTTTTCTTTTCTTTTCTTTTCTTTTCTTTTCTCTTTTCTTTTCTTTTCTTTTCTTTTCTTTTCCATCCTCCATCTCCCATCTTCTCTTCAAGGTTAATTTTCTAGTTAAACGGGACTTCAGGACATCAAGCTTGTGTGTGGTCTGTCATTAGCCCAGCAGCAGGTCCTTCTCTCTTGCTGACAGCAAAGAAAGCCCGGGGCTCAGCTAAAGTTCTCATGGATGGGCTTCAGTGTGTCTTTTCGCTCAGATGATCTCTGTGCTGTTTGTCCTTTACGTTGCACAATGCATTTACAATCATGTGAAAAGAAAATCTGCAGTCCCGGGGAAAGCTAATTACACTTCTCCACCTTTAGGAGCAATAACTTGGAGTAATTATTTTCTGTATGACTTTGTCAGTATCTCATGTTGTTGTGAAGGAATTCTGGCCCACTCTTCCTTACAACGTTGCTTCAGGTCATTGAGGTTTGCAGGCATTCGTTCATGCACAGCTCTCTTAAGGTTCCACCACAGCATTCCAATCACATTGAGGTCTGGGTCCCTGTAGCTCCTCGATTCTTTATTTTTTTTCAGCCATTCTGTTGTAGATTTGTTGGTGTGCTTGGGATTGTTGCCCTGTTGCATGATCAAATTTGGTCCAAGCTTCAGCTGTCAAACAGAGAGCCTCACAGCTGTGGTTGCAAAATGCCACAGGACCTGGCATTTTGTGTGCTTGAGTTAGTATGAGGTGTTATTGTGCTCATCTGCTGTGACTGGTTTTTGTTTTGCCAAACGTGGCACTGTGCATTATGGCCGATCATCTCCACTTTGTTTCATTTGTCCAAAGGACATTGTTCCAGAAACCTCTTGGTAACTTTGCAGCAACTTTGAGGTAACTTTGCTGGGACGTTCACTCCTGTGAAGATTGTGGGATTGTGCGAACGCACACCTGAATGTTCCAGACCAGCAAACTGCCAAAACATCTGCTTTTATAGAGGAGCTCACACTGGATGATCAATTAACCAAATGCATTTGATTAGCAGCACCTGGCTGCTATTTACCTTCCTAATTACTTTGGAAGCATTAAGTGTGTATTTAGTTTTTCACAGGACTACATAGAGCAGTTCACATGACTATAAGAACACAGCCAAGAGTCTATGTGTGGGGATACATGTTATAGTAAAACACACAAGCATACACACAATGTATACATTAAAAGCACCAGTAATGAGCCCTAATTACAGCTTTTATACATGTTGTTGATTTACAGACTTGTGAGCTTTTGAGTCTTCCTTTCTTTGTCTCCCTCTCTGCAGACGTGGATGAGTGCGCTGAGGGTTTGAGCACATGTGGGGCTCATTCTGAGTGTGTGAACCTGGCCGGTAGTTACCGCTGTCGGTGCCAGAGTGGCTATGAATTTGGCTACGACGAGCGTACCTGTGTTGGTGAGTTTCACTAACTTTAAATGTAATGATTGTATATAATGACTCCTTCTGGAAGCAAGAATTAAAGGAAAATCAGGGACCAATGAAAACATTAGAATACAACATCTGGGCACCATGAACATCTGTGCAAAATGTTCTGTAACAATCCATCCAGCAGATATTGGGATATTTCCCTGGATAAGGGAAAACTTTTACCTGTGCTGACGCCGGTAATTGGAAAGTCAGTGGATCACATCAGTTATTACAGTTCACCCTAGAAACCAAAACTGCTCTGCCTCTTTTCCTTCCCTTTCAGCGCTTTTGCTACCACCTGCATAATTCACTTCAATTCAGTTCATTTCAATTCAATCTTATTTATACAGCACCAAATCACAACAGCAGTCACCAAAGGCGATGTAAGGTAAAGACCCTACAGTAATACACTAAAACTCTTCCCATCTCCCTCTCAGATTGTTTCCAACTGTCTTCTGTCAGTTTCATCACATCATTAGCAACAAGTGTGAACAATTTTCAGCTGTGTGTAAGAAATGAAGTGTATTGTAATTGTGTTTAACTCCTGCCAAGTGTGATTACCAATGCAGTGTTTCCTTTGCATAAACTTTATTTGGGGGGACACGAATATATCTGGCAACTAATTTTTACATGTTTTATTTTCATGTTTTATCTGACATCATCTGTCATTAATTTATTTTTGGAACCCCCCTTTTTATAAGCTCTTATTTTGAAAGTTTTAGCTACTTGCTCTCTGGCTGGCCAAGTCACTGTTGTGGTGGTGCTCCGTGCTATTCAGCTGCTTCACCAGAAAGAATCTAGTCCCTTGGTTGGACTCCAGCTCCCTCGTCTTGCGCTGCAGCTGGCAATGGCACCTTTTTCTTCTCTGGAGATTTGAAGCGAGCTGGAGGGCTGGTCAGACCAGAACCTGCAGCAGGTGCAGAACAGATTTATGTGCAGCTACGCCAAGCTCATCAAGGCTGCAGAGCAGAACGAGGACTTCTGTCACCAGCTCCAACCCAAGAAAGTGGAACTGGAGTCCAGATTCAGTGGATCTTTGGAAATTAAATTATTTTGTAATTTATTTAAGAAACTGAGTGCTTCTCCTTTTATTCACTCACATGTACTTATTCACACACATCCATTACAAACGCAGTCTAAAGCCCGTCACCGTGTTAAATGTGTTTTAGAGTTCTGCTAAAAGAGGAATTGTGTCTGCTGTGCGTGCTGAATCAAGCTGTGTCATCCCGTCTGCTTCCACATATTGTAACTTTAATGCAAATCAAATTGTAATCAAAGACATGCACATGTGTATATTTTATGTCAACCACATCATTGTTCCATTTTTCCTTTCCATATTTTGTCCTTTGTCAGCTGGAGTTATTGCCCCCCCCCCAGAAGTGCTTCGGAGCATTTTGTCCTCCAAGTTCCAAAATGAGCTGAATATTTGGAAAGGACCCACTTGTTTGTCCAAGCTGTGTAGCTGTAACATTTCTTCCTTCACAGCTGCAAAAAGCTAGAAAAACAGCAGAGGGGAGGATAGATGAGAAATGTGAGAACAGGACTAATGTGAGAAGGAGAGGGTGAGATTAGGCAGGACGGGGGGTGAAGGGAAAGACAAATGGAGCAATGGCACAATGTGTTTGTTGCTTTGGAATGTGTGGAGGAGCAAGGTCCTGCCTCTGTGTGTGTGTGTCTGTGCATGTGTGTGTGTGTGTCCTTGTTTCACCCATCAGTGTGAACTTTTGATGAACTTTCTTTGAGTCCCCACCCAACAAATAACACTTTAATGTAATACTTTACATTAGATTGAGATAACCACACTGCTGATAAATCACCACTGGACTGACTAACATCTAATCAGCAGCAGGCATTATTTTGTATGTCAGTTTTTAGTTTAATTGGCGTTTCTGTATCCCAGTTTGAGAACACTTCTGTCCAGTTGTGGCTGTTAACTCCTTTCTCTCCCTCGGCTTCGTTTTTTCTTTAGATATAAATGAGTGCAGCTCTTCTCCGTGTCACATCAGTGCCAGATGCATTAATGAACAGGGATCATTCCAGTGTCAGTGCCAGCCAGGTTTTTATGGGAATGGTTTCTACTGCTCCCAGCAGGAAGGTCAGTAAAACTCCATGGACATTGTGTTCTGGGCTAAATCTGTTCAACCAGTGACTTTTAAAAAGATGACCGCTGCACATCTAATTTGGTTGAAAGGAAAAAGATCTCTCCAGACTATTACAAAGACTTGAAATCAGCCTACTTTCAACACTGAGTGTTGATTAAAGGCTAATACACATGAACCTACTTTTATGCTCTCCCTGTTCACAAGGGTCACCTCAGCAGGTAACACTGCACATTTTGGTTCAATACAGTCATGAACCAGATGCTCTTTCTGACACAACACCAAGGGGGTTGCCAGCATCTCCAGCTAAAACTGAACCCGTGACCTTTCACTTACCAACCAAATGTGTAAACCACTGAACTACCGAGCCACACCCATGCAAGTGTCAGGATTAAAATGATGTTCAGTTTGGTTTAGAAGTGAATGGTTAACAAATTTCTACTTCACATCTGGCCATTGTTTCAAACATGCAAACAAGTGTCTTTGTTGGTTTTTTAAGACAACATTTGGTTGTAAAGAAACAGCCACACAATGCCCACTCATCCGTGTTTTTTTAAATATAAAAACATATTAATGCTGTATATCTACATGTAAATTATGTTTCTAATGGGATTACAACTCACTGTGTGTTATATGTTGAGCTTATTTGTATGTAACTCTGTCAGTCAGAACTTCACAGCAAATGTGGTTGACAAAACTGGTTGTAGTACGATGGTCAAAACTGCACCATAGACAGACAGATGTTGATTTTGTCAGATCATCTCTTGTAGCTCAGTTAATTCTGTTTATTTATTTATTGTTGTTTTCTTTTTGCTTTATTTTTTTGTTTTTCAATAACTTTTTTTCTTTTTTCTTCTAATGAACCAGAGCGTCCTAAAACTCACTGTGAGCACCACAGAGACAGAGTAACGACCACCAGTCCAGATGGATATCCTATAGAAGGAGCCTATGTACCACAGTGTGATGCTGAAGGACAGTACTTACCTGTACAGGTGAAACTGTGACTTTTTGTGTATTTAATGAATAAAGAGTTTCTTCTTTGGCTTTTATCTCTAACCTCTTTTTGTTCTTCTTAAGAAGAACAGGTACCAGCAAGCCAAGCATAATATAGCTCCAGCAGTTGCCAAAGCAAAAATTTGGGTGCGGGAGGAGTTCAGTGAAGCCATGGAAAAAGACTTTTGAGTGGCCTCAAAGCAGCTCAGTGTGAAGTGGCTGGTATGAGAATTAGTACCTCTAAGTCTGACGCCATGATCCTTAGTCGGAAAATTATCTTGGGGTGTTGTTCACGAGTGACGGGAGAAGGGAGCGGAAGATCAACAGACAGTCTCTGCAGTGATGCGGATGCTGTAACAAAGAGAGACGAATACAAGCAGTGGAAATGAGCTTCCTTTGAAGGGTGGCTCATTTACGCCCTTAGAGATAGGGTGAGGAGTGCAGTCATTCAGGAGGGGCTCAGAGTAGAGCCACTATTCCTCCACATCAAACGGAGCCAGTTGAGGTGGTTCAGGCCTCTGACTAGGATGCCTCCTGGGTGCCTCTTGGGTGAGGTCTTCTAGGCATCTCCTACCAGGAGGAGGTCCTGGGGCAGATCCAGGATATACTGGAGAGACTGTATCTCTTGGCTGGCCTGGGAATGCAACGGTGTCCCCCCGGATGAGCTGGAGGAGGTGTCTGGGGAGAGAGGGGTCTAGGAATCTCAGTTTAGGCTGCTGCCCCTGCAACCTGGCCCTGGATAAGTGGAAGAAGATGGATGGATAGATGGATGGATGGCTGGATGGATGGACTAAGAATATTTTTATTGTCTTTATTTCAGTGTCATGGTTCAACTGGCTATTGTTGGTGTGTGGACAGTAGAGGAGAGGAGAGAGCAGGAACCAGGACTCCACCTGGTGCAGAACGTATAAACTGTGATAGACCAGGTGAGACTTGATTCTACTGGCCTCTATTGCTTTTATGCAGGTTTATTTGCTGTTGGCACAAGAAGATGTAGATTGACTCTTTTCTTTTTTCCTTCAAATGAACCAGAGCGTCCTAAAACTCACTGTGAGCACCACAGAGACAGAGTAACGACCACCAGTCCAGAAGGATATCCTATATTAGGAGCCTATGTACCACAGTGTGATGCTGAAGGACAGTACCTATCTCAACAGGTGACACTGTGACTTTTTATGTATATAGTGAATAAAAATAAATTTTCTTTGGCTTCTATCTCTAACTACTTTTTGTTCTTCTTAAGAATGTATTTATTGTCTTTATTTCAGTGTCATGGTTCAACTGGCTATTGTTGGTGTGTGGACAGTAGAGGAGAGGAGAGAGCAGGAACCAGGACTCCACCTGGTGCAGAACCTATAAACTGTGATAGACCTGGTGAGACTTTATTCTAGTGGCGTCTACGTCATTGAGATTGTTTTTATGCAGGTGTATTTGCTGTTGGCACAAGAAGATGTACATTGGCTTTTTTCTTTTTTCTTCTAATGAACCAGAGCGTCCTAAAACTCACTGTGAGCACCACAGAGACAGAGTAACGACCACCAGTCCAGACGGATATCCTATAGAAGGAGCCTATGTACCACAGTGTGATGCTGAAGGACAGTACTTACCTGTACAGGTGAAACTGTGACTTTTTATGTATTTAATGAATAAAGAGTTTCTTCTTTGGCTTTTATCTCTAACCTCATTTTGTTCTTCTTAAGAAGAATGGGTACCAGCAAGCCAAGGGTAACGTGGCTCCGGCAGTTGCCAAAGCAAAAATTTGGGTGTGGGAGGAGTTGCCAAACTTCCATGGCCTTCGACAAGTGCTGAAAAGGGACACGTTGCTGCCCTAAGTGGAGGAGTATCTTGGGGTGTTGTTCACAAATAACGGGAGAAGGGGGCAGGAGATTGACAGACGGATTGGGGCTGCGTGTTGGGGCTCACCTATGGTCATGAGCTTTGGGTAGTGACCAAAAGAATGAGATCGCGGATACAAGTAGTAGAAATGAGCGTCCTCTGATGGGTGATTGGCCTCTCTCTTAGAGATAGGGTGAGGAACTTGGTCATTCAAGAGGGACTTGTAGTAGAGCCACTACTCCTCCACTTTAAAAGAAGCCAGTTGAGGTGGTTCGGGTATCTGACTAGGATGCCTCCTGGTTGCCTCTTGCATGAGGTGTTCTGGGTATGTCTTACCGGGAGGAGGCCCTGCGGCAGACCCAGGATATGCTGGAGATTGTGTCGCTTGGCTGGCCTGGGAATGCAACGGTGTCTCCCCAGATGAGCTGGAGGAGGTGTCTGGGGAGAGAGGGGTCTAGGCTTTTCTGCTTAGGCTTCTGCCCCCCGTGACCTGGCCATGAATAAGTGGCAGAAAATGGATGGATTAATAATATTTTTATTTTCTTTATGTCAGTGTCATGGTTCAACTGGCTATTGTTGGTGTGTGGACAGTAGAGGAGAGGAAAGAGCAGGAACCAGGACTCCACCTGGAGCAGAACGTATAAACTGTGATAGACCAGGTGAGACTTGATTCTACTGGCCCTCTTTTGTTTTTTGCAGGTTTATTTGCTGTTGGCACAAGAAGATGTAGATTGACTCTTTTCTTTTTGTCTTCAAATGAACCAGAGCGTCCTAAAACTCACTGTGAGCACCACAGAGACAAAGTAACAACCACCAGTCCAGACGGATATCCTATAGCTGGAGCATATGTACCACAGTGTGATGCTGAAGGACAGTACCTACCTCAACAGGTAAAACTATAACTTTTTATTTACACTGCTCAAAAAATAAAGGGAACACTCAAATAACACATCCTATATCTGAATGAATGAAATATTCTCATTGAATACTTTGTTCTGTACAAAGTTGAATATGCTGACAACAAAAGCACACAAAAATCATCAATGAAATCAAATTTATTAACCAATGGAGGCCTGGATTTGGAGTCACACACAAAATTAAAGTGGATAAACACACTACAGGCTGATCCAACTTTGATGTAATGTCCTTAAAACAAGTCCAAATGAGGCTCAGTATTGTGTGTGGCCTCCACGTGGCTGTATGACCTCCCTACAATGCCTGGGCATGCTCCTGATGAGGTGGCAGATGGTCTCCTGAGGGATCTCCTCCCAGACCTGGACTAAAGCATCCGCCAACTCCTGGACAGTCTGTGGTGCAACGTGACGTTGGTGGATGGAGCGAGACATGATGTCCCAGATGGGCTTAATCGGATTCAGGTCTGGGGAACGGGTGGGCCAGTCCATAGCTTCAGTGCCTTCATCTTGCAGGAACTGCTGACACACTCCAGCCACGTGAGGTCTAGCATTGTCCTGCATTAGGAGGAACCCAGGGCCAACCGCACAAGCGTATGGTCTCACAAGAGATCTGAGGATCTCATCTCAGTACCTAATGGCAGTCATGCTACCTCTGGTGAGCACATGGAGGGCCGTGTGGCCCTCCAAAGAAATGCCACACCACATCATTACTGACCCACTGCCAAACCGGTCATGCTGAAGGATGTTGCAGGCAGCAGATCGCTCTCCACGGCGTCTCCAGACTCTGTCACGTCTGTCACATGTGCTCAGTGTGAACCTGCTTTCATCTGTGAAGAGCACAGGGCGCCAGTGGCGGATTTGCCAATCCTGGTGTTCTCTGGCAAATGCCAAGCGTCCTGCACGGTGTTGGGCTGTGAGCACAACCCCCATCGGGCCCTCATACATCCTCATGGAGTCGGTTTCTAACTGTTTGTGCAGACACATGCACATTTATGGCCTGCTGGAGGTCATTTTGCAGGGCTCTGGCAGTGCTCCTCCTGTTCCTCCTTGCACAAAGGCGGAGGTAGCGGTCCTGCTGCTGGGTTGTTGCCCTCCTACAGCCTCCTCCACGTCTCCTGGTGTACTGGCCTGTCTCCTGGTAGTGCCTTCAGCCTCTGGACACTACGCTGACAGACACAGCAAACCTTCTTGCCACAGCTGGCATTGATGTGCCATCCTGGATGAGCTGCACTACCTGAGCCACTTGTGTGGGTTGTAGAGTCCATCTCATGCTACCACAAGTGTGAAAGCACCATCAACATTCAAAAGTGACCAAAACATCAGCCAGAAAGCATAGGTACTGAGAAGTGGTCTGTGGTCCCCACCTGCAGAACCACTCCTTTATTGAGTGTGTCTTGCTAATTGCCAATAATTTCCACCTGTTGCCTATTCCATTTGCACAACAGCATGTGAAATTGATTGTCAATCAGTGTTGCTTCCTAAGTGGACAGTTTGATTTCACAGAAGTTTGATTTACTTGGAGTTATATTGTGTTGTTCAAGTGTTCCCTTTATTTTTTTGAGCAGTGTATTTATTGAATAGAGTTTCTTCTCTGGTTTTTATCTCTAACCTCTTTTTGTTCTTCTTAAGAATGTATTTATTGTCTTTATTTCAGTGTCATGGTTCAACTGGCTATTGTTGGTGTGTGGACAGTAGAGGAGAGGAGAGAGCAGGAACCAGGACTCCACCTGGTGCAGAACGTATAGACTGTGATAGACCAGGTGAGATTGTTGATTCTAGCGGCATCTACGTCATTGAGATTGTTTTTATGCAGGTTTATTTTGTGTTGTTTCGACGCAACAAGTCATAGCTCTTTGCTGTTTTTTTTTAAATCAAAACTTCCAGAAGGCATCTTACTCAGATGCCTGAACCACATCCACTGGCTCCTTTCAATGTGAAGGACCCAGCGGGCCTACTCCAAGTCCCTCTCAAATGACTCAGCTCTTCACCTTATCTCTAAGGGAGGGGCCAGTCACCCTTTGAAGGAAACTCACTTCCACTGCTTGTATACATGACCTCATTCTTTCGGTCACTACCCGGAGCTTGTTACCATAGGTGAAGGTAGGGACATAGATTGACCGGTACATCGACAGCTTTGCAGTTACATTTAGCTCTCTCTTCACCACAACAGATTGGTACGCTGCCTCAGTCCGTCTGCCAGTCTTAAAATCTACTCTCCCCCCACTTGTGAACAAGACCCCAAGATACTTGAACTCCTCCACTTGAGGTAGTAGCTTGTCCTGGACTTGAAGTGGGCATGGCACCCCTTTCCAGCTGAGAGCCATGACATCAGACTTAGAGGTACTGATTCTCATTCCCACTGACTCACACTTGGCCTCGAACTGCTCCAGTGGAAGTTGGAGGCTGCAACCTGATGACATTCTGAGGCCATCAAAGTGGAAGTCTTTCGCTACTTGGCTATGCCTAGAAATTCTGTACATAAAAATTATTAATAGAATCAGTGACAAAGGGCAGCCATGGCGGAGTCCAACAACCAGCAGAAACGAGTCCAACTTATTGCCGGCAATGCAGACCAAGCGCTCACTGCAGTTGTGCATGAACTGAAATGCTCATAACAATGGGCCAGATACCCCATACTCCTGAAGTACCCCCAACAGGATACCTTGAGGGACACGATCGAATGCCTTCTCCAAGTCCACAAAACACATGTAGACTGGATGGGCGAACTCCCACTCACGCTTAAATATCCTTGACACGATAAAGAGCTGATTCAGCATTTCATGACCGATTAACAGTCTGCTAATCCAGAGGTACTTCCCCATATCACAATGTGGCATGTCAACCAGGACAGCCCTACAACATCCAGCTCTGGATGTTAAGGAACTAATTTCAGACCTTATCCACCCCAGGGGCCATTCCCATTACATTTAAAATGGACAGGGTATGCTTTTAGGTGGGCTTACCCTGTGATCAACACAATACTATGCTATAAGCATGCAGTATCCTTAGTTCCCTCAGTTGTCACATCCAATTTCAAAACACCAAGATTGCAACAGCCAAATTGCTCAACTCGAAGTTGCAAAACAAGACTAGTGGTATGAAGGCTAAGTCCATCTTTTATATTCAGTCTGTGAACCTCATTAGGGAGTTTATTATTTTATTTCATTTATTATTTCATGTTTGGATCTGTGTATAACCCACACAGGGGCTTTTAGTCATATTCCCAAACTGAGTTTGTATAGATTCAGTAGTTTGCAGCCTTCAAATGTCTGCAAGAAAGTCTGATGTTAGAGTGCTTCTTGTCTGTCTGTATTTGTGTGCATCCACATAACTCATTGCCATCACAGTTTGCCAGTCTGCAGATGGAAATCTCATCCAGTTGTTGCTGTTTTCTAAACCACTGTATTTAGTGGGTAGTCATGTGGCTGGACATTAAATGGAAGCAAAACCAAGTGATTCATAAGACTAAATTGCAGCATGCTGGCTGCCACTACAGTAAACGCTACTGGAAAAGCTAACTCCATATAATTGTTTAGCTCATCTTTTTCTCTCAATGGGGAACTGTTCTCTTTCAGATGTCATCCTCATCTCCCTCACACTCTACAAACAGTCCAGCCTCACATTTGAAATTTACAGAGAGAGAGTGAGGCCAGTGTAAACATTAATAGAAGCCAGAAGGGCTCTGGCGTTTGGGTTTTAGTGCTCTCCAATAAAGTGAGTCATTAAAGGGATTTTAACATGGTAAACAAAAGTAAGATGTGTGTACATGTGTGCCTCTTTAAACACTAACACTGCACTATAAACTCAGCAAACGATGAAACATCCTGAGAGTATAATTGAATAAATAATGATGGATTGCAACAGAATAAGATCGGACTTGTAATTTTACAAGCATGTGAGATTATATTTAGCCGTACAAATGGGAATAATGATGGTTTGTTTTTGATTTGGCTTCCCCTTAGTTCCTATGACTCCGACACAACGCTCCGAGAGCATGTGTGAGCGATGGAGGGCCAGTTTGATTGAGCACTACGGTGGAAAACCTGGCCCGCAGCAGTATGTACCTCAGTGTGAGCCAGATGGAGAGTTCAGGTACACAGCACACATGCATCCACAAGACCAAGTTCTAAAGAATGAAATGCATTGCTCTTTAAACTTATTCTACTTTTTCCAATTCTTGCACCCTCTCAGTCCAGTTCAGTGTTACGGGGAGACCACCTACTGTTGGTGTGTGGACCAGAATGGGCACATGGTTCCTGGTACCAAATCAAGTGATGCTGTCAAACCTGCATGTAAGTAATAAACATCAAAGATACATGTTCAATTCAATTCAATTTTATTTATATAGCGACAAATCACAACGAACAGTCGCCTCAAGGCGCTTTGTATTGTGGGTAAAAACCCTACAATAACACAGAGAAAACCCAACAGTCAAAACGACCCCCTATGAGCAAGCACTTGGCGACGGTGGGAAGGAAAAACTCCCTTTTAACAGGAAGAAACCTCCAGCAGAACCAGGCTCAGGGAGGGGCAGTCATCTGCTGCGACCGGTTGGGGCTGAGTGGAGAGAGACAGAACAAAAGGCTCATGTGATTGTACTGTGTTATGTACATTTTTCTGTCACTAATTACGGCTCAAATGTTTTTATTCATCCAATCACATCCCAGGCATCTCCTCAGTGGCTCCGCCTACCGTGCATCCATTGCCCCGCCCAGATGTCACCCCTCCCACAAACACTGATGTCACACTGCTATACGCTCAGGGACAGAAAATAGGAGCGCTGCCTCTCAACGGGACCAGACTAGATGGAAGCCGATCCAGAACGCTTTTGACTCTACATGTAAGAAATGACCTCTGACCCGACCAATTTGGTGATGGGAATGAGAGACCACAACAGGAAAGAAGTAGAAGATCACAGGAAAGAAAGGCAGTTGAGCTCAGTGTCTTTTCTCTGACTGTGGCGTGTTCCCATCTTTAAGAAACCATGGTGTGAACTGATGGAAGTTCAGTCATATTTAGTAAAGCCATTAAACGTAAGTGTAATTCAGTGCTGATGTAGCTCATGTTGATGTGTGTGTGTGTGTGTGTCCAGGGTTCCATAGTTGTTGGTATAGCCTATGACTGCAAGGAGAACAAAGTCTATTGGACAGACTTGTCTGCAAGAACAATCAACAGAGCTTCAGTGGTGTCTGGTGCTGAGCCTGAGATACTCATTAACACAAGTAAGATTTAATGCCTTTACTGCTTGTTGCTGTAATGATCATTGTGCAATGCCTTAAATGATCTCAATATTTTCTCTGCTGTCTCCTTGCTTCTGTAGATCTCGTCAGTCCAGAAGGTTTGGCAGTGGATGTCAAACGTCGGCTGATGTTCTGGGTGGACTCCTCTCCTGATGTGATTGAAAGAGCCAACCTGGACGGCAGTGGGAGGCGGACCCTGTTCGGCACAGACTTGGTCAACCCCCGTGCCATCATAGTGGTTTCGTCCACCGGGTAAAACCATTTGTTCAGCTTTCTTTGTTTTCACTCATTTCGAGATTAACGTGCATCTGTTATTGCTAATTTCCAGCTCCATATAGTTGAAAACAAAACACCTTTGGCCTTGTTGCTGCAGTATTACCAGAGCCCCTTTTAAAAAATATATAAAGAACACCTATTTACAGTCATCTCCATGTTAACTCTGTGCTCCCAGCTGGAGCTGTGTGCCTGACATGACCACACTAGGAATATCCATGCTCAGCTACATCATACAGAGCCTAGAGCCATCTGAAACAGAGAGTTCAGTCTGAAACCTCAGCAATGTCACTGTATATTATATGGAAAAAAATACAGAAAAACATATAAGGTCCACTTTGAAGTGAGGCAAAGTTGTTTTGACGTGCCATTACAATCTGGATTTGCAGACATGCGCAGATCTCTTCCCTGAGTAAGAAACAAACAAGTGCCCACACACTATCTTAACATCCTGGAGGTGCTCTGCTGAGACAGACCTCACTGGATCCGCAGTGATTTTACAGCAGAAAAGGGCACGGGTGGTTTTCAGTCTGCGACTACGAGAATCTTTAACAGGCGATGACTCAACGAGGCCTGTATCTAATTCATTAGTACAGTGCAATTTTTTTAAGCTATTTGGCAGTAAGGGGGCTTGTTGAGTCTGGATTCTTGGATTAAGACTGTAACCAAAACATGACTGCGTCATGATGAGACTGGCACTCGTAGAAAAGTATGGGAATGGAGATTTTTGGGTGGAGTCTAGCTTCAATAGCACGTTTGCTAATTCTAGCATAAGTGATTTTTAGTGCTCTTTCTATGGGTGTTGCAGCAAACTGAGCCAAGAAAACTGTCCTGAATTTATAGATGCTATTAATCCTGGACACACACACACACACACACACACACACACACACACACACAGGATGGAAGAAGGCATTCATTGGTCAGCACTCCAGGAATACCATCTGCTCCTCATCACTGCAACTAATCACATAATCAACAGTTATGCGTGTGTGCGTGTGTGCATGTGTGTTAATGTGGTTGTTACAAATGATTAAACACACCAGTAATAACCCTGATCATAAAACTTGAAATGTTTGCTTCACATTATTAATTTGACAGTTTATTTTTTCTGACTTGAGGGTGTGTGTGTGTGTGTGTGTGTGTGTGTGTGTGTGTGTGTGTGTGTGTGTTCAAAAATCCCGGTTTGAAAGGGAATTACTGTTCCAAGCGGCTACACTTATGAACATGTTCTCTGATTCCTGAGCCTGCACGTGTTCCCCTTATAGACATGCAAAGAACGCACACCTAACGACACACCAAAATGACACACACACACACACACATTATAAAAGCATCTACACGTGTGTAAACGTGTCACACATCTGCTGCCCTATATCTTCATCAAATTCAAAAACACATGGTGTGTGCGTGTGTGTTAGCTGAATACTCATGTGTTGTATTAACTGTTGGTCCTAGAGGACTGCTCACATGTGCAGCATCATCTGCATTGTCATGAGCAGCCCACACACACAGTGCACTGTCTAAAATATTATTTGAATCTTCATTAAACATGAGAAATATGAAAACACTGCAGAACATGCAAAATCTCTGCGCTCAACGTAATAGTAATGTAGCTGGGACACAGCTGAAGAGGGCTCGTCTTGCTCATTTCCAGCTCCATATTTGTATTCTTGGACTCTTTGCTTGACTCCCAGTTAAAAATGATGCTTATTTATCTCATACTGGGCCTTCATGCAGTTTATTCCACTAAAACAAGCCATTTTAAATTCCTTTCCCCTTTCATTTAAGCCGACTTTCCTCTGTTTGACTGCTCCTTGTACATTTTTGAACAGCAGATGGGCGGAGCCTCTGCTCTCACAACCAGAACTGTGTGCCTGAGATGACCATATAAAGGAAATTCACTATCTTTGATGTAGAGATAAATACACTGACCTCATTATTTGACACTTTGGCCCTGTTTAATATTAGCATCCAGCACTGGAACAGTATATGTGACAGTAAATAAAGAAAAGCAAGCGTAGATTTAGAAACATATAGAATATGAGTAATACGTTCCCCCTCCTGCGTCTCCCTGTAGTACTCTGTATTGGACTGACTGGAACAGAGAGGCCCCTAAGATCGAGAGTTCATCAGTGGATGGTCAAAACCGCCAGGTGGTGGTGTCAGATGGGATCGGTTTGCCAAACGCTCTAACATATGACTCTACTTCTGGACAGATCTGCTGGGCTGATGCAGGTAAACACGGCTTCTGCTGCTAACACCACTTTTAATTGATCACCTGATCCTTGTTTTATTGCCCCAGGCTTTTACAGTAACAGCTCGATTTAAGGCATCTCTAAAGAGTCAGTAAGGCACTATATATGGCCATATCTTGCTTATTAAGATTGCTGAATAATCTTCAGTTTGAAGTCAAGACTCAGACCAATAGTTTTGCAGGTATTGCTTTATTTGCCTACGTCTGTCCCAAATACATGTGTCGAGACCACTTTGGTGAATGTTATGACATCTGCAGTAAACTATACTTGGACGTACAACTCTGTGCTGGGACCTACCTGCCCTTCCATGTGCACATGTGTTTAATGTGAGGAGAGAAACAGTGAGAGTCTGACAGAACAGAGTAGCCATAAATGGCATTCATTGAGTTAGCCGAGGTGGGAACTGAGCTGGATGGAGGTGGGTCGCAAAGTGGCTTGGAGATGTGCAGCATCTGTGGTAGGATGAAGCGTCTCAGATAACCCAAACTATATGAGGTTAGCCAATTGGATGTGTATCAGCTGAGCCATCAGCTGACACCAAGATCTCTCCCCAAAAACTGACTTGGATTGAACATCAGGCTGCCTGTTAGCTCAGACTGGCATAAAGACTGGAAGCATGCTTCAACTGTAGCCACCCTTGATCCATCTAAATGTAAAGAAAATATGCTGTGATCTACCAGCACCTCCAGCGTTTTGGAGTTAGTTTCGCCAAAATGGATCAATAGTTATTTAAAACACATAGTTGCTGTTTTATGGATGGTTATGAAGGGAATTACCCAGTCAGTGCTGACACAATGCGGCATACAATCACTTCTATTGCTTTTATCTCATTGTGTAATGCATATCAGTACAACCTACAAAGGCAACTGAAAGCCCAAAATCTACATTTTCTTGAGCTGGTAATGATCCACGTTGTCTTCCCGTGTCTGTCAGGTACAAAGCGTTTAGAGTGTATATCTCTAGATGGTTCAGGTCGAAGAGTGATCCACACCAACCTCAACTACCCCTTCAGCATGGTCTTCTACAGGAACCACTTCTATTACACTGACTGGAGGAGGTAGTCTTCTTCATTCATCTCCCTCTGTTTGTGCTCAGGTCACACTGCTGATCAGTGTACAGCCCTGATGTCACTCTTCAGTGTCCTCTGATCTGTGCTTCACAGGGACGGCGTGATTGTGGTGGGCAAAGACAGCAGTCAGTTCACCGATGAATACTTGCCCGAGCAGCGCTCTCACTTGTACGGCATCACTATAGCAACCACCCACTGCCTACCAGGTGAGATATATTGTGCAAATAGAGTGAGTCTTTAAAATCCATCCATCCATCCATCCATCCATCCATCCATCCATCCATCTTCTTAACTAGATGGGGGTCCCAGGGTTTATTCAACATCATTTACTGGTTCACTTTGGACCATTTTATTGCAAAAACAACATTTTTTATACTTCAGACACCCCCAGTCCAAGATCCTTTGTGGCTGCCTAGGGGTAATGTTGCGCAACAACTATACAAAACAACAGAGAAAATGATGGCTTTATAGATCAGAAGACCGTTGCAAGAGAAATATAAAAACATCAGAAAATCAAAAATTGAATTGCCCAGTGTCATGGCATATAGATTCTCATGTTGTGAGACATTGCTGCCACTCAGTGGGAAACTTCAAAAACTCTTCTTCTTGCGCTCTTACTTTGTGCAATTTGGGATTTGAGCGCATACAAGCGCATGTGGTCGCTTTTTGTCGTCCCATCTGGACCACTGATTTACAGTTTATGCCATTTTAAATATGATTACTGGGGCAAATGTTCTTGCCTTCTTCTCACACCATGTGCTCCAGGGGCAAGTACCAAAGTCTTGCTAAATTTAGTCACTGAATTGGATCAGAGCTCAAAATGAGCCGTTTACACATAAAGTAAATAATAAAGGTTAACCAAACTGGTTTCGTTCGTGCAATGTAAATGCAGCCTCTGCCGTCTGCTGCACTCATCACACAGCTGGCTAACACCCACCACCCCACAGCTATATGTGTATATGAGCGATGACTTCACATACACCCATGAAATAGGAACAATGATTGCACAGCTGTCTGCGACCCTCTACTTGTGGCCTGCGTGCGTGCGTGTGTGTGTGTGTGAGACCAAAGAACAATGATTACACAGCTGTGTGCGACCCTCTACCTGTATTTTGTGTGTGTCATGTTTGATGTGTTGATGTCTGCAGATGGCTTCAAGCCCTTTCAAAGCCTCGCGTTAAAGTACAAAGTAGGCCCGTAAACACAGGATAATCCCTAAAGTAGCACCTTGGCAAATGTCGCTGTTAAAGTTACACACATCTGCAGCGCGAAATCTCATCACAATACATACGTTTGTGCATGGGATTTTAAATACAGTCAAACGGATGACTATCACTGGTGTGTGCTGCAGTAAAAGGCACATCCTCCAGCACTCAGACTAGATTACAGTCACCAGCTTTGAAGATGATGATGTGTGGTGTAATTGCAGCCATGATGACAGCTCTGAAACCCATGTGCTAAAGGTATGGGAGCTGCTTGTGAGAAGCTTAAAAGCTGTTATCATGCAATACATAAACACACACACACACACTCACACGTTCTTTACAGAGATCGTTCTCAGTCGCTTGCAGTTGCAAAGTGGGCGGCTGTTTGTTCTGTCATTAGAGCACCGCAGCACCTGAGTTTTCATCATCACATGTGGATTCACACAGGAAAGGAAACCTTTAACTTCTTATTTCCACTTAGATCCTTGAAGTACTTCCACTGGAAAATTACATGTTTCAAAGTGGTGAGCTTTTTTTTTTTTCTTCTCCTCCCTTGTGTTACAGGGAGCCACTAACGACGGGCCTGCAGCCGCAGAGTCCTTTTGGTGCTAAAGTTCTGAGGCGATTCATGGACGGAGGGCAGGTCCAGCCCCTCTGGTGTCCCTCCAGATGAAGGACACTCAGCAGGGAGCAAAGATGGCTTCCTGCAGCCAGATCAGCAATCAGAGCAAATTTACAACCCATTCCAACCCCAGTATCTCACCTTAATATAACCCAAAGTAAATGATTTGTAAATTTGTTTTATACCTCAGCTTTTTTCTACTGTATTTTTGTATTGTCTGAGTCGTTTTGTTTTTCTATTGAATAAAACTGCAGAACAATGAACTCAAATGTTAAAATGTATGACTGCAGGGTTTTTTCCCCCTGTTCTATAAAAAGCCAAAGACGAATAACTTGAAGCTTTTTCTGTTGGGAAACTTTGCATCAGGTTTCTTTTTGATCAGCGGTCATGCTATTTTGCATTCAGAGTGGTCTCTGCGTTGTGCTCAGTAGGGGGCGCCTTCTCTGGTTGCAAAAAGTCAAAAGTCGATGGGAAAAATGACCCTAGGGCAAGCTTGATGGACGGCGCTGTTTCAGAATGATCAGGTGCAGGCTTCACACAGGTATTTCACTAACCAGTGGGCCATTTTTTTTACAAGGTGGGATATTTAAAACACAATATGACTGGCTGCTTGATGTGCTTTTTGGAGGTTATTTATTTTCTGCTGTATTGTCAAAAACACAGAAGGTCGGCCACACAGAAGCACAGGAGTCAAACTGTGTTCAGCTGGATTTATAGTGTTTTCCCCTCACACCCTAAAATAACCATTTCTGTCCATCTGTAAACAATATTTCATCAGAAACACCAGAAACAAATATAACAGTCGGTTTGAATATTGCAGAAGAGAAGACGGTGGCAGATTTCCAGAAGCTTTAAACTCGGGTTACTGAATAATTCATTGAAACCATTTTTTATTAATTTTTTCTTACATTAAGCTTTAAGGACTTATCCATGCCGCATGTCCACACTTTGATTTACGAGATTCCCAATTGAGACAGTCCAATCTCATGCAACAACAGAAAAAAATACAAACTCGTTCGTGTCCTTCAGCCAACAAAAGGTTTTTCCCTCTCAAAATCAAATCAGGTTTAGTCCCTCACTCCCTCCGTTGTCCCTCAGTGTCTTCGCTCTCATCTGCCAACCTTGCCCAGCCGGTGGTCTGTCTTGGGGTCGGCTATGATGGCCTGAACAGCTACGATGGCCTCGTTGATCTTGGTCTGCAGCTCCCTCAGCTCCTCGATGTGCAGCAGGCGCAGGATCTGAGCCGCTTCGTTCAGAGTCGCATCTGAAGAGAAAAGATGGATTTATTTGACTTTTTCACAGATGAAAATATGCTGACCCTTCTGGTTGTTGGTCATCATGTAGCTGTGTTCTTTTCTTGTTTAAGGGGGGGGGACAACTCACCTCCAGTGTCAAAGCCCAAGATGTGCTTGTCTAAAGCTACTGGGACACCCTGAAAAAATAAAGACGAGTGAGAATCAGGTTCAACCTGAGGACACAGTCAGTAACTGAATCTGGATTTTGATCCCTGCTGAAATCGTGGTTCTAGACTTGCAGCTGTCTATACATAGAAATCAGGAAATCTAAAAATGTTCATTTCTGATGCATATTATGTACATGTGCATCTTCACTTTACCTCTTTGTTGTGGCTGGCTTTAGCGATGGCTTCTGGAGAAAGTCTCTCCTGGATCAGAATACGAATGGCCTGGAAGTCGCAAAGGAAAACACATCCAAACTGATTTCATGGCAAAACTCTTCCTAATAATCTGAGATAATTCTAATACTTCAGACTTGCGATAAATCACCCTTAACACGTTTAAAGCTTAAATGACTTTCTATTGTGATTGTCCACCATTTCTGTTTGTCTAGGAGTCATCAGTCTGCCCATTAACCTGCATTAGGAGCACGGAGAACAGCTTTATTCATGCTGCCAGGGTACATGGCAGGCATTCTAAGGGCTTTTATTGTGAAGCAAACACAAACTTCACTAACCATACCAACTTCTTCCCGCTCTGTGCTCAGCATATTCTCACCTTAAGCATAACCAGGTAGTCGTCATGTCGTTGTATCTTGAGGATGTTGGCAAGAGCTGTAACTCCTGCTTTGAAATCTGGAGAATTGCCTGGAAACACAAACACACACACACACACACACACACATTTCAACTTTTATCCCGGGAAGATGTAAAGAAAAGAAAGAAGAACGAATGCCAGGAAGGAGAGAGGTCGAGCACAAGCAGTAAGTGTAAGTTTTACTTACTGTCGAGGTTAATGAGAGGGTCCACTGCTTTATCACTGTTACTGGAGGCTGCCAGGGGCTGACAGTTCTTGTACTTGTCCACTGTGATGAGATACACAAAACACACCCATGATAAACAGACTGATTTGCATGACATTAATGGGAGCTATCAGTAATGAGTATTATTATGCTGCTATAAATGGGGACAACTGATCTGCTGCCCAGGAAACATTCCTTTTATAATGTCTCCATCTGCTGGTCACCACCAATATTTCAACTAGTGACAGGTTAAATGCCGGTGCTTATTTATTGTACAGCATTTTTGTTTTGTGACACCAATAAAATAAAGCACTGCAACTATGGTTACTCTTTCAGGGTCTCCACTGACTTCACCCCAAACAAAACCAAACCCTGTATTATGAAGCAGGTTCAACATCTCATCCAGCTTCACTCACCCTACCATCAGTAATTCCTTAAGATTTCTTATTGATGATTATCGGGGAAAGATAACTCCTTTAGATGCTCTGTAAAAAAAAACTGAAGACCTTACTATCTGTGCACAGAGGTCCATGAGAGCTTCCAAACATTTAAACACTTTTCCAGGGAACTGATTGCCCAGTAGGTGGTAGTTTTGTACACGTTATCGCTTATCCCCAAAACAACTGAGAGGCAGGTTAAGTGTGCAGCATAGCCACGGTGATGTGAACCACCTCTGTATAACTTTAAACCCACGGTACCTCACTAAACCTCTGCTCTGTAGCACAGCTATCTGCACTTATTCCATCTAGCTGCAGCAGATGGAGGCCCCCTCCCCAGTCTCCTTGTGTCAGAAGTCTCTTCTGTTGTGAACTGGTGCTATGCAAATTAAAGTGAACTGAATTAAACATCGTACCATTGTCTCCATATTCATAACGCACAGCCAGGCCCAGTAACCAGTCTACAGCCTCCTTCCTCTCGTCGACTCCAAACGGACAGTTCACATCCTGTAGGTACTGCACACAGAGAAAGGAAGCTCAAACACAACTCATTCGGCTCCTAATGTTATATAAGAAATGCAGTTCTATGGTAGAAGTCAGTGTGGGATTTCCATTAATAGCATCACTGATGATCCTCCAGCAGTCTCACCTTCTGGTAGGCTTTGGGCCACTCTGAGCTGGGGATGTTCCTCAGGTTTCCTCTGTCTTCGATCTTATAATGTCGAATCTTCTGGTCCTCCAGCCACACAATGCAGTTCCGAAACTGGGTCTCATCTGAGCAGAAATGAGAGGATCAGCACACGCCACTGATACTACTATCAGCAGCTGCATGTAGCCAGTAAGTGAAGAAGTAAGTAAACAAATCCCAGCTTTCATTCGCAGGGAGAAGAAGCTGCAGAGCCACATCTGCTGAATCACACAGCACCAGCTACAGGACGCCAACTGTTTGCTTTGGCACCAGAAGTTACAGCGTTTGGGTTCACTGCTATGACTGCGGTAACCTGATAACTACAGCCCGACAGTGAACCCCTAAAACGAAACAGACTATTCAATTTAAATGGATTTTTTCTTGAGTGTTTTTTAAACCACACATTTATCATTAACGAACTTTCTGTACAGCTCAATTACTTCTAAGCAACCTATAGTCAAAACTAGCCAAGATCATTAAAAGTGTTGAATGTTGAGAGGTTGTACACTGTTGTGTGATATTTGTCTCACACTGAGAAACAGACATTTTCTGTAGTATTAATGTGGCAGCTCTCTGCCTCTCTGACAGGGCACGTTAGCCGGCTCCACGTTCAACCCAACGGACCAAGTGAATTTGATAAGTTTATTCTTACCTGCGCAGTCAAAGCCGTTCGGGTTGTGATAATCTAGAGCGGCCAGTTTTCTCCGAAACATTTCACTCTGTGTTTAATGTGCAAAGCAACACTTTCGTTAGCTAACAGTCACAGGTCCACTTGGATTTTCTGCTAGCCGTCACTATGTGGCTTCGCGCATGCGCTGACGGAGAGCCTACAACTCCTGTTATAGCTATCAAAATAAAAGTTTTCCACACGGACCAGTAAATTAGCAGACAAAAATCAAAGCGTAGATAAGAAAAAGGTCTTTGGTTTTTACATCAGGTCTTTCATTTGAAACTGCTGAAATGCCAGTATGTTTTTGTAATTGTAGTTTGACTTTATAAATTCCACTGTATAAAATAAAAAATCTTTTCTCAAGCTGCCAGCTTCGTTAATGGTGACCTTGTTAAAAGATATTTTACTTCTCATTTACATTAAAAGATGCACAATTACCACTACACGAAGTATCTTGCACTGTTATTGGTGATTACTGACTACTCTGAATGTTGAATATCGTCACCCCCCAAAAGTCATGGCCTAAGCATTTTTTTAAGGTTTTTCAGAAAACAAAAAAACTGAACCAAATATTGAAAATTTTATAATTTAGGCAAAAATAATATTTTTTTAAAAAATTAAAATTGAACATGATGGCTTATGTTACTTACAAACTGCCATATCATTAATACAGTCCTGACCAAACAGGTGATATTGATGAACTGCTGCCTCCCTTTCTGTTTCTTTGCTAGTTAATCATTTACAGTCAATCATCACACGGAAACAGAAAGAAAAACTCTGAAGACTTTGGAAAAAAATGACAATTTTATTACAGATCACATTCTAAAAAAATGAGTCAAACCATCCAAGATGATGAAAAGAAGACACAAAAAACAGAAGGTGTTGGTTTATGTGTACATGTTCAGAATGGCCTCATGCGTGTGCTCAGGGGCGGTGCTCTGTTGGGTGGGGTGATAGCTATATCCAGGTAGTCTCCAATCTGGAAGCGCTGAGACTGCAGCGTCATGGAGTCATCAGCACCTTTTCTGCCGGACACGGTACTGCCGATCTCTTTCAGCCTGAACGGGGTGGAGGAAGAGAGGTTATTAAAGATGCAAGTTACACAGTGCACCACATACTTTATCTCTGTGAATCCAAAGAGTCTTCGGTGTGATACTGACTTGTACATTTTCCCTCTGGGATCAGGGTAGACAATGGCAAAGCTAAAGTAGGTGCCTTTTTTCCTGGCCTCTGGATACACTTCCTTCACCAAGCTGGTCAGCTCTTTCAGTGTGGCATCCATCCTGAAACAAACACACAATCAGAGATGAGCTCCAGCATCTTAATTTTCCATTCATGGAAACCACGATGGTGAGCGTTGATCAAAGTGAGCAGTGATGGCTTAATGGACTAATTAAATTACTATCATCATTATAAGAGTCGGGCAGCACGGTGGCACTGCTGCCTCACAGTTAGAATACCATCTGGAAGGCCTGGGTTCAATTCCACCTTGGCCCGGGCCTCCCTCTCTCTGTGTGGAGTTTGCATGTTTGCATGCTAAATTGCCCATAGGTGTGAATGAGAGTGTGAGTGTTGTTTGTAACTCTGTGTTGGCCCTGTGACAGGCTGGCCTCTTGCCCTATGTCAGCTGGGATAGGCTGCCAGCCACACACACACACACACACACACACACAATGTCATGCCCAGACTTAAGCACTAGGGGTGGGCAATATAGCCTCATAATTATATCACAATATTTCAAGAAAACTGCAACAATGATACTTCTGATAATATAGAAAAAAAAAACATTTTATTGATGCTGCAGCTTAATCAGTACTTAACGTGACTGCATTTACAGAGACACTTGTTTATCTCGCGTCCCCAACTTTCCCCGGAGGATGTTTCAGCCTGTGAAAAACTCCACTGTCTCCAAATCAATGTGTAAATGTTGCTTTATGCTGGCAGTGAGAAATAACTCCTGGTGCATGTGCGTCTCTCACGCCCGTGTGCTGCACTGTGCAGTATAGAGGGTGGATCACACAACCCTAATGAGTGTGCATTAACATCCTCTTTCACCGCAGCAGCAATGCTATAGGTGATCAGCAATGCCACAGGGGGGGTGACAGGATGATGGATGGAACAAATCACCCGCCCCTAAACACTTCTGCTGTTTTACTACTCAGTGTAAAACCCCAGAGAACACCTGACTCAGGCAAACACTCACCAACAAAGACACAGAGGGGCGCATCTATAGTCTTACCATGTGTATATCTGCAGTTCGCTGGAAGGAACATTTCCTCGAGCAAATTCATCGACTCTGTGGTGCCTCCCACTGTTAGTGGTGAAGACTCGCAGCAGAAGGGGGCACGTCTGTGGCAAAGAAACATCAAAATAATGAAAAAGTAGACAATAGAAAAGCAATGAGAACATTTGGCATAACGTAAATAAAATAACTGATTATTTTAACTCACCCAGATGTGTATTCTGTAACATGAATCCCTACACAAAGGAAGCACAGGGATCCCATCTGTGCACTTTACTAGTTTTATTTTGAAATTTTTTCACGGAACACGTGGTATGCCACAGACCCATACTACACTGCTGTCTAGTGGCCACATCAAGTAACTACCACTTTTTATTTTTGTTGCCAATATGCTATAAAAGGTACAGTTGGAACGAATCCCATTACAGATTTTCCCAACAAGGCAAGTAGTGCAACCAAACCAAACAGAAGCCTGCAGTACACAGCAGGATTTGGAGTTATTCAGGTTACTTAATGGTTAAGGCTGGGTCTTCTGTTTATGTTCTAAACCAGAGATAAACAGGTATGAATCAAACAATCAAAGAAAAATGTTTGACCTCTCCTGGAAGAGTCCTAGAACCTCTGTGATGAGATAGTAAAAGTATTTTTAAAAACAAATGATACCTTTGTCTTACTGTAGTGGTTTCCTAGAAGCTATGTCTATGCTATATAAGCACTAACACATGATCCTAAAGCACCAATTTGTACTTGGTGGCTTTATATCAAATCTGAAAACAGACTAAACCTATGTATTGGTTTTAATTTCTCAGACTATTAAACACCACCGGTGCTGCAGCTGAAAGAACAAGTCGTACATTGTTTTACACGCATCTAGACATTTATTTAGTGGCACAACAGTAGCAATCCATCACGGCCACCTCTCTCCAGTGAACACACTCAAAGCTAGATTGGGAACTCGTTGATAAAAACCATCGTGTGAGCGCTTAGCCTGATTGCCAATGTTAGGGGAAGTGAAGCCAGACAACTGAAAGCTATCCCGAGTATGTTGACCTGGCTTCATGGCACAGGGCTGAGGCCTGCACTCAAAACTGAGAGCAAATGTGTTGGCAATGCACACAGATATGAACTTGAGTGACATCCCATTCTTAATCCATAGGATTTGATATGTTGTCGGCCCACCCTTTGCAGCTATAACAGCTTCAACTCTTCTGGGAATGCGTTCCACAAGGTTTACAAGTGTATTTATGGGAATTTCTGAAGCACATTTGTGAGGTCAGACACTGATGTTGGACAAGAAGGCCTGGCTCACAGTCTCCGCTCTGATTTTTCCCAAAGGGTTGAGGTCAGGACTCTGTGCAGGCCACTAGTGCTCAGTCACGCTGAAACAGGAAGGGGCCATCCCCAAACTGTTCCCACAGAGTTGGGGGCATGAAATTGTCTAAACCCAGACTCATTTATCAGATTACTAGACGGAGAAACGTGATTCATCACTTCAGAGAACATGTCTCCACTGCTCTAGAGTCCAGTGGCGACATTCTTAACACCACTGCATCCAACGCTTTGCATTGTACTTGGTGATGTAAGGCTTGGATGCAGCCGCTCAGCCATAGAAACCCATTCCATGAAACTTTTTATGCACTGTTCTTGAGCTGACTTAAACACCTGAATTCAATGATTTGGATGGGTGAGTGAAAACTTTTGGCAATAGTGTACTTGCCAGTCCCAACCAGCATTAACAGAGAGAAAGAGAGCAAAGGGAGTCTCCGGAGAAGACTGGAGATTTGTACACATTTGCTCACAGTTTTAGTTTTGACTGAACTGCTGAGATGTATTCACGGTTTAACCACTTATTTATTTTTGCAAACATTACAACATTTTCCTGATTGCAATAATTTTGCCAAAGCGCAAAGCGATTTATATTTGACAACACAAAATGCTACACAAGTAACGTCATATCCGAAAGTCAACATATGACAGAAATTCTTAGATTTAACAAGAAAATTTAGCTAAATTGAGTGGTAAATACTTTTGCTTGGAATTGCCTACACGACCATGTCAGCGCCATACGTTCCTCTAGCTAGCCGTGTGCTTTTGCTAGCTATGAACGCACAAAAACATTATAATTCTAATGTTTATTTTTTACTAGTCCACGAGATGAAGCTAAGTCAAGAGTTACTAATCAACTGCAGTACTGTGCCATGTTGAAACGCTGTTTGCGGCAGCAAAATAAAGCGTCGCTGGATGCTATCGGACTGATCAGCCTGCACGCTGCTAATAATATTAGCACACTTTCTCCTAACCGGCGACTCTTTTAATTTTACGCAGCAAATCCTAAAAAGAAAAAAAAGCACACATGAAACTTCAGCTATTTTTTTTTTCAAAATTGCGTCAGTTCCGAACAGAAATTAGCCCGTCTGCATCAAACGGGTAAGTTAGCATTCACCGCTAATCCAGGTTAACTCGGAGCTCGTCACATAAAACCCGCTGTTTACCTTTTCTCTGTCGATGGGCTTCTCTGGTTCTTTCTTTATTTCCTCCTGTGTGATCCGCGACTCAAGAGCCATTTTTATTTTATTTTTTATTTGTTTACTAATTTAATAATTCAGTTGCGTTACTCCTGCCTCCGTGCATGGACACCTTCAGGCAGTCTGCGACAAAAAAAAAACCGAGGCGGAAAACCTCTGATTTCCGTTTCCGGCATTCGTTCGCCTCCTGCGGAGCCACTGAGGGAGTTACTGCCACCTGCTGGTGTCACTTGTCCATTAGTGTTTATCGTCAGCGGACTGCCCGAGCGTATTTTCTCACCAGCACCGCGCTACAAACTTTTCCACACCTCAAACGTCCGGTGGAAAGACAACAAAACATTTACAACACCTTTACATTATCCAGATAATGCTCAAATATACTGGCTATACTTGTAGTATAGTGCAAACAAAAACTACTTAAATACAAAGTACTATTTTTAGGAACATATCCAGTCAACATGTTCAGTGATAATATTTAAATAAATTTATCTTAAACTCTAATAAACTCCTTCTGGCTTCACACACATGTTCATGAGTGTAGCCGCTTTCAAACCGGGATTTTTAAACAAACACACACACACACACACACACACACACACACACACACACACACACACACACACACACACACACACACACACTTACTTGAGTCAGGGACTTGTGACCAAATCCCTGTTTGCAGCTTGAATTGGGATAAAACAGATTTATGTGAAAATGATCATTTTTGTGTATTTTATTTTATTTAAAAATGTTTTTTGAATTCTATCCTTTTTAAACTATGTGACATCTGTAAGACGATGTTGGTTGTCATCCATAAAAGAAAAAAAATCACAGCAAAATGAGGTTGAAAACACCTGAAGTAGCCTTGCAGGTGATGCTACTGATGTGGGAAAGTTGTTCACACTTCCACAGAGTGGCTGATCTGGGATCAGGCAGCCAAGTCCTCCTACGGAGCTGAAACCTGCTATTCAGTCATATGCTGCTCTCCCCCTCACCCATTACACGATGTGTGGGTGAACGTGTGTAGATTTCTGGGTAACATATACGTGAGCGTTGTACAGTGCATCTTTGTACAGTATGTGTGTGCATGTTTGTACAGTGTGTGTGTGTGTGTGTGTGTGCGTGTGTGTGTGTGTGTGTGTGTGTGCGTGTGTGTGTGTGTGTGTGTGTGTGTATCCTAACAGTGCCCCTCTCTGTTCTCCTGCATACAGGCTGATCTGGAGCTACTCTAACAATCAGCTCTGTTTTACCTCTCTCTCTTTCTCCCCACCCATTCGCCGTGTGTGTGTGTGTGTGTGTCTCATCAGATTGGACAGTTTGCCAGCCCCCCCCCCACCTTGTCCTGATTGAAAGATCAAACTGTGGCTCTTTGAGTCGAGCCCTCACACTGATACCCATTCACTGATATACATCAAGAATAAGTGTCACTGTTATTCCCCTAATGACTCCATTACAATCACTGACGCCCTCTCTGTCTCAGCCCTTGTTACTGCTCATCATGCTGGGTCGTGTTGTTATGTGTAGTTTTGCACACTTGATTCCAGCCGGGACGTCTTCAGTTCTGCAAATCAAAAGTCTTCATTTCAGAGCGTCCTCACTGTAAACTGAGGAAGTTGTGCTTTTTCCCCACACATCAACAAACAATGAGAAAGGCTCATCTGTCACGGCCATCAGCAGCACACAGAGCCGCCCTGTCCTGCAGGCTGACTGCTGCCAAGTCGTGGTTTGGAACTGAAAAGTGACGCTCTGACTCTACCTGTGTCAGCTTGCAGTCGCAGAGAGGTTGCATACACATTAAAACACGGGACTTTGCATAGCTTTGTTTCTTTCTCTAATTTCTAGACTGCAAGTGAGGTGGTGTGGATGGTCCTCCAAGCAAATTTATTCATTTCAGGAATTATGTCCGCTATGTCGAAGAAAAAGCACTTGGCATTCTTGTTGTTGTTGTTACTTCCTGTCTTATTTTGGTAAGAAACCTTTCCTGCGTGTCCTTTGTTGCTTCACTTCCCTCCCTTAGATGTTTTCCCTCCTAAGTAACAGCGTGCCCTGTATTTATTAGTCATATTCAATTAACTGCTGCTTCTCCTGTTCTTTACAGTGTCCTCTGTTCCTAATGCCACAAGTTTTTTTGAGTATGAAATATTAACAATCCACTCTCATAATGTAGTTTCTACTGTTGTAGGTAACCCTATGAAAGCAACAGGTGTATTTAATTAAACTCAGAAAAACACTCCCACAAACAGCTGTAAGCAACAAACTAATCTTCATGTCACACACTGGGAACTTGAGTTCATCTAACGTTTACATCTGGTAACGTCACGAAACGCTGTGTGACTGGCAGGGAGTGGACCCAACATGCAGACTCAGGAGACTTAAACTCAAAGATCTCAGCGTTATTGCTGGCACACACTAAATAAACAAATACAGGATCTAAATATACTTGGAAAACTAAGACTGAGGAAGAACATGAAGAACAACGGGGAACATGAACAACCAGATATAATGATGAGACAAGGGATCAGGACACAGAGCGAGATAAAACAACACCAAAAACAGGAAACTAGGGAATCACAGAAGACAAAGGCAGTGAGGAATTACATACACATACATCTATAACTGATAATAAGACTCATAAAATTATAACAAACTAAGAATCTTAAATTGATATCCAACAGAAGAAATTCAGGCAATACAGAACCTTCAAGGAACAAAACTGGTTAAGCACTGGGCAAAAGGCCTCAAGGACCCATGACAGGCAATGAGCACCAAACACAACATATGATGAAACTAATTAAAATTTTATTAGTTTAAGATTTTTGGTCCTAAAACTTAGCATTTGGCTTTGGACTTTCAGTCTGGGCCCAATTGGTGGGCTGATAAAATTACATTCCTCTCCATAGTGAGTAAAGAGAACGCAGCAGATTGGCTGCCCCTCCCTGAGCCTGGTTCTGCTGCAGGTTTCTTCCTGTTAAAAGGGAGTTTCTCCTCCCACTGTCACCAAGTGCTTGCTCATAGTTTTTACTGTTGAGTTTTCTCTGTAATTATTGTAGAATCTTTACCGTAATAATAATAATGCCTTAGACTTATATAGCGCTTTTCACAGTTTACAATTCTGTGCAACATTCATTCACACCTCAATCATACTTGGTGGTGGTAGGCTACTAATGTAGCCACAGCTGCCCTGGGACAGTCTGACAGAAGCGTGGCTGCCAATTTGCGCCTACGGCCCCTCCACCACCAACCACATTCACACTAGGCAATGTGGGTTAAGTGTCTTGCCAAGGCACACAATAACAGCACACGCTCAGAGCCCACGACCCTCCGGTTGCGAGGTGAGCACTGCGCCACTGCCACCCCGTACAATATAAAGCACCTTTGTTGTGATTTGGTGCTATATTAAAAAAAAATGGGTATTGAATTAAAGTTCTGGCTACAAAGATATGCTTATTTACAGGAATGGCCGTCCGGCCTGCTACACAACCAACTGGCTAATCTCCTATAATGCATGTCTCTCAAACTTCTGCAAGCCGCTTAGCAACCCAAATCCACCCCATCTCCTCCTTTGATGATGTTTCTCACTTGTTCAGTTCAATTCAATTCAATTTTATTTATGCAGCGCCAAATCCCAACAGAGAGTCACCTCAAGGTGCTTTATATTGTAGGCAAAGACTCTACTATAATTACAGAGAAAACCCAACAGTCAAAACGACCCCCAGTGTCATATCTGCTGATGACAGAAGTTGTGGTTGATTGTAGCTGGTTTGTGAAATAAAACTGAATACAAAGTCTTTCTCTTTGATACATTTCTGCAAAAAAAAAAAAAAAATCTGAATCTCTCTCCCCTATTGCATCTTCCTCCAAAAATTTACAATGGGGCAATGAGGTTTTATTTTGAAAATCATCACAGGAAGCTATGAGATAGCGACCTGGCTGCCTTCAGGCTGAGAGGCGCGTTTTTGAGAGTTCCTTTGAAATGTGAACAGATGTAACAACAGGCTGTGTGTTTGTTTTCATGCTGAAAAGGATCATGTGGAATATCCTGCAAACATCCTGACAGTGAACAAACACAAGGTGAGAAAATACTTTATCTTTTCAATTAAAAAAAAATACCAATCTTAATTTGTTTTGGGAAAGTAGTTTTAGGAAGGACACAAAATGTTTCCTTATAATTTATTTTTTACTTTATGACAAAGCGGTTTCAGCTGCAAACATATATAAGCATATCATGTAAAGTATGCTTATCAATAATCAGGGGTTGAATGAATCAATCAGTGGCTGAGTGTGAATGGTGAAGCTCGGTGAGAACCTCAGCAGTGTGCCTGCACAGTGTGTTCAGTGTGCTTTTAGTTGAGTGGTCTCAGTTCAGTGCAGTCCACAGTGGGCAGGAGTACCAACGGTTCACATGAATGTCGGCGCTGGACTTTCTCTCCTCCTCCTCTCACTTTCATTCCTTTTCATCCCTTCCTCTTTCAGACTTGTCTTTTGTTCAGTGCCGGTTTCTGCTTTCATCTTTTGCCACTGACTTCCTCCTAAATGTCTGAGATCTGCGCACATCTGCCAGATGTTCAGATCCTGTAAAAGAAACAGGAAAAACACGAAATGCAAAAGAGTAACACTGATGAATCCAGCCGCTCCTTAGTACAAACGTTCCCATTCCCTTGTCACTGTCCTTTCCCAGGATGTCTTGGCCTGCCCTGTACGCTCAGCTGGTCGGGGCGAACCGTCGACTCCACCCAGCCTGGGTAAAACCTGGCTGTCTGTGCTTTTTATTTTCCGGGTCATGGTGCTGGCTCGATTGCTGCAGAGAGCGTCTGGGGGGGACGAGCCAGTCTGACTTCACCTGTAACACACTACAGGTAGGAAATACCTGTTTTTACATCTGAAGTTTGTGGCATGCATGTCATGATGACAGTTATTTGTTAGAATGTTGAAAGCAGATTAATGGACCTTTTTTCACAGACTGGGAAACTTTTGACAAGAAAGCCTGGACGAGACTCGATTTCTGCTGCAACATCAAAATTTGGCATAACCAGCATGATACACAAAGGGAGGGAATTATGGCTCCGTCCTGACTTGTATCAACAGTTCAGGCTGTTGGTGTTGGTGCAATCGTGCGGGGCATGCATTTGGTACACTTTGGCGCCCTTATCATGGTACGATATCCCAGCAGGATAATTCTAATCCTCTCAAACTGGTTTCTTGAACATGACAATGACTTCACACCAATAGCCCCCACTGTCACCAACAGAGCTCCTTTGGGATGTGGTGGAATGGGAGATTTGCATCATAGACGTGTAGCCGACCGATCGAAATCTCTGAGGAATGTTTCCAGAACCTTGTTGAATCAAAGAATACAAAGAATTAAGGCAGCTCTGATGGCAAACAAAAACAGGACCACCTCAGTACTAGCAAGGTGCAAATAACAAAGCGTAGTTTTTTTTCTGTTTTTTCTTTTTTGGGGGAAAAGATTGAGCAGACAAGGATCAATGGGTGGTGCAGTTACCAGCAAACAGAAAAATGCTGCAAAAAGCACACAAAACACAACGGATTTTGAATAAAGCACAATGGATGAAGAAAAAAATCTGAATCTCTATACGGAAATCTATATTGCTCCAGTTTTTCTCAAACTTTTGCTGGTGAACTTTTGAACTCTCTGAAGGTAGATCCCATTGCCAAGTCAGATCAGGAATTATGTGACAGACCAGCTCCATCGAAATTAACGCCCGGCTTTGTTGCCCAAAATGTAACGACTTTAGCTTTAAAGAACGAAACACTGATATTCTCAAAATTGCGAAAATCCAGATTGTTGCTGTTTCTCCCCCCTTTTTTTCCCCCAGCCTGGCTGTGAGAACGTCTGTTACGATCAGTTCTTTCCCATCTCCCACATCCGTCTCTGGTGTCTTCAGCTCGTCTTTGTCTCCACACCGACGCTCCTGGTTGCCATGTATGTGGCCTACTGTAACCACAGAGATAAGAGGAAGCTCCTTCAGGTGTGTGGGCTCTTTCATTTTGATTAAAAACATGTTTCATGTAATGATATCTCTAATAAGGTCTCCCAAATTTTCTGGTGTCTCTCCGTGCTATGCGATGAGATGACTTGTGTCACGTCATTTGTGGGTCATCTACCAGTCAAAAGGTTGGTGGATTGATCCCTGGCTCCTTTACTCTTGAATGTTGATGTATCCCTGGGCGAGATGCTGAACCCTGATTTGCCCCCAGTGCATCTGCCATTGTTGTGTGATTGGGTGAAGGAGACTTGTAGTAGAAAGCTCTGTGAGTGCTCAGATTGAGTGGAAAGGTACCATATAAGTACCGGTCCATGTCGTCCTGTGTAACAGAGTTCTGGCAGAGCTGGCTTCCTCAGCACAAAGGGCCTGGATGAGGAGTTGGAGACTCTGAAGAAGCGAAGGCTCCCAATAACTGGCGCCCTCTGGTGGACGTACGCCTGCAGTCTAGTGTTCAGGCTGCTGTTTGAAGCAGGATTCATGTAAGATCAGTGCTTCCTTTCTCTGTCAGTCTCACGTGGCTATTTTGGTTTGATGATGATTGATCTGTGTCTCCAGGTATGCCCTGTATGTGGTGTACGACGGTTTCCAGATGCCACGGCTGGTGCAGTGTGATCAGTGGCCATGTCCTAACCTGGTGGACTGTTTCATCTCACGTCCCACTGAGAAAACCATCTTCACTGTTTTCATGGCCACCGCCTCTTCTATCTGCATGGTCCTTAACGTGGCTGAACTTGTATATCTTGTGGCCAAGGCTGTCAGCAGGTACACATATTGATCAGACCGTCAGGTGATTAATCAGCTGATTGATGCCTATATTGTTTCTGTTATTTTGTCAGTTTTTGAGGTGTAAGTTGTGTATTCCATATGCATTGTCTAGTTATCTTGTACGTGTGTCCAGGCATCCCGATGAAATTTAAAGTTTTGTCAAGTGTTTTTTTTTTTTTTTTTAACAAAACACAATGGATTTTCAACATAGCATTTCTAAAATACTAGGTTTCTTTAGAAAGCATAAATTACTTTTATTTGTGCAATGGCAGAATAATTTCAGAAAAACTAAAAGTTACCAGGGTCGATGTTATTAACCCCCTGAAAAACTGACTTTTCTATTGAGCCACAGCACAAACCACTGCTGAGCCATGATGTCATTCAACTTTGTAAAATCGAGTTGAAACTGAGGGTTATCTTCCAGTTTACTCCCAGTATGAAGACCTCAGCAGTCACCGGAGAAAGCATCATCCCAAAAACAAAAGAAATCAGTTTAGACTTAAGCAAAATAATAACTGATGCTCACAAAGCAGGAGATGGACATACAAAGTTATCACAGCGTTTCCAGCTATCAAGAACTGGAGTGAGAAGTATCAAGAACTTTAAAGAGAGCCACACAGTGCAGAACAAGCTTTCAAAGACTCTGGAAAGAAAACTAGTGAGAGACGTGTCTAAAGACCCAGAACAACTACCAAGACACGAGTGAATGACTCAGCCAAGTCAGGATTGTAGTTTCTTCTTTGCAGACCAAGAAAAAACTGCTTCTGCAGATGAGACACCTTTGAGCCAGACTGAAACATGTTAAGGACAATCTGTTGAAAGATTCTGTATAATGGAAGCACGTCCTTTGGTCAGATGACAAGAAACTAGAAGAAGGGAGAAGCTACAACCCAAAGAACACCATCCCCACGGTGAAACATGGTGGTGGGGGTATTATCCTGTTGGGATTCTTCAGTGCGTCTGGAACTGGGAATCTCATCAAGATGGAGGGAATCATGAAGAAAGGATGCATGAAGATTACTGGGGGGAAAAAAACAAACTCAAACAGTCAGCAGCAAAACTGGGTCCGGGTCATCGCTTTGTCTTCCAGCATGAAAACGACCCAAAACATACATGACCCCTGGTGGAGAACTTCCTCCAGAAGACCAAATTCAGTGTTACTGACTGGCCCTGGCATGACACCACTGAAAACTGTGGGGTGAACTGAAGACCAAGGTCCATGCTAGAAGATCATCCAATCTGGAGGAGCACTGACGGATTTGCTGAAGAAGAATGGGCTGCGATTGCTCGGTGGATGTGTGTGAAATATATATTTTTTAATTTTATTTTTTTTCTTCCAGGGGTCTGTGTCATCAGAGGGAGAGGAAATCAGTGCAGCAAAGAGAGAGATGCGGAACAGGACCAACCAGAAGTCACTTGTTTCAACCTGAGAACATAGCAGATGGAGGGTGGAGAAGAAATTTATAAAAAACACCTTAATTTTTATAGATCGAATAGATGTGAATGACCCATAAATGTAAATACAACTCACAAATTGGACATTTTCTATGACACCCTATGATTGTTAAAATGTAAAAATCAAATGGTGGAGAGGATTTTAACATCTCAAAACAGTATTTGAAAAAATATATATATGAGTGTGTGTGTGTGTGTGTGTGTGTGTGTGTATATATATATATACATATATATATATATATATATATATATATATATATATATATATATATATATATATATATATATATATATATATAAATATATATATATATATGTATAGATATATCAATAAATAGATCAATAGATACATAAATGGTTTTGTGTTTTTGTTAGTTTTTTTGGTTGATGGTACAGCTGTGCAGATAGTTGAAAGCCATCTAATGGGAAACAATGTGAAGATTCTAGCAACTACATATTTACTGTGTACACACATACAAAAGGTTTTTTCATTTTTCATAACAATTTATTGAATGTAAATTCACTTACAATTTCTCATCAAACTTCTACAAATAAATTTTAAGCCTTAAATAAACTTGGTCTCAGTGGTATTGGTTTGTAGTTTATTCTAATTATATTTTTGATGTTGTTTTATGGGGGGAAAAAAACAAACTCATGATTTCGTTTGTACTGACTGTACTCTGCTGACCCCTGCTGGTGAGCAACAAAGACTGCAACAAAGGGGCAGTCCCCGAGTGACATAAAACAAAGTCACAACACTGATGAACAGTTGACGTCACCCCATAGCTTTGGAGTCTTTAATTGTTAAGAAACTACAACGAAAACTTGGTTTCTCGTACAGAAATAGAACTAACTTCCCCACATTTTGAAGGAAAAAAAGGAAAAATAAACAGTTGCAGTTAATTTTGTCTTTCCTGGTGACATTTATAGGCATGTCTCTGTGGGCTGCTGTTTATCATTCTACCCTCAAGTTTATTACAGGCAACATTTACAGCATGCATAATTACATGAAATTTAAATAGCCCTCTCTGTTTAAAAAATGTGATATGTCATTGTGTATCAATAAAGCTTTCATTGGGTGGATTTCATCTCTTTTATTGTAGACTGGTGCTCTGGGCTGACTGGCTGGCTATGACTGCAATGCTTTCATGACTGTAACTTAACAACTGCTTTTACTTTCTCTATTTTCTAGGCTTTTTGCCTTTGTATATTGCTTTATTAAATTCCTTTTATCCTGCATCTTTCATTTTTATCAGGCTTCCTTTAGTGTTTATATCCTTTTAAATCATTTTAAATAAAGTCATTGTGAGTGAAGTTTACCCTCAATGATTTTCAAGTGTAACTAAATGTAGTTCATTGTGAAAAAAAATCATATTATTAGTCAAGGAACAAAATATTTTTAAAAAAAAGAGCCAACTTTTACAATATCGTTTTCTTTATGAACATCATGTTTCTTGTTTCTCAATTTTGACATTAGTGACCCTTCATATTTCAGCTACACACACACACACACACACACACACACACACAGCAGTGTTTGTGTGTGTGTGTGTGTGTGTGTGTGTGTGTGTGTGTGTGTGTGTTTGGAGTTTAATTTTTTGTCCGCTCAGAAATGTGATGGCTGCACCGCACATACACGCGCAGGCACATACCTTTCCTCCACCACCACCCCTCGTGCGCCCCATGCGCGAGGACCCCCTTCTGTGACAGTGGCGGATGGCCTTGGCCACGCGGGACGCAGCCGCTGTGCCTTCGCGGGACAGGTTCCACACGCGCCCTTTTTTAGACTAGACTAGGCTCGCGTACTTTTCTTCTTTTTGTTGTTAACTCTCTCTCTCTCTGTAACCCTCTGCATTGCTCTCTGTGTCTCTCTCCCTGCCCCCCACCCCCTCCCCTCTAATACCAATTTCACCCACTCCTCTCTCGGGTGACTCGAGAACACCCGTGGGACTAAAGGAAAAAAGAAGGCGGAAAGAAGAGAGGAAGCCGGGAGGGAGACGTGTTTCAGAGGAGACCGGTAAGCAGGTGCACCGTAGAGTGATGCTGGTGGCTGAGGTGGGAGGGAAGAGGGATTATCATCCTTCCATGCGCTGGATTATCGGCACCTCTCATGCTGCGTTCACATCCCTGTGGGAAGGACGGCACACAGGAAGCCGCTTTATCCACAACAATATCGTGCAGGCTAATATAGTCTTTGACATAAATGCATGTTCTGGGGTTTTAGACAAAGTTTTGATACTTTACTTTAAAAAAAGAAAAGAAAAAAGAGTCATGGACAAGAAACTAGTGGGAAACACAGGCTGTTTGGGCGGAAATAGCAGTGGTTTAAACCGGGATCTACATTTTAGGTTTGGTAGTTCAGGTGTAAACTGCCATTGGTGTGGCTTGCTGTAGAAGATGGAAGGTGCAAGCTGCTGCTCCTAACCAGCCAGCCAGCTGTTGGACTGATTATTTCCATGCTCACTTTTAATGCTGGGTGGTTTGACTCATTGTGTTACTTTCTTGGGGTCCAAATCTTGGGCATTCCTGAGGCCAGCCAGCCGGATTTACCTTCTTATTTATGAATCCTTCTTTTACACTTTGTTTGAACTCTTTGTGCCATTTGTTACCTTCACTTTCTTTGATGCACATCTATAAATCTGTACACAAATGCAGTGCTTTCATGTATCTTAGGAAACTTTAGGCTCATTGATTCACATGCATGTACAGTAACTTATTCACATTTTTGGCACTATTTTTACATTTTTATGTATTTATCAGAAAAGCATCTGATGTATCCTGACAAACTACATTTAACCTGCGCTTTCACTCATTACGCTCATAAGTATGTGAAAGGAACTGTGTAAACACTAAGCACCGATCTAGCACTAAAGTTTCTGGATATGCAGTAGGATAGTAGACTAACTTTGCAGTGATCAGAGTTGTCTTTTGTTGTGACTGTGCAAATCTTAACAAGGGTTTCGGGGAGCAAATGGCAGGCCAAGAGTTAACGGTCTGGGCTGCTTTAGCACAAAGACCTCTGATCCATCAAAAGCACACAGCAGCCAGGACAATATCCATCTGGCAGCTTCCCTATTGTGTCCCGTGGCAGATGGCATTTCATCACGTCAACACATCATGTACATGTACACATACCACTGTTAGACTGGTGAATTCATAGTCATTTGTCAGCTGAGAATATGTTTCAGATGTAGGATGTCCAAAAAGTCACATTATTTATTTATTTAGTGTCTCTAAGCAATTTTTAAGAACACAGTTAAATTATTTCCTTCCTGTCTGTGGAGTTTCAGTTATTTTTTCTCTCAGTTGATTTACTTCTCATCAGACACAGCCGTTGGGTTTACATTTTATATTGGAAGTAAATTGCACAGTGGACGTATACAGGAACAGTGGACATTACTGTAACTTTACAATGTGTGTATAGGTTTGTGTGCATTCATATCAGTGAATCCCAGGCAAACATTTGCCCCCATCAGCATTCCTGGGATGTGATGAGTTCGGCATTCAACAGCGACAACCTGTTATTCACTCACTTCACTTCCCACAGATGGCCATCCATTGTCCACTTACCAGCCAGTCTAGCATCACACACACACACGTACAACTGCGAGTGCACACAAATTTGGCACATCCACAAGCAAATGAGCTTGTGCTTCACGATACACTTTACTGCCAGAAGTATTCGCTCGTGTGCCTTCACACGCATATAAACCAGAATAACATCCAATCCTTATACCATAGGGTTTAATATGATGTGGGCCCACCTTCTGCAGCGATAACAGCTTCAACTCTTCTGGGAAGTCTTTCCACAGGTTTAGGAGTGTTTATGGGAATTTTTTCTTCCAGAAGCACATTTGTGAGGTCAGACACTGATGTTGGATGAAAAGGTCTGGTTCACAGTCTCCGCTCTAATTCATCCCAAAGGTGTTCTCTCAGGTTGAGGTCAGGACTCTGTGCAGGCCAGTCAAGTTCTTCCACACCAAACTGGCTCATCCATGTCTTTATGGAGCTGCTTTGTGCACTGGTGTGCAGTCATGTTGGAACAGGAAGGGGCCATCCCCCAACTTTTCCCACAAAGTTGGGAGCATCAAATTGTCTAAAATTGTCTTGGTATGCTGAAGCATTAAGAGTTCCTTTCACTGGAACTGAGGGGCTGAGCCCAACTCCTGAATAACACCCCCACACCATAACCCCCCCTCCACCAAACTTTACACTTGGCACAATGCAGTCAGACAGGTACCGTTCTCCTGACAACCACCAAACCCAGACTCATCCACCAGATTGCCAGATGGAGAAGTGTGATTCATCACTCCAGAGGACTCGGCTCGATTGCTCTAGAGTCCAGTGGCGGCATGCTTTACACCACTGCATCCAACGCTTTGCATTACCCTTAGTGATGTAAGACTTGGATCCAACTGCTCGGCCATGGAAACCCATCCCATGAAGCTCTCTACACACTGTTCTTGAGCTAATCTGAAGGCCGCATGAAGTTTGGAGGTCTGTAGTGACTGACTCTGCAGAAAGTTGGTGACCTCCATGCACTATGACCCTCAGCATCCACTGACCCCGCTCTGTCATTTTACATGGCCTACCAATTTGTGGCTGAATTGCTGACGTTCCCAATCGTTTCCACTTTGTTATAAAACTACTAACGGTTGACTGTGGAATATTTAGTAGTGAGGAACTTTCACAACTGGACCTGGACAGGTGGCAGGTGCTTAGTTTTATAGACCTGTGGCCATGGAAGTGATTGGAACAGCTGAATTCAATGATTTGGATGGTGAGTGAGTACTTTTGGCAATATAGTGTAGCTTATAAAACTAACAAAAGCATGTTGTCTCTTCCTTTCAGATATAGTTTTGTTCTGATCTCTGGTCGATGGATTTATCACTGACAGCTCAGCAATATTTTAGTAAGTCAGCTTTCTTTTTCTTTACTATAAAACAATCCAAACTGATTTTAAATTTTATTGTGAAGTCTTTTCTTTTTTTGCTTTTAGCATGTGGTGCTAAAGTGGTTACACATTCTGTGCTCAGTTGGTGAGAACTTTATGGACAGCTGCTACGTTTTTATAAAATTTTATAGTGAAACACTGTTACCGAGATTTCAATGGGAGGAAATTAATTTCCAGGTATTTTAAGGCAGGATACCCCTCGAGATATCCCTACAATTATTTCGTATTAATAGAATTTGTCTATGGAGCCATATTTCTGAATATCTAAATATTATGTGACCCATTGTGTCTTACATAAACACTTATGGTTCCAAAGATTCTAGGCTAAATAGTCTATTGATGACTAGCCTTAGATCTCACTTGTGTTTGACACATAATAAAAGAAACAAAGCGATAGTAGTGTTGCATATTTTCATGCGACACAAAAGACGGCTAATTAAAGGAAGAGAAAGAAAAGGTTTGGCTCAAAGGAAAAAAAAGGAGCTGACTGACATAGATCCAATGAGTTCTTGGCCCATACCCATCATGGAAAATACACTCACTGGACACTTCATTGGTTACACCATTCTAGTACTGGGTTGGAGCCTGTTTTGCCTTCAGAACTGGCTTAATTCTTTGTGGATTCAACAAGGTGCCGTAAACATTCCTCAGAGATTTTGGAAAATACTAACGTGGTTTGCCATGATGACACGTATACACACATGATCAGACATACAGACTCAAAAGGTAAAACAATATCAGAAAGTCAGATAAAACCACTAAATGCTGACTTTTACATTGTCTTTGTGGTACTTCAGAATGTTCTTTAATTGAACAATGGGCCTTCCGTTGTTGTTCATCATAGACTCTCATGTCTCTCTGCAGGCTAGAAAACTGAGAGAAGCATGGGTGACTGGAGTTTTCTAGGGCGACTGCTGGAGAATGCTCAAGAACACTCCACTGTGATTGGAAAGGTGACTGACTATTGATAACAAACTGTAAAATATACTAGGCTCATTGCCATCTTCTCATACAAGATTATTGCCCCTGCATTTCTAACCCTAATGTTTGTCCAACCCAGGTTTGGCTGACGGTCCTCTTCATCTTCCGAATTTTGGTGCTGGGCGCAGCAGCTGAAGAAGTTTGGGGTGACGAGCAATCAGACTTCACCTGTAATACACAGCAGCCTGGTTGTGAGAACGTTTGCTATGATGAGGCGTTCCCCATCTCCCACATCCGTTTCTGGGTGCTGCAGATCATCTTTGTCTCCACACCCACCCTCATCTACCTGGGCCATGTGCTACACATTGTCCGCATGGAGGAGAAGAGGAGGGAGAGGGAAGAGGAGCTCAGAAAGGCCGGACGGCACCAGGAGGACCTCGATCCTCTCTACCACAATGGAGTTGGCGATGGAGGAGGTGGTGGGAAAAAAGAGAAACCCCCAATTCGTGATGAACATGGGAAAATCAGGATACGCGGGGCTTTATTGAGGACCTACATCTTCAACATAATCTTCAAGACTCTATTTGAAGTGGGCTTCATCCTGGGACAGTACTTCCTGTATGGTTTCCACCTGAGGCCACTTTATAAATGTGGCCGCTGGCCCTGCCCCAATACTGTGGACTGCTTCATCTCCAGGTAAGACAATATTATTTTCCTGCATCATAATCAAATACTTCTTTATGGCCTTTTTGACTGATTTCTTTTGGTCCTGGTGTTATTCTTCTTCATTATACTCCATGCATACAGCCAAGTAACATTAATTTGTGCACCAGCCGGGTTAACATTTACAAAAACTATTTAATGCTTAAATTTTGTTGAAACTAGAGCTTTACTGAAATTCCTCGTGAAATGTTGTTCATTGTTGTGACTGTAAACTACTTCAGGCTCTGGTGAGGGGAGGGGCTGTGTGCCTGCCTATGTGCATCACCTGGAGGCACCAAAGATGGCACTGTTGGTATTGATACTGTTGCAAATAAGTGTAATACAGTAGATTTCTTTTAGTATTTATTAATATCTGAGAATCAATTGTTTCCAACGGACTCTTAAAAAAACCAAAAAAAAAAAACCCAAAACAGTGATGTTGCAGTTAAAAGCTGCACACATCATATTGTTTTGAAAGAGTGCGGCTAAGCTAACTAATATTGTGCTAAAACAATACATTACATTCGACTAAAAAGAGTAAAGTTTGCTACATGATAGGACATGTTTGTATGTCATACTGTATATAGAGCATACTTTACAATAATTTGCTAAAAGATTAAGGTGAAAGCTTCATAATGTGCTAAAAAGAGGATGGTTAATGCTGATTGGCTGCACCCACATTTCAAGTTTCCCCTCCAAAGTGTGACCTGCCAACGCAGATTTTTGCTGACAGCATATACAAACAAATCTACTTTTTCTTCAATATAAACTTTTATTTTCATATTCTCTCACTAAATGAGTTACTGTCCTGCCACATTTATATGACATATTTTACTTACCAAATACAGTCAGGTGCAACAGATTTATGCAACAAAACCAACATCAGTTACTTACATCATTTTCCAGAGTAGTTATAACTTGACAAAATGACACTGACCCTTTTTTCTTCTTCACTTGTTGCTATAATTTTCCTCCTCACTGCTTTGATCCTTTGACTGCTCGTGCTGAGGCTTATAGTGAAGCTGCTGCCTTGTGGCTGGCTCTGAGCTCTGGATAGGTTTAGGTTAAGTGATTTTGTCTTTGTTAGCTTCTTTAACACGTCTATGTTCAGCTTGGTGTGGGTAATTTAGATGTCTGATTAGGTTTTTGTGGTGGTCACCCAATGGTTTACTTGGTGAACTATGTGGAATTTGCATGTTCTTCCCGTGTTTGTGTGGGTTTTCTCCGGCTACTCTGGTTTCCTCCACAGAGTCAAAAGACACGCAGTTAATGGGGTTAGGTTGACTGGTGATTCTAAATTGGCCATAGGTGTGAATGTGAGTGTGAATGGTTGTCTGTCTCTCTGTGTTGGCTCTCTGATAGGCTAGCAATCTGTCCAGGGTGTACCCTGCCTCTCGCCCTATGACAGCTGGGATAGGCTCCAGCACGCCCCCCCCCCCAACCCTGAAAAGGATAAGTGGAAGAAAATGGATAACTAGATGGATGGATGGAACTTTGTGTCCTCACTCACAATGAAGAGCTTCCATGCTCATAACACGTTAGCGTGCGGCTGTGAGTGTGTGTGTGTGAGACTGTTTGCCTGCGCCGTTGTACATGTGTTGCACATGCATGAAACCAATCAGCTCATAATCAGGCATACAGGAGGCTGACAGGCTTGTCACAGTCTGGGCTGAGCACACCGAACATCCACCAATTCGGGTCCCTGGCAGGTTGATTGGTGCATCGCTGGCATTGCTGTTATTATGCTAAATGGGTGAAGCCAATACTACTGATAATTGGGCTCAAAGAGCAAGGCTAAAGCTATATGACTTGCTAAAAATATAAGGCAAAGGCTACATATCAAGCTATTTAGGTGAAACTAAGGCTCCACAATTCTGTGCTAAAACAATGCAATAAAAACTCAATAGTACGATTTTAAAAGAGTGAGGTTAAAGATCCTAAATTACTTTGTACAAGAGTACATAATATTACGTTAAAAACATTAAAGGGGCCAACATGACCAAAGCTTAAAACAATGAGATCAGTGTATTTACAAGTAATCAATGTGGGTCCAAATCTCAGACTTCAGACTGCTCATAAAACTCATTATCAGAGTTTTTTCTACTTTTGGCTCTGTATGATGTCACTGAGAGAAATATCCTTAGCATGATGATCTCAGGCACACGGCTTCAGCTGTGTACACTTCATTTTCAAGTTTCTTTGTTTGGAAGCAGCGGCCAACATGAATAAAGTTAGGGCTTAAAGGGATGCTTTGTTTCAAAAAGTGGGTGAATTTAGTGTCTACAAGAATGATTCAAGGTATATAAGGATTATTTTATGTAAAGCTACTCCAGTAGAGCCGCCAAATAAGTATAGAGTTGGACCCCATTTGAGGTCAAACCTCAAAGATTCTGTGTTTACAGGGTCAGGCTGAAGTTAAATAGAGGGCTAAAAGAGTACAGTATGTATGAAGAGTCAATATCCTCACCATCTTATGTGAAGGACATGGAAATAAAGAATCATTGTTATTGTAGAGTGAAGTATATTGTATAGTGTCATGCTAGTTGCTTGTGTGTATGAACGCATTGTTTAAATACTGTACTTGAAAACAGTGTAAATAACACAATCAAAAATGAGACACAATAAATAGATTTATGTAAGCTTTTTGATTTTTCTTGCAATATTTTCTTCTTTATGTCTTTTGATGTTGCATTTCCTTTTATACTTTTATTGGTGCTATTATACACTTGGAGTCATTTGATAATCACGTCTTTTTTTTCCTCCTCTGTTGCCCTAGGCCCACTGAAAAGACAATCTTCATCATCTTCATGCTGGTCGTTGCCTGCATCTCTTTGGTCCTCAACCTGCTGGAGATCTATCACCTTGGCTGGAAGAAGGTAAAGCGGGGGGTCACCAATGAGTTTGCACCTGACAGTGAGTCACTGATGCTGGCTGAAGATGAGCCCGCAGACGCAGACACAATCCCTGAGCAGATCTCTCCTTCGGTGCTTAACTGTTTGCCTACCTTCGGGAGTGTGAGTGTGGTGGGGGGCGGAGCAGCTGAGGGAGGAGCCTATAGCCCAACAGAGTCCTCTCCTACTGTGATCTCCTTAAACCCTGCCACCACCCCTATGCCTGCCGGGCTGAAGATGGACGGCGCAGTGTTCCACCCAGACGACTTCCTGTTGGAGGCCGCTTCTTTTTACAGCAATGATGCGAAAGTGAGCCTTGGAAGCCAAGGACAGCTGGTGGCAATGGAGCAGAACTGGAACAACATGGCGCTGGAGCTCCATAATCTCAATGGAAAAAATTCCTCCTATCCTCCGCCTCTTCCCTCTCCTCCCACCTCAGCCTCCTCCTCCCCTCACGATGAAAAGACCCCACCACCTCCACCAGAGGAGCAGCGTTCTACATTTCCCACACTTCCTCGCAACACCCCTCTTTCTTCCCTCATGCCTGAGGAGACAGCAGCAGAAGAGGAAACTACTGTTGACACAGCACCTTATAAGGTCCTACACAATGACTTCACTGTGGTAACCAGGGCGGAGATGCATCAGCCTCCTGCTGCTGTGGGGACAGACAACCGTAAGCCAAGTCGGGCCAGCAAGAGCGGTGGGGTCCGAGCTCGCCCCGATGACCTGGCCGTGTAGCTAAAGCACACACTCACGCTTTTACCCAACGATGCATACATGCTCCATACACTGAGAGAGCCTAAATATGCATTTTTTAAAAATATGCACCAGAGCGTAAAACCACATAGAAGCATGCACTCCAGCGTGAGACTGTTGCCTGCAAGAAATAAACAGATTCTTCTGGAGTTGGCTGCTTAGTTTAAAGTCAGCATTATGAACCTGAAACAGGGACAAAAAAAGGAGTATTGTTATATGGAAGGCACCATCTTGATGCCCTTCCTAGATATTAGTAAGTGGAGTATGTCCACATTAGTTTCTTGACATGTAAGCTCTCAGTTCAAAGGAGGTTCAAATTGTTTAGAGTAATGGCCGTGCACATGGAGGTCCATTTTTAACAAGCTTCTATCATTTACCAACATATAAAAGCATCCAGATTATTTAAATTTTATTTTTTATAACTTATTTTAGAGGCAAAACTAAGTAGGAATTGGTCTTGTTTTCAACTTCATTTCGACTAATTAAATGGCCTCTTGTGATAATGGCGTTAATGAGCATTCAGCTCTCTATGAGAAGGAGATTAGAAGATTAATAGCACTCTTGTTTCAGTATAATAAGTATGAAACTAAAAACATTGGGCTAAGTTTAGTAAGCTGTCTGGGCACAGAGGGAGAAAGCTACCACCTCATAGCTATTAATAAGCAGCTCCAGAATATATGTAATGCAAATGGGGAAAAAATTAAGAGACTTCTTTTGTGAGGGTTTGTTTCCAAAATATAGCTACAGTATGTAACTCCCCCCTGGAAACACAAGCAGTTGCCTATATTTCATTTTGTGCATGACTCAAACAACCCAGATGCAGCATGCCAGTCACTATTATGTTCATGTCCTATCCAGAGACTGTATATAAAAGATGGAAGTAGCCACTGTCATGGCCAAAGAACCTACATCCATGTTTCTTATATAGGTAAGGTCTTATCAGGCCTTGGCTGTCATTCCAAGTTAGAGATATCAGGAATTACTTATAGCTATGCTATAGCCCACTGAGAACAAGTACCACTAAACCAAATTTAAGCGAATCAAACTGTGTGACTGTAAGCTAGTAGTAGACGTAACCAGCAATTTCAGCAATCATGGAACTTTGTCCTGTTCTTAGTCTTAGTAGGCATATTTATGAATTTTGTTAATTGTTAGGCTACACTTTCCCTTTGACTTCCAGTCTTTATGCTAAGCTAAGCTTAACGCACAAAATTGAGTCTTACTGATCTTCTCATTTCCAGGTTGACTGGCAGAAAGTGCGATACAGCACCCAAAAGCCACTGATTTAGTGGTTACCTGTCACAAAGAGAGAGCTGAAGCAGCCATCTGTTCTGGCCATACTTAGTTCTCTTTGATGGAAGAATAATACAGGATAAGAAATCTATATGATATCTAAGATAACTGCACACATCACATTCGAATACACTCACCTACAGTATCCATACAGAGTTATGGTGATGATGATGATGATGATAATGATAATGATGATGATGATGATAACTGGACTTACTAATAAGTTTTTGTGTATAGACAAAACAGTGCTTTATTCTTTTATTTTGATGTTTCTTTCATTTCTTTCCTGTGAGACATCAGAGGAAAGGTTTGCACTTTTGTTTCATTATTTTTATTTATTTTTTTATTTTTTTGTGATGTGATGGCGGAGCTGAAGAGTCACGAGTGTGTAGAATTTGTCCATCTTGGTGTATGCTCTCACACAGCCTGTGGTTTTAATAAATAGGGTGATGCGCCGGCATTAGGGCAGAGCAGGTGACAAAAGCAGACACACCCAGAGATGCAGTTCTGAGGCTTTACAGGCTGTGTGTCTTTAGGTATCTTTACAATGTTTCTGTGTTTACAAAATGATATCTCTGCAGTTACATCAGGGTAAACTATATAAAGTATATAAATATGTAAATATATAATAATTAACAACATTAATATGCACGACAAGACTTTATACAGAACTGCCTATGTTTTTAAAAAAGTTTGTTTCTGATCAAGCTGCAAGTTTGAATGACTTTCACAGAGGAAACCAAAAGTGCTTTAACATTTTACTGACTTTGACCTAGCTAGTCACTATGCAAAACAAGACTTGAGGCGACTAATAAGACAGCATTTCAAACAAGTTTAGGTTTAGCAGCTTAAGCGGAGCATAAAAATCACCTTCTTTCTGCTGATTGTGTTTGCAGTGTATTACAGAAGTATTGAGTTCCCTTCTTGCTCTTCTGTATAGGTGGAATCTTAAGTTAATTTCTTAGATGAGCTGTAGATGATGCTGTAGCTTTTAGATTTTTGTGGAGAAAAAAGAAAGCAATATGATCTAAAAAGTGTTCATTTTTATTTTGCTGTTAGCACTTAACAGACATCCCACATAGGAATGTTCGTTTTTTTTGTCCTGTTCTTCTATTAAATCCTGCCAGATTAAAAAAACAAAACATACTTCAGAGCTCAGCTGTAAGACTTAGAGTGCCTTAAATAACTGCTCATACACTTTAACAAAATATGGATAAACGTCAATATAGTGATTGAAAGAACAATCTGCATTCATAGCAAATTGAAATGGTTCATATTTCAGGGATTTAAACTTTTAGGTTAAAAGATATGGCCCAGTGAATAATATAGACTCGATATTAACAATAAAGCTAACTTCTAAATTCCCAGAATAATTTGAATGTTGCAATGTTTTTGCTACAGTGTCAAAAACTGTACATAATTACAGTGATTTTCATGAGAAGATCAGTTACATTTCCATTTAATAAATACAGCGTGGCAGCCAAGGAGCATTTAGCTTAGAAACAGGAAAGCAGACGATAACAGCTAATCTCATTAAGTTAAAAATGCAAACACACACACAAACATATACACACAAAAGTTTACAAACATTCATCATGTGCAAGAATGTCATGGCAATTTTGGGCTTTTAATTTTTTCTTTGAACTGTTCTTTTTCCAAGGTGGAATGATTGTCTAGCATATGTCTTTTATGGCTTTCAAAAACCAGAATTGGCCTTCCCAAACCCCTGACCTCAAGCATATTGAAAATTTGTGGTCTATGTCTGAAAACCAGGTCTGTACCAACTAATTTAAAGGAACAAAGGTGCAAGGGTGCATTATCCTGCTGAAAGTGGCCACAGCAATCAGCAAATACCATTTCCATGAAAGGGTGTACATAGTCTGCAACAGTGCTTAGATAGGTGGTACGATGGCATAGTAGCATCCACATGGATGGCAGCAGAACATTGCCCATAACATCACACTGCCTTCTTCCCGTAGTGCATCCTGGTACCAGGTGTTCCCCAAGCAAGTAATGCAGCCTTTCACATTACGTAAAAGAAAACATGACCAGGTTGCCTTATAACATTGTCCAGTTCTGATGCTGCGACTATGTCGGCCCATGTGCAACAAACTGTGATGCACTGTGTATTGAGCTACAGTTATTCATCTGGTGTCTCAGAGCACACGAGCCAGCCTTTGCTCCCCATGAGCATCAGTGAGCCTTGACCGCCCATGACCCTGTTGCTGGTTCACCACTGTTCCTTCCTACTGACCACTGCAGTTTTGGAGATACTCTGACCCAGTTGTCTAGTTGTCACAATTTGCCCCTTGTCAAACTCACTCAAATCCTTACGCTTGCCCATTTTTCCTGCTTCTAACACAGTAACTTTGACCTCCTAATGCTCCTATTACCACTGGAACCACTTTGGACTTTACCTTTTACATCTGCTCCAGTTGTTCCTTCAGCCCCTGGTACTTCTCTGTTTTCTTGTGCTTCTTCTTCCTGATGTTGCTGTCCACTGGTATTGACACATTTATCACAACTGCAGTCTTCTGTTCTTTGTCAACCACCACTATTGTCTGGTTGGTTGTCCAGCAGCTGCTTGTCCGTCGGCAGCTCAAAGGGGGGATTCATCTTCTTGATGTATTTGTGGATGCACCATGTTTCATCCTGCACTCTTTCTGTTGCTCAAAGAGCCTCATGCTCAGGAACAATACAGCCCAACCTATTGTTCCAAAGATGGTAATGTTGCCACTACACTACACTATCCAGCTTATATACAGTAACATTAAAAGGTTTGGGCACACTTACCCGTTGTGTGTCCAAACTTTTTGACTGGTACTGTATATATGAAAAAAGGCATGCAACAAGTTAGACGTTCATTTTTGGCATGAGGTAATAAACTTCACGATAGTACAAACAGGGGGTGGCTGTAGCTGAGGAGCAGGTCACCTACTAATCGGAAGGTTGGTGGGTCAATCCCTGGCTGCTCCAGTCTACATGCCAAAGTATCCTTGGGCATGTATGTATGGATGTGTGTGAATAGATAGAAAGTACTTAGCCGTAGAAAGAAGTGCTGGTGTCAATGTGTGAATGAGACATGTATAGAGCACTTTGAGTGCTCAAAGTAGAGTAGAAAAGTGCTATATAGGAACCAGTCCATTTACAAACTGGACCCCTTTTCAGACACGAAATGTTACATTGCTGGTTTCATCAATCTGTAAAAGTGATGGCATCCTGCCATTTAAATACAGGTAACTTAGGGTATTTTTGTAATGACTTCTTCCCAATGTAATCACAATATTGAATCAACACAGTGAAGGAGAGTGCCACACTACTTTGCCAAATATTTGCCATTTGCTGGAGATTGGACATTATTCAAGTGACATTTAATGTGTCGGTAGAGTGCTGGCTTAAGGATGGGAGAAACTATACTCTGTTACTTTTGTTGTCTCACTGTGTGCTGAGTTTCTGCTGTGATGATGGAGATGTTGATGTCAAACGAAACATCTGCCATGACATTTTTTCAAGTATTTCTCTTCTCCTTGGTCTCCTCCAACGTTACCCACCTCTGTCCTCATATACTCACTGTGCGCGGCTGCATGCAACTTCGCTTTCACTGAAGTCTGTCCATGCTGGCCAAAACTCATGTTCTTGGAAATCTGCTGATGTATATCTGTGGGAATCTTAAATCCAGCTGCTAAACTGTGTAAACCAACAAACATAAAAGACAAGGTAATAAATTAGGAGCAAAATGCTGTGAAAGGAACTTTTTTCTACATGCATTTTAGTTAAGAGCAACTCATTTTGTAATGCGTAAACTCGGACCTGCATAAAATGCTGTTGGGGGATAGTTTACATGTCTGATCAAGTTTGGGTGACAATAAACTGCATCATGCCATGGACCTGGAACCACTAAATCTATTCTTAGAAAATAAGTTGTCAGCTGGGATGTGTTATTTTAACCTTATTTTAACCAAACCAAAGAAACACATGCCAAAGAGATGGCAATGCATGATGGACACTAAAAACCACAGCGTCAACCACAAAATGACTTTTACAACTCACTGATGAAAAATGAGAATTCCAGAAAAGACATTATGTTGAAGTTTGTCTCTAAAAGATGACTTTTTGAAACAAGTTTTATTTATTTTTATTGTGGAATTTTTTTTTTCTAGGCTTGTACCAAGCTGTTCTTAGTATCTTTGATATGTAGATAAAGTTTTGCACAGTTAGATAGTTATGAAGACATGGACATATTTAGAGAGAAGCAAAAATCAGAGTTTGTTGTATAAAGAGGGATATTAACATATTTTTGTTTTTGTGAAAATAACATGAACATAATTAGACTTGGAATGAACAAGAAATGAAAGTTAAGTGATATTTTCCTGTCCTGAAAATGGATGAAGAGATATTGGTTCCAGCTTTTACCCATGGAAGTACCTTGAATCAAAGACTTTCTGATAGGAAATTATGGAGATTGTATGATGGGATTATCATAGTATCCATACAAGCAGGGACATACACACTCCCACTTGGTAAAGCTTAAGAATTAAACCCTGCTGCTACTCCCATTATAAAATGATTGTCTTTGAAGAGAAGTGCCTTGTGTCTGAACCTTTTGTTGAAGAACATGTTGATGTAAATGTTTATTTACCTCAGATGTTTATAGAAATGTTATTCAATAAACATTTTGTACCATACCTATACCTGTTGTTTGTTTTTGGATATTCTGGGTTCCTGAACAGTGTTGCCAACTGCTTTCAATGGAAAGTAGTTAAAGTTGCTTGAAATCTTGGTTATATGTGTCATGTCTACTATTCTCTTCTCTTTTCCCTCACCCGCCACCGTTTGCAGCATATAGGTTTCTTCCTGTTAAAAAGGAGTTTTTCCTTCCCACTTTCGCCAAGTGCTTGCTCATAGGGGTCATCGTTTTGATTGTTGGGATTTCTTTCTAGTATTGTAGGGTCTTTACAATATAAAGCATCTTGAGGTGACTGTTTGTTGTGAATTGGCGCTATATAAATAAAAGTGAACTGAATGTGTTAATCAGCACATTCATGATTTTGTTGCATCAGACATTTATTCTGCCTACTATCAGCCAGTGTCATCCCTTTACATCTGTTTGCTTCTCTCTTTGTGCACACATATATTGTATATAGTCACTTCTAGTTATTTTCAAGCTGTTGTTCTGTACAGCTAAAATCCTGAGTTTAAAACTACTCTAAAAATTAAGGGGACACTTGAACAATTTTTACTTTGATGTTTGGTGTGATTTTGAATCATCCAGCCCTCCAAGGGTTGATGAGTTTGGTTTTCACTCGCAGTTGTTACATTATTTTGTTGTCAATAAATTACACAATGTTTGTCAGTAAGGATTTGTTAGTTGCATATGTTTTTGGACAAGGATCTGTGTGCCATCGCGGTAGATTTAAAATCAAGCAATCACGACGTGACTGAGATGCAGACTTTCAGCTTTAATTTAAGGTTTTAAAAAAATATTACATTAGCTTTTTATACATAGTCCCCCATTTTCAGAGGCTCAAAAGTAATTGGACAAACTAACATAATTTTAAATATAAGGACTGTTTTTAATTCTTGGATGAAAATCCTTTGCAGTCAGTGATTACCTGAAATCTAGAACCCATGGACATCAACAAATGTCGAGTTTCCTGAGATGCTCTGCCAGGCCTTTACTGCAGCTTCCTTCAGTGACTGTTTCTTTCTGAGTCTTTGTGTCCTCAGTTGGGTCTTCACCAACTGAAAAGCATGTTCTTCACATTTGTACTATCCCAGCTGGTCAGTTTTGCAGCATTTGGCTGAATATGAGCAGAGAGTATAGCCCTGTACACTTCAAAATGAATCCTGACTTCTATCAGCAGCCACATCATCAGTAAGTACTAGTGACGCAGTCCTATTGGCAGCCACACATGCCCATGCCATAACATAACCATAACATTGCGTCCACCAGCTTTGACAGAAAATTTGGTATACTTCAAACCATAATTGTTCCATTTCTTCTCCATACTTTGATCTTCCCATCATTCTGGTACAAGTTGTTTTCCAGAACTTTTTTGTTCTAGGCTCTTTTTGACTGGCAAAGTCTAATCTGGCCTTTCTGTTCTTGAGTGTAACCAGTGGCTTGCACTTTTACCTTTACATTTATTGTATTTACATTCTTGGAGGCATCTCTTAATTGTAGACTTTGTCAATTACATGTCCACCTCCTCGAAAGTATTTTTGACATGTTGTGAAGGGTGTTTCTTAACCAATGAAAGAATTCTGTGATCCTCCACTTTGGTTTTCTTTTGTGGTCTTCTTTGGCCACTCTAAAGTTTTTGTTGTCTCTCTGATAGTTTAATTTTGGTTTTTCAGAATAATGACAGGTTCTTTCACTTGCACTGAATTTTTTTTTTCCAAAAATGGCTTTTCCAGTAAAAAGCTATGTAATGCAAGTTCCATCCATCCAACTATACAATTCATTTCGAGCCTTTGAAAATGTGTGACGGTAAAAAAATTGCTGTAATTTCTAAAAGCTAATGCAATACTTTTGTATTGACACTGTAAGCCTACGCTTCAATCACAAGGCGATGGGTTGGTTTACAGTATGTATACAGTAATATACCCCCTCCCACACACACACACACACACTCACTAATATTTTCTGAAATGTCCCTTTGCAAGTTGCATCTCGACCAGTTCCTTCCAGTATCCATCAACAGGCTTCTGGCATAATACTGGCTGAGTGTTTGACCACTCATCTTGGCAGAATTGATAGAGTTAATTTAAAAAGGATGGTATTCCAGAATGGACCTGACTTTTAAGCGTGGTCCACAAGTTGTCAACAGGATTGAGGTCAGGCCTTTTCAGAAAGCTTAACGTTAGCCTACTTTATACATTTCAAAACCAATTTTTTATGTGTTTTGGGGATCATTGTCCTGTTGTGTCCAAGTTTCAAATGTCAAGCTGTTTGTTTGAGGTGACATTGAGGAATTTTGAGGTATTCGTCCTTCTTCGTCATTACTGCATCCACTTTGCGCAATCCAATTCTGACAAGAAGAGTGGTCAAATCTCCAGCTAGCACTATGCCAGAAGCTTTGCTGATGGCTACCAAAAGCATTGCGGTGCAACTTGCTGAGCCTGTATGTGGATTAGAGAAAATCTAAAATGAATTCAAACTTGTGCAGCCAATTCTCATTTTCTAATTCATTCAAGATGTATGTTGGACCATCATTCCACCCTGGTGAAAGAATAGTATCGAACTTAGCGTTCCAAAAGGTGTGGTTAATCACAGTTAATTCATGATTTAAAAAGGGGGACAATTACGCGTTCACATAGGTTTGGATAGTTTTTTTCCTTCGATAAATGAAATCATCATTTAAAATCTGCATTTTTAATTTACTCAGGTTATCTTTAGTATTAAAATTAGAGAAGTAAGAAAGAAACCACAGCATTGTAAAATCCACTGTAGTGGTGTACAGAGGTAAAATTACAAAAGTGATGTCATTGTCCAAATAATTGTGGCCCTAACTGTATGTCAGCTGCCATGTTTTGTAGCCCAGCCTTATGGCAAACAGACAAAAAGCAATCTTTGTATACGTGGGCATGAATTATTGTTATTACTTTTGTGTTACTGGCATGATTTTGAAACTAATGTGTTTCAGAGGGAAGTATGTTTGATGTTTGCAGCACATAAATGGTAGGAGTGAGGAGCTTTCAGTTACATCATCTGACTTGACTGCAATTTGTGGTTAAATCAAAGGCTATTGTAAACTTACAAAGAAGAGCTGTTGATGTAGCAAATGTCGAATACCTACAAAGTGCTGAGCCTTTGTTATTAGCTTCCTATGCTACATTAGCTCGCCCTCCATCAAACAAGGCATAGCTCCTGACACGCGGTGAAGTAAACAGCATACAACTGCATGGAAAAGACTGACCCACTGACACCAATATAGCTTTTTAAGCGCAACCCTAGTCTAAACCGGATTAAGTCATTTTCTTGCCTAGCTTTAAACTATAATTATTAACTCAATTAAAATAATTCAATTGACATGTAAAAATATGTGCCATCAGAAATCTGAGTGGCAAAATAATTCACTCCACTAGCAATCCCTCCCTAAATATTGACCTTTTCTCAATTTAAAGTGGAAAATATATATGAAACATGTAACATGAACATGAAAAAAATATGCTTCATAGCCTGTTCTCTACTCCCACTGTCAGACCCAAATTTCCAGTTGTCGGGGGGAGAATATAAAAAATGGGAATTTATTCATTTGTTTAATTAGTTTCATCCCATGAGGATCACACATTCAAATTCTGGACTCTCCACATGTTTTCTTCTAGGCTCTTTTTAATGTAGCACAGCGGTGGGCTCCATTCTTGACACTGTGTTAATGTAGTAATAAAGTTCTTATTTTATGACTATTTTGTTAGTATTAATCAATACATTTAAAAAAAGATCTTTATTATTTAATCTGTAACAATTCCACTTATTGTACTGTCAACCAGGCATGAGTGAATGTGGACTTACACATTACACTTTCACATGTTCTGCTGTGTGTGTCTGTGTGTGTGTGTGTGTGTGTGTGTGTGTCCCAATGGCCTCGCCCATTAAGCTGTGCTTAGGCCAGCACTTCCTTTATGCTAGCTGAAAGTCCCAGGGATTTTGGCTGGACAAAAACCTCTCCAGGGAGAGAAAAGGCCTTGAATGCCTGCTAATGCTATCCCGACCTCTGGACTCTTGCAGGCTGGTGTGTACGTGTCTGAATGGTCCAGTATAGATACAGACAGTATTTTAAATACTATTTGTAATAATAAGAGAAAGCAGGAATAAAAATAACAATCATTTTGTGTACATATATTAGCAATAAAAAGAAGATGGAAATGCAAAACCTGACTTTTATGTTGCAGAGAATATAACAAAAAATAGTGCTGTTTTTTATTTTAAAAAATATTTCATGAAGGTAATAAAAGGTATAATCTAATTTAAAAAATTCATTTGTCATATGAGAACATGGACGTATTTATAGCAATCCATAGTCTTATGATTAATCAATTCTATTATCTTTGGACTTCATTTTAAACTGCGACTTGCAAAGATGTGATCTGAATATCCAAATGAATAAATATCACACACATATCTATCTATCTATATATATATATATATATATATATATATATATATATATCACACACACACACACACACACACACACACACACTCACACACATACACACACACACACACACACACACACATCTGTGGTATCTGTGGTGCTTTCTCCTCTGATGAAGACAACATTTTGATTTGCACTTTGGTTCTGAGGTGAACTAGAGATCATTTGAAGAAATGCATTTTAAAAACATCAGTTTACAAAAGCTCCATCAGGCGCATTATTGTGCTGCCCTTGTGCATTTACGCAGTCCATAGGCTATTTAAGGCGGAGGGGTTAAGCTAAAGGTTCATTTTTTAAGATCTTAGTTTTCACACTAAAGGAGCACTTAAGATAACCAGAATGATATCTGGGCTGACTGAAGAGCCCCTTGGAAGGCAGATGCACTTATAGGAGGGGCATTTAGAGCACTCAAGTGGCCCCTTGGTTGTGACATCAGAGGAAGTGTCCCATTTGGGCACAGAAGCAGTGGCTGCAAAGAGTCTGCATGATCTGTTTGTTTGACCTGATCCCTTTTAGTCAAATAATATTCCTGAACAGGACTTTTCAGATACTGGAATATTCAGTGCTGAATGAAGAAAGCTACAAGATGACCGACAGAAAGAAAGGCATAGTTTATTGGCGTCCATGTAGCAGAATCGTTTCAGAAAGCTGTGGGAAAAAAACATTTTAGGACCGGGGCATTTATGATACTTCAGGGTTCATGTCAGTGCAACAACAAGAAGTCACACGGCTCATTATGATTAAAAAGAAATAAGCCACTGCCACACAGTTATGTTGGGGAATACGCATGCCTTTGACGAGTAGGTCCTCTTGTGGCCAAACTCTGACATTACTGATTTCGGTTTACCTCGGTTTCAAACCTGCAAACTTAAAGTATGGACCCTCTGCTTATGGTTGTTTAATAATAAAGCTTTTCCAGTGATCGTCATTGAATCGAATCTTTGAATTTATTTACCAAGCAAAAGTCAAACTTCACCGCATGACATGAGAAGTTTTCCAAAAACTGACAGTCTATGATCTAAATTTACCTCACTTCCTCATTTTCTTTTTCTGTCTAATCCTGACACCCCATCATTTCTGACGTGATGTTTTGAGCAGAAGGGGCAGTCTTGCTCGTAGCCAAAGCCACGGGACTCTCATAGAGGTAATACTGTGACCCCTTGAACACTTTAATGCCATCTGGACCGCACAGACCAGCATCGATGTCAGACAAGGGCAAGGACACGTCTCCGGTGATGACCCTGGGTGTGGCAGTAAGGTCAACATCACGCATCCTGTTTCCTTTTGGAGGAAATATGTGTAAATATTAATGTTAATCGCTTGTGCAAACACAAAGCTAAGCATGATGAACCAATTTTTCTCCTTAAAAAAAAACAAACAAAATATAAGCACTCAGTAACTAACCTTGGAATATATGAACTGTGTGTTGATTGGGACAGAGGAAAGCAGCATCCACAGTTCCTTCGATGCCCAACTCCTCCCTGAGGGTTTTAGGGTAGCCTTCAATCAGGGTGTAGTGGGCATCAGCTTTATAGATGTAAACCTGATCACCCTGTAAGTGTTTGCCAGAATGAGTGGATTTTAGGTTTAACCTCAACAGAGAAATTGGGAAAAAGAAACTGGTTCCATGGGTGTCTACCTTAATCAAGTATAGTTTGTCAGTGTAGGAGAAAGCGGCATCCACCCCGTTTGTCACTTCTTTCCATGCCCTGGTTATTGGAAAGGCGTGAAGGCCGTCACGCCTGGAGTCCAGACGCATGTAGATAGGCCCTGAGCAGATTCAACTTGTTCTTTTATCACAGCGTTACAATAAACCGAAAGATATTTCTCCAAGAAACGGATCACATATTGGTATTTTGTCCACCTCTAAAAGTTACAATTTGTTTGTTTACTCTGAGCAAAAACTGAAATGTAAAAGAACCAGACCCCAGCAGCTACAAGTAGCTAAATGCACTTCAATCATCAAATCCAATAATCAACACCAAATCAGAGACAATAGCAGAATAAGCTGTTTGGTATTGGCAGAGAAGATTTGGCAAGTTTTTCATGGGCGTGCCCCTCATATTCAACTCTGCTGCTCAACCCACAAATGTGGCTCCATTTACGGGGCAATAATATACGTGTTATGTTTATTGTTACAACAAAGAAATAATCAATCAAATGCAAATTTTCTTAATTTTTGTGCTCAGGTTACACAGTGAATCCCAGCAGTTCCAGAATTTTCGTGTTATTTTCACTTTCAGTAGACTAGTCAAAAAAAATCGGGACCTGATATTTGTGGGATGGTCGATGTTTTTCTCCTAAAATGAGTGTTGTAAATCCTGAAAATTTCCCTCTCCCTGCTCTCAGTCATCAATTTATTAATGTCACTAAACAGATGTGTAGACATGACGTCTGCAGTATGTTTTAGAGGTGTCCATCAACCTTTTTAATGACAGAATCTCATCAAATGTGGCTCAAACATTCACTTGGACTCAAGGATGAACTGATTAGATTTTGGTAGTCAAACTTCTCTGTGACAAAACACCTTTCTGACCACGTTACAAAAGCCAGACTGGATCTTTCATCCAGTTTTTATGCTAAGCTAGGCAAACTCTTGCATTACTTTTATACTTTATACATACAAGGTAACAAATAACAGTTTTACTGCTATTGCTTTTATTCTTACCTGAAAAGAAGTAACTTCTGCCTCTGTTATCTACACTGATGGCATCTAGTTTGACCTCGCTGCATTTAGGAGCTTTACGATCACCTCCATGCCCTGCAGGTAACACACAGGATTACATCTGGCTGAAGAAATACTTCAAAATGAATTTCTTTCTTTTTCCTAAACCAAAGAACATTCCAAGATTCTTTTCTTAATGAACCTACCAAAGTCGGCGCACTTCATGAAGTAATTGCGGGCGTCCTTTGGATATGCGCCGCTCATTTCTCCCGAGACTGGGTTGAACCTGGTGAAGTTGTGCCCATGGAAACAGTAGTAGTGCTCCTGCCAGCGGAAAGCAGAGGTGCAGACAGGCAGGTGGGCCCACGTTTTGGTCTTCACTGTCTTTGTGACTATATCATAAATGTGCACATCTTGTCCTGTGGAGGGAAATGACCACTTTGAGGAGATCACCAATCATCACAATGTCTTTATTTATGTAATACGGCCTCATTATATCACAGTTCACCAACAAACAAACAAAAAACTCATGTGACTTTGGACTTACTGAGCAGTTTTGCGTCAGTAAATGCTAACATACCTTTGAAGAACAGAACAGAGTCAGTCATGCACTCTCCTTGAGGACACTCCACAGCAGCATCCAGATGTGTAGGGACTCCAGGAAAAGCCTCCTGGATAGTTTTGGGATAGCCGGCCTCCAGGGTATGGTTGTAATAGCTGAACACGTGGTCATCCTGGACGAACGGTTAAGAACATCTGAGTAAAAGGTAAAAGGTGTATTTAACTCATATCATAACTGAAAGTATATGTGGATCATACCAGGAAGAAGAAGATATGATCGTGGACATTCTGGTCCTCTTGGTTGTGCATCCGAAAAGCAGCATCAACATGGCCGAGGTGGTGATGTTCGTCCAGCTCCTTGAAGAACATCTTTGAGGGATGAGCCGGGCCGTGGAAACCCTTCCACAGGTGGCCACCTGAGAAGAAAACACCACAGACCCAATTTTATATTTTTTTCTCAGATAGATAGATAGATAGATAGATAGATAGATAGATAGATAGATAGATAGATAGATACCTTTGAAGAAGTACGTGTGTCCATTCTCATCAGGAGTGATGGCATCAAACTCAATTCCTGCACAACGGTCTGGCACAGTAGCATCTCCGTCTTTATTCCCAGGATAAAAGGGACATACTTGTTATATGTGAATGTGACTGTAATATTTAAAGTGTAGATCATTAGGCACTCAGTGGAGAATGCCTCTGAAAGTGATTCTCGGCTGTTACGTAACAGACAAATTATGTACAGTTTATGTATATAAAACATGCCTACCCTCTGCTGCTGAATCCTGTTGGTGCCTGTGGATAATTTCAAAACGTTAGTTTTCTACATTAGAATAAACAAAAACAAAGCTGTGTCAGTGACAAAGCATCAAGATAATATGATGACTTAGCACTAAATTTGTTATATTGATCCATCTGGTGAACTTTGTGAGCCAGTAAACAACGTTATGAAATGAATGCAAGGTGACTTTTCTGAGATCCTGAGATCTGAGAGAAAATCCAGAGAAGACTCCAGAATCCAAATAGCTGCGGCCTGATTTGTTTCCTTTTCTGTGAAATTTATAGTTATTTGACCTCAATAAAGAATCTGCTTACAGAGAATTTGTACTGCTCAGTTGTTGGAAATACATTTAAAAGATTAAGCACATCGTGCTGCCTTTGAAACCCGGATAGCAGGAAAAACCCTGCTAACAGGAATCGCCTATTTTCAATAAAAGGTCTGAAAAATAAGTGGAGCTCATTAACACTCACACAGGTGCTGCGTTAGTGAGGGCAAGTGCCAGTCCCAGAAGCAGAGTTGTGGCGAACGGCTCCATGTTCCTCCTCGTGAAGTCCTCTGATGTGGAGTACTCACTCTGGAGCGGAGCTGAGCTTTATTCTGTGCTGTGTATGTGTGGGTGGACAGGTTAGGAAATTCTGTGTTCCTGTGTGTGTTTGTGCAGACAGAATGATGGAAGTTTTGTTGTTGCAAAATGAAGCTGTAACACGATCATTCACCATTGTGCATTCTATTTTTTATTCTTCCTGCAGACCAAACTATATTTTCTATTTCTACCTTGAGATAAGGGTAAAGAAAGAGAAGCTTTGCTTTCAGTTTGGTGTAGATTGAAAATGTAATTATTGATATGTCTGGTTAATATCTTACCACTTCCAACTATGTTTGATGATTGCGTGTTGGTCAAATCAGAGACTCCCTTTGTTCCACTTGCAGTGTTTGGTGAAAGACCTTTCTGGAAATACTGAAATTTTGGACAGTTTGTCCACTACAGAAAAACCCAAAAGCTACTGAGCAGTCCTTGAAGTACTTACACTACATACACTCCAGAAACAACAAAACTGTTTGAAGTTAAATTTACATGAAAGTTTAATGTGATTAACTGAAAGAAACTGACAGTACAAAAGTCATCCAAACCCTCCCAAGCTTAAGCCAACTAAACAGTTTGATCGACTGAATACAAAAGAGATTACAGTGAGATTTATCACGATTGTTTGATTAGCTGCATGTTTTGCAATATGAGAATGACACGCACCAAAAAATCTAAATATCACTCAGGAACACACAATTATCTAGAATTACAGACCCCTGTGCTGCACTTTGATGACATTAATTTACTTTCAAAGCATGCTATGTTGCTTGGATCTTCTGAACTGAGAACTGAACTGAATTGAGGAAATAAAAAGTAGCAATTCCTACATCACTGATTATGACTCTAAGTTATGACCCTAAACCGAACCCATTTCATCTTAAAACCTCTTTAGGACTGTTTATATTGTTTATATTTGTCTCTATCTCTGTCTTCACCATGTCCTACCATTTACTTGTACTGGTAGATTTTAATGCAGTGATTCATGCTGTCTGACACTACCATGTGGCCATCAGGGAGGAGCGCTAGACCCCTTGGGCTACTTAGATTATCGGTCACCAGAGGCCAGCCAACTCCCTTGGAAGGGTAGATAAGAACACGGTGGTGCTGCTTGCCCCAGTCTGTCACCAATACATCCCCATCGCTGTCGATACAGAGGCCCCACGGGCAGGTCAGGACTGGCCCCAGGCCAGAACACACTCCCAGGATTCGGATAGTGTTCCAGCCTGGCTCCAGGACTCGAATGCATGGGACACGCCCAGTTTCATTGCCTCGTTCTGATACTGCCATGAGCCCAGTGGTGAGACAAGCTGCCACCAAGTAGGGTCTGTGGTACCCTGTCACCACTGTGCGCTCTAACCTGGCTCCTGTTTTGGGGTCCAGTTTTAATGCTGTTATAGTGCCTCGCTTGATGTCAGCAACTAAAAACTCATCTTGACAGTTAACGGTGACACCTCTTGGTGCATCCAGGTCTTCATTGGTGGAACCGATCATTGTGCCTCCAAATGTTTGTAGGAGCCGTCCATGACGGCTGAACACCAGCACAGCTCGTTCAGCAGCGCAAGTTAGTGCGATGAGGCCCTTGGAGTTCACAGCCACGTCAAAGTAGTTGCAGATGCGGGACGACCTCTCAGATCCTGAAGGAGACACCTGTTGCACAACATTCTTCTGGAGATCTGTCACTTGAATTCTGGCATTACCACAATCCACCACAAATAGCTGCCCCTTGGCAGTTGCATGGACACCACTTGGAAGGTTGAAGTCAGTGCGGCCTGATCCTTGTTTTCCAAACTGTTTGACTAGATAAGCTAAGTCTAAGGCAGTTGAACCACCCTCTTCCTCCAGCTCCCTCAAACCAGACCCAGCTCCCTCTTTCATATCCTGCTGTGGGTCACTGACTTTATATAATCTGTCACCTTCAATGGTTGACATTGACAGAGATCGGCCCACGGGATTTAGACGTAAACCCTGTGTAACCCGAGTCTTGGCTCTTGACTGTCGTTCATCACAGTTTATGGTGTTCCTTTCAGATTCTGGGCCGCTTCCTTGGCCTCGCTCAAGAGTTGAGCTCTCAGAGACAAGACACATTCTGTTGACCTTTCTGATTCCACTGCACTCAGTCTTTTCATCCCTAATTAAAGGTTGCAGTTTACCATAGAGTTCAGCTGTGGATACTGAGCGATAATGTTCTTGTTTAAGGGATCCATTTACTGGAGTATTCACAGTATAGGTGTAGCAGAAATCCTCACTGTTCACTGGGGATGGAGGACTTCGACTGTCCACCGAGGATTTGTTTGAAAGGCCTTGCTGGGAAAGAGAAAAATGCCTTGTAGAAACATCTGCCAAACTGTGCCTGGAGAGTGAACCTTTGTGAACCTTTGAAGATATTGCCCCATCACTTCTTTTTTCACCAATTTCTTCAGGAGGGCAGGATGGTTCCATACATGAGACGAAGACAAGTGCCTTTTGCTTTCTTTTACCTTTCACTGTATTGCACCTCTTTGTTCCCTTTGGTCTGCTATCAGAGTCATCTCCTTCAGATTCTCCTTGACTGGAGACAGGTGGGATAGCCAGGAAAAGGTCGTGCCCCTGTGTGTCTGAAAACACAGATTCCACATCCTCATCTTGGGAAGACTCGGAGACACCACGATGTCTTGGTATGGGAGAGTTGGGTGATTTGAAGTCTTCCTCATTCTCCGTAGAACTAGACAGACGTAGTTTCCGGACAACACGCATGTTCCCACTATTTGTCTTACTGCTTTCCTCTGGACTGTACCTTTGTCCACTTCTGTTTAGTTGAGGTTCCTTTCGAATTTCAAGAGGGGAAATGTTCAAAAATTTCATATTTCCTGAGTGCAAGGCACACTTCTGTCCTTGAACACTGCAAACACCAATAGGGTAGGTCATACCTTGCTCATGAACATTAATTTCTCCCAAACTTAAGGACTTGGACTGGGGGCTCGGTACAAAACTGACACTTTTAAGTGTTAGAGAGAGTTCCCATGGTTGGGTGACCTCTGCTACTCCTCTTTGCAGTTGATTTTTGTTGGATTCTCCAGCTGTAATGCCCCATCTTTGTATCTGTTCCTTCAGCTGACCAATTTTTCTCAGTTGCTGATCAATAAGTGACTGCACAACTCTCACTGCTGCAGCATTTTCTCTCTTCACTTGACTGAGGTGCCTCTGGGCTTCTCTGTGGTCCTGCTCAACCTTTTCAAGAAGGCGACGCTCCTCTCGCTGAGCTTCAATCGCAGCACTGTCCAATTCGCGGTTCACCGTCTCCACTTCGGCCTGCTGTCGCTCCCTGAGGTTCAATAGCTCTTGTTCTCCTTGCTCCAGATTGGAAAGAGCCTGTGCCACCCATGGAGGTGGTGAAGTGAGAGATATGGAAGTAAAGATGGACTCCCGTGGGGTTCGGGATAGCAGAGGTGGTGAGGTCACATCTTTCAGTTTTGGAGTGCTATGTGTCAGCAGTGCTGAGAACCCAGGAAGGGCTCTTCTTTCTGAGTGAGACCTCATCAACATTATGTTTGATAGATTTCAGCAGTCCTCTTTTTATTTTTCACTCCTTTATATTTCTGTAAAGAAGCAAAAATTATACATGTGAATAGAAAATGCACAGACCACAGAGCACATTACAAAATGTAGGAAGTGTGGAAGCAGACTTCAAAAAAAAGATGCCTCTCCAGGAGAAAAGTGGCACAGCACTATAAAGGCTAAGTATTGTATGTCATAGAGATATTTTGGTTCTCACCAACACACTCATTCTGTAGTGTTTTGTCAATGAATGGCACAGTCATGACCTGTCTGTTGCTGTTATAAAACTGGGACACAGATTTCCATTTGTTGCAACTTTATCCGTCCCACACAATATCCAGTTTCTCACGAGACTCCAAAACACTCTCAGGTAACCACCTGAGGTCAGCACTGTAATCAGACTTCAACTGTGTCGGAAGAGGTTGATTACAACAATAAATGCCCCTAATAGGATGCTCATGCATACCGTATTTCTCTTATCTGTCGCTAGTTGTGATTTTAAATGATTCTTAGATGTTCATTACACACCGTGTCCAGTTTTTGCTTTGCCAACTCACCTCTCTTAATGTCACTCATCGTGAAATCTTAGCCTCAAATAGCTTCTTCCGAATGAAGCACAGGTGCCCCATTGTAATTTTCTGCTCTTATCTGCTCAAGGCATTGAAACTGAACTCTGTCTTTCATCACTGACACAAGGTATGCGAGACACTGCCAGAGAAGGGTCAGCACTTTCAGTAAGCCTATGCTGTTTATGGCCATTTATAAACAGATCGTATTATGAGCTGGCAGTTGTGGGTAGGAGCATGCACTGTATATGTTAACAATGTAGACCTGGGTAGACAGTTGTGCGCTCACCGGGAGCAAACAAAAAAGGCTTTTGCAAGGATGAAAGGGGAGGTGTCACTTTACCTCTGCGTGCTCACAATAAGGTCCCGATGGAAATGTGAACTCCAGTTTTGAATGGATAAAATCTATTTCCCATGTTTTTTTTTGCTTTTTTTTTTTTTTTTTTTAATGTTTAAGATGTTATTGTTCTACACTTTCCAGGACAGTTGAAATATTCCTTTAAAAAGAACTCAAGAGCAGAAAATCCTGTGACACATAAACTTTAGTTTAATCAAGTTTATGCACACATGGGTTGTGAAATGTGCTGCTCGTGAAGACGTCTGTTTGTTAAAATGAAGGAAATTAAAGGTTACATTCAGCAAAAACAAAAATCCCTGTCACTTATCTGGAGTGAGGCCACTGACTTCTCATGTTACCCCACTTTAATGTTGAATGAGAGGTGGTAGTTGCTAAGTTACCCAATGGCCTTCACTCACTATAAAATAAATGATGCCATTCATAATTGAGAAGATTATGCAGGATGTTCGTGAGCATTACCGCGTATCCAAACTAAACAAGGGCGCCATTCAGAGTTACAGAGTGCAAAGCTCAGCACAGGTAGAGACTCAAACGTCCTGCAGCCAGGTCAAAGGTCTAAAAGCTATCATTTGCATTTTTTGCTATTTTTTTTTTCTTTTGTGTGTATTAACCATAAGAGGATTTTTTCATCCTGATTCTAAGACACAACATTTTAAAGGTGAGTATACAAAAAAAAAACAAAAACAATTATTCCTTAAAAAAAAGTAACAATGTTAAGGAGGTCCTACCTGCATCCAAGGTGCGCAGTGCTCCTTCTGCTGCTCCCTCTGCTCTGACCTGCAGCCTCCTGCTCTTCTTTCCTCCTCCCCCATTCAACCCCCACCCCACCGGGCCTTCTCCCTTTTCACAGGGGCACTGTTGTGTTACTGAGCTGCACTGGCTGATTATAAAGGGGTATTTAATTCTAGCATGACCATTATTAATGTAATAAACTTCAGCATAAACATTTATTATAAATGCTAACAGAGCAGACTTTGTTGTTTCATGTTGAAAATTTTGGGGAGTGAGTGGTATTTACTTTTCTCTCAAGGTTGAACATTTTATGAGAACAACTGCAAAAACACTAAGTGAATGCATGAAATATGTAAATCATAAGCTAAGAGGGCATATCTTAAAACTTAATTCTCAATATTTTCACATTCACGCCCTCTGTCAAGCAAACGAAGACACAGAAACTTCTTTCCCCCCAAACCAAAGAAACACTGTATCCACCTGCTGATCTGAGGCTTTAGCAGGTGAGGATGAAGATCTAAAAGCATCCTGAGGCTGATGGCTTTTCACATTCACACATGAAATCAGGTGGCCCCAGAAAAATCCCTTTATCCAGGCTTAATCCTTATTTTGTATATACTGAATAATGAAGTCCATCTGTAAGTATGTCAATTTTAACTGCTTTAACTCATTGAACCACTAGATGTCAGCAAATACAAAGCAGACCGCCATACAAATTAACACAATTTGTTCTTCCAAATTAAACACGTCTAAGAAAGCGATGTAATTTATTCTATAGACAGAGGCTTTATGAGAGCGGAGTGCCAAGGCTTCTCCTGAAAACATATTTTCTTATTTTAGAAACCTCAGTTCTGCTACCAGGAGCCAAAACTCCAGGGGTTCACCCCACAGCTGTATTTCAGTTTCACACAGAGCATGGAGATGTTTCACTATAAAGAAAGATTAAATCATTTTTGTAAAGGAATTTAATTAGAGTAATTACTTTGTGGATGTTATTTTATATTAAATAGCCTGAGCATGGTAATTTCCCATCATATAGCATTTTGCGGATGGCTGACTTACCAGCATCTCTGCACAGGAAACTCACATTTGGAGCCAATTAAAGAATCACACTTACGTCCCTTACTATTTTGTTGGTGCTCCCTTTCCGACTAGGGCGGCAGCTTTGGAAAACCGCAGACATTCATTTAAACTAAGTGTACATGATGCAAATCTACGGGGTTTGTTTCTGCTGTCAACAAGCTTCAATCCACGTACGTTCAACAGCTGCCCGTCGATATTCAGTTGCATTATGGGACTCCGCTTATCTAATTACCATTATTAAAAACCAAATGATGGCACGGGTCCTGTGGGCGGAGCCTTAAGACCTCTCAGAGGTAACCCTTTGCAGAAGGAGACACTGGAATGATAATGTACCTGAATTTGTTCTCATATTTTTTAAAAATATATATAGTTGTCAGAATACTTTTTTTTTTTTTGCAGATAGTTTGATTAAGAGTTTCTGAAACCTGTGGAGTAAAATGCTGGTTCAGCACTGAACACACATTTAGGATGGCATGAAAGAGGTTTCGAGATCCGCTGATTAAGACAGTTAAGGATTGTACTGTACAAGCCTTTGAGCGGTGTAACCGATTCCGGCTTCTTATAGGATCCAGCATCTTCTCACCAATTATCATCACGCACACACTCAAACGCTCACGGACACACGCACACGGAGTGTTGCCCCCTGGACGCAGATGGGTCCTGAGCCATCAGTGTTGCTGGATGTCACACGGGGTCCTACAGGCTGCCTGGCTGGTGGTGTGACTGATTATTTCTATCTTCCGCTCTGCCAGGAGAGATGGAAAATAATATCGGCCTAAGGTGGCGCTCCGTTATTGATATCACTGTTAAAACTCTCCAATCCAGCTGCTCGCCTCGCCTGCGACATCACCGCAATTAAATCTACACGCTGCTTCCAGCCCGTGTGTGTGGCAGAGAGTAATGGGCCCAATAGTTACTGTAACAAAACAGTACTGTGATTCAGCATGGCAGCATAACAACCACACATATATATTTATCAGTGCGGTATATGACAGAGAAGTTAATGGGTTATTATTAGCGCTCTCAAAGCAATGGCAGCACCACAGCAAAGCAGGTATGAAGTGGACTTGTTGCAAACAAACAATTAAAAAACAAGTCTGCAAGCTTTCACAGATGGAACTAGAAAGGTGGTCAAGAAAGTCATATTGCACTCTTCTTCTCCACTTTGCATACAGCAGGCAATATTAGGTGATGAATATGGTAATTGTCCTCATTCTAGTGGGACTATCTCCTTTCAGAGGGGAAGATCTGGTTCGACTGTTAGATTCGATTAATTCCTCTTCATGCCACTCCTCATTTTTGTGCCCCCCTCCACTCTTACCCCAACCCCCCCACCCCACCATCCTCTCTAACATTTTCAGGCCTATGATATTAGGGGAACAATCGCAGAAACAAAACGAGCTGGAACAACCAAGATGGGAACAGATGGCACGTAATTGCCTGGTGGAGGAAGCCAGGGAGTCAATTTTTACCAGTCCTGGGGGAGTTGCAGTTGCAAGGAGGAAAAAAAAAGTGCAGGTGCATTTGTTTTGATCAGCTATGGCCTGAAGGAAGCATTTGAAAAATATTCATCACACACACATTAGGGAGAGGAATTTAACAAAAGCTTTGCGGGCGAGACCTGGGATGCAATGGCGAGCTTTCGTCAGGGCAAAGAGGGAGATGTGTGACTGAGTCAACAGCAGCAGATGCAACACAAATTAATATCATACTGAAGTGTTGCAAAAACTGTCAAACTTTCAGATGGGAGCAGTCTGTTCTAAAATTTTACCAACCAGATTTGAGGGTTTAGGGCGAGTTATTTCTCTGTATATATGTCTGTTTAGATATTTTTGGAAAATCCTAAAAAAAAAAAAATAGTTCATTGCACTTTTATGCAGTATAAATATTTATGAGAACTCTTAAGGAGTAATAATGGCTTACACGTTTCCCTCAGCTCATAAAAATTATGCCAAAGGCCTTATTTCACTCTCTTACCACAAATAATGTTTTCGGTCTGGAAGAACAACATCAAATTAATTTCTATATAATCAAAACTAGGTAACATATATTTGTGTGTATGCTGATATTGATCGCATTAGCATAGTGCAGTTTCAGTATAGTAGCAGGCTGATGGAAATCCTATTATTTACTGACATATTGGAGGAAATGAAAATCCCAGTTTTCAGTTTTATGGACATATGCTGACATATTTCAGTCATATATCTCTTTTTCAGAGTTAGATGAGAATATTCACACCGCTAACGGTTTTGCACGGGTAGTGTGACACTACAGCTAGCAGTCAGTGAGCTTACTTTAATTAGAAAATTTCCGCTATTTCTACTTCTAATTAGACAAAGCAATAAAAACACTAATAACTCTTTCGTTATCTGCATTTTAGTTCCAATTTGTGACCAAAAATAACCTGTTATGATTTACTTGCAGAGACTTGCTGACGTTTTCATGCTATGTTAGCTATTAGCTAGCAGTAATAATATTAATGGTTGCTATCCTACCATTTGATGACTGCAGCCTATATACAACTTAAATCTTTAAAGCTGACGGTTGAGATTCTTTTATTACACTATCTAATTCATCTGTTTCCAGTTTTTTTCTGAGTGAAGCTAATCAGCGGCTGCTCAGGCTTTATGTTACATGTTATGCTAAAAATGGCGTCAACCTCACAGAAGGCAAAGAAACATTTCCCCCTAAATGTCAAACCAAAATAAATTTAAAGTAAACTGTATTTTTTCATCATATCAAACCTTTATCATGTTTTTCCACAATTTTAGGTTTTATTTCTATGAAAGTCATTTCTTTCATTTCAAGAGATGTGTTAACCTAATCAATCTGATGCGAGTTCTGCATAAATTTATGCTGCAGGTACTACAAAGCTGGATGACGCTTATTTGTCTGCACCCACTTCATCCTTGGACATGAATCAGTCGCATACTGTACAGTACTGAGATGAATTCCTTTTCCTTGGTCCTCTAAGCTCTGACCACATCTGTTCAATTACCAGCATGGAAAGTGCATTACCATTGGCTTTGTTGTTAGAGATGCTTGATTTTCTTAGTAAAAAGCAGATGAATTTATAATGTTGTGATCCCCTCTGTTGTGAATCTCTTCAGCGAACGGAGGCCCGGGATCAGAATGAGCATTTTGATGAGCTATAGGCCGTCTCTTCTTTTTACAATCCCAAACTTGCGCAGCCTGGCCAATATCAAACTAATAAATTACAGCCCCCGTCTCCCACATAACTCACTGATAAATAAAAAAAGGGTCTGCCATAGTGTGCAGCTGTGACCCAGAGTTACCTAGCAACAGGTCATGCCCAGACGTGATGCACAAGGTAGAGATACACCTCTAAGGAGAAGGAGAGGAGGGAGGGATGGAGGTGGAGGTGGAAGAGATAGAGAAGCAGCAGTAGGGAGGGAGGGATGGGTCTCATCCTCACTTGCTATGACCCTTGACAGATAGAAAACGCACTCAGAGGAAACGGCGCGTGATTGACAGGGATATTTGAGGAACCTGAGACTCCTTGGTTTCTCCATTACTGTTTTCAGGCTGGACTGTGAGCTGTCATATGGCTGCTAGAAGTATGCAGAAAACACTTGTAGTTTTACAAGGCTGACAACTCCTATCATGATATATCTGAACAGACACTCGGCTACAGGAGAGCCTGACTTCATTTGTATTCTCTACAACTCTGTTTGATGTTTAGCATAAAGAAAACAATCAGATAATGTCTTCTTAATTCCCTCTAAAGAGTCCTCTTGTCTCATCTTCTATCTCCTGTATACATGCAATACCACACACAAAGAAGCACATTTGCCACACCGAAGTACACAATGAGCTTTCCAACCTCGACGCCTGGAGAATTATCTGATGAAAACCCTAACTGACAGGCCTAAAAAGATTGAGCAATAGCACTAGAGACGCACAATCACAGCGGTGTACAATGTCTTTGCCAGAACAGTGCGGCATGGAAATGAGTGCTCAGTCCAACCTCCCCCCTGCCACCCCCCACCCCCTAACCACCCCCACTACACACCCCCACCCCACCTCCGCCGCCCTTCCTCTGTTGCCTGTGCGACAAACCCTCAAGGGGACTCTGCAGCTGTGTGGGGTTAGCACATGGTCGAGTTAGGGGCCACACACACAAACACACACAGACACACACTCACAACCTGACAAATACAGCCAGTAAATATGGAATATTATACGCTACATTCTTCTTCTACTACTTTTTTCGGCTGCTCCCTTCATCACACCCTGCCTCTAACATCCTCCTCTGTCACACCACCCTCTGCATATCCCCCTTCACTTCATCCATGAATCTTCTCTGTGCTCTTCTTCTTTTCCTCCTGCCTGGCAGCTCCATATTCAACACCCTTTTTCCAATATATCCACCGTTAACCTTGCCTCTTCAACTCTGCCACCTCCGGCTCTGCGTCCTGTCTTTGTGTCAGTGCAAACGTCTCCAGTCCATACATCAGAGCAGGTCTCACCACCATCTTGTAAATCCTCCCTTTCACTTTTGCTGCTCTCTTTATTTCACAAATCACCCCTGACACTCGTCTGTACCCACTCCACCCAGCCTACACTCTGTCTTGCTTTCCTCTGACTTTTATTCAAGTTCTCTCCAGTGCATACCTCCACCTCTCTAGGCTCTCTTCCACCTGCTCCCTACTCTCACTATAGATCACAGTGCCGTCTTCAAACATCATAGTCCATCCGACCTGATCTGATCCTGTCTGATCACCACAACATGAAGGAGCTCAGAACAGATCCCTGATGTAATCCCAACCCCACTTTCAACCCATCTGTCACTCCTGCCACACACCACACCGCTGTCTCACTGTCTACTTACAATGTCCTGCACCACCCTTGCATAGTTCTCTGCCACTCCTGACTTCCTCGTGCAGTTCCTCTCTTGGCACCCCAAAGTATGCTTTCTCTAGATCTACAGAGATACAGTGAAGCCCCTTCTGACCTTCTCTGTACTTCTCTTCTAAACACTCAAAGCAAACGTTGCATCTGTAGTGCTCGTTCTTGGCATAAAGCCATACAGCTGCTCACTGATCATCACCTCTCTTCTTAACCTAGCTTCAACAAATTTTTCCCATAGCTTCATCGTATGACTCATCAACTTTATGCCTCTGTAGCTACTACAACTATGCACATCACCCTTGTTCAGAAAAATCGGTACCAGTAAAGTCTCCATCCCTTGAGCATCCTCTCAACCTCAAGGACTGTGTTAAACAATCCGTTTAAAAAGGCCCTCTCTCCCAGACATCTCCATTCCTCCACAGGTATGCCATGTGGACGAACCACCTTGCTACTCTTCATCCTCTTCATACACTGACAACGTTCAACATCACCCCATCGATCTCCAGCTTCAAACTCGTGATGCTGTCTGACGCTCTCTTCACCTCCACACTTCCTAGCTACATCATGGTAGAACACCTCGAACCCACTTCCAGTGCTCCTGGACTTGCTTCCCTTCCACCTGGTTTCCTGCACACAGAACATATCTACCTTCCTTCTCTCCATCACATCAGCCAGCTCTCTCCCTTTACCAGTCATAGTCTCATAGTTTGACATTGCCTTCACTAAAACTGATTTCCACGGTGAAGGAAGACCAACATATTACATCCTGTAAAGTCTACACCAATGTGCCGCAGTAGCTAACATAGTGGTTTTAAGACTGAGCTGTGGAAATGAAAACAGCTTAACATCTTTTTTTTCATTTTTTCCTTTAATAGCAATGACTCCAGGGTGCTGCTAACAAGTGAGCACGGGTCATTTGAAATATACCTGCTGCTGCACACTGCTTAACAATGTTAATCCCGCCATGGCGTTGATTGGATAATTATTAATCCTCCTGCAGCAGTCTGGGTTTTTTTCATCAGGAAACCACTGGTTCATTCCAGATGAATCACACAAATGGGTGGATTGGATGGATTCAAACAACCTTTCAGATGTTGCATTTTATTTTGGAGGTAGGTCCTTAAATGAATGATAATGCTCTACTGGATGTGCAAGTGAGGCACTTTATGCTAACAGGGATGACATTTTCTTTCTCTTTTTTTGACTGGTAGTTACCATCGCTCGGGTTTCTGTAGACATTTTGATTATCAAATAAATTAAGTGGGAATTAAAAGTATTAAAAGTACTTAACACATTTTGTTTAGCAAGGTTTAGTAAAATAAAACACTTTAATAACTTCCAACGTTTAAATGCAATGAGAAGACTAAATGTTAACATTAGGCTATAAACAAATTACTTGCTGCATGACTCAAATGTCACCACCACTGAGGCTGTGTGATGATGTTTAATGTCCCTAACAATGGCTATAGTCTTAGCAACTGGTTGGCAAGCACTTTCCTTGGAATATATGAGAGATTCAATATGCATGAGTGGGGTATTTATTTATATAATTTACGTTCACCAGCCACTTTATTTTGTAAACTGTGCTGGTACTGGGTTGGAGCCCATGCTATAAGAACTTTCTGAAATACTCAGACCAAGCCACCATGCCAAGTTTACAGTCACTTAAAACACATTTCTTAAGAGTTCCTTTCACTGGAACTAAGGTGCCGAGCACAACTCCTAACATCAGTTAATGCGGCTTTAAATAAATTCCTGTTTTGTACCTAAATATTCATTCGTAGTCCCATTGTTTTCTCGTTGGTTGGGACTGTGCTGGTTCGCTACCAGTGGAATCTGCTTCTCCCGTTAAACATGAGTGGAGGTATGTGTTAAAGTTGTTTGTGGTTTTCACCTCTTCATGCATTTACATCTTACATGCGTTGATAATAAGAAACAAACATGGCGTATGCCATCACGAGCCGGTGAGAGTAAAATGGGCATCCATCACAGCTGCTAACAACTGTGATTAAAAATACATAATCTGCAAACGGCCCCCTGATACTGCCGTCAAGCCATTTTGGGCCTAATTGCAATTGGTCTCCGTTATGATCAAAGGCAAGTCACACCTGCTCGCCTTTAGCTTTCGTTTCGCTGATTACACTTTCAAATTTCATCAACGTCAAGTGGATAGATATGAAATTACAGGATAAACCTGTTTACTTGTGGTCAACACCATCACAATCCCATCTTTTTCCACTGCGTCCAATCCCTCTGCCTGCCTCACACCTTGTTTTTCTGCTCTTGTCATCGAAATCCAATCAGGTGTTTCATAGCGTGTTGGACAGCAAAGAAAGTCCATAAACAGGTTAAAGAAAGCGCAGCCGTGAAAGACACAGTAGAGCTCGCAGCCCTGATACAAACATAATACAGAACAGACAGCTGAGCCAGGCTGCCCCCCCTCCCCCTTCCCCTTTCTCTTCACCTTACCCACCACCTGTATCTCATGGGGTGTGTGAGTGACAAAGCATCAAGAGGAAGAGTACCAAGTCTTCACTCAGAATGCTTTGCACCCAGCGTTCACCCAATTTACACCTCTCCCTTTCCTGCAAACCCCACCCAGATCCCCTGGTGACAGCACCATGCTAACCATCACCTCCCTGCTGGCATGACCGTGCGTGAGTATGTGTGTTTGTGTGCACTGAAGAGAGTGGAAGAAAGCAGAAGAGCATGTGTGGTATCCTTGGGGAAGCAGATTTAGCCCTTCAAAGTAGGTGCATTTTTCCAAGGATTTTTATTTTGTTCCGTCCTGTTTTTTTTTTTCTTCAAGGGAGAAATGTGAAAAAAAAAGAACTTGACTTTAAGGTTAAAATGAAGAGTAGGTTAAAGTGAACATTTTAAAGGCTTTAAAGTTTGGCATGTCCTTTTCCAGCTCCCAGGTTCAGTTTTATTGGGTGCCTGTCTTCAGACTCTGACATTCACTCACCTTCCAGTCATAGCCCACCACTTCCTGAAAATCACAAGCCATCTGATCCTCACCACCTACACTCCTGCACTTTGTTCCTTTCATTAGTTGGCTGGTATAGAAGCACATTCCAGTCATGTTTTCTCCGGGCTGTCTGCTCTCTTATGTCTATTTACCGTTTTTTTGCACTGAACGCTTTGAAAATCGCCCTTGAGGAGTGTTATGGTGTAGGCAATGGGAAGCACTGGGATGCTATACTACGGTGGGGACACAGATCAGTCTGGGAGTCCTTCCCTTAGCAAATTTTACCATAATTTTTATGCACCAATTTGTAGTTTTATGTATCTATTAATGGCAGAAATCTCTGGAATATAATGCAACGAGGTTTCTGCAGTATATTGCTTTCAAAGAAAAATGTTTTCAGGTGTCCTCATTTAGCATTAGCCCTGCTGAGTCAACACACATAATGTAAGTCATGATTAACTCATCCTCTTTTACCTGTTCCAGATGTCGAAGAGTTGGTGGGTAACAAGTTGATAGTTCAGCAGGTGTCTTTTCTTTGAGGAAGTAACCTGCTCAAATATACAGATGAAAACATGTACATGTGTGTCTTTACCCGAAGAAGGGTCAGTTGGTTAATTACTGTAATACTAATCCCTAACCCTACCCCCCCCCCACACACACACACATTTTTTTCTTGGGTTTGCCAGTTTGTAACCACTGTTTTCTTTGGAACTTTAGCCAAGCTGTAGCTCCTCTAACTCAACTCACCTCCATTTCCAGGACATCCACACGGACCCCTAAAACAGACGAAGCCTTCCAAAGATTTGAACAACTTCTCAGCTGTTCTGATCCAGGCAGACCCTCACAAGCTGTTTGTGGTGGAAGTGGATGCTTCAGACTCCGGGGGGGGGGGCAGTCTTGTCCTAGTGTGGCGACCCATGGTAAGCTGCATCCTTGTGCCTTTTTTCGTCCATTGGTTATCTTGTGCAGAATAGAATCACATTGTGGGGAACCATGAGCTTCTGGCAGTTAAACTCGCCTTAGAGGAACGGCAGCAATGGTTGGAGGGGGCTGAGCAGCCATTAGTGGTCTGGACAGATCAAAAATCTGTCTTACCTACAAAATGCCAAGCGTCTGAACTCTAGACAGGGTAGATGGTCTCTACTTTTTGACCTATGGCAGAAACATTAAACCTGATGCCCTCTCCCACCAGTTCTCAGATGAAACTATTCCCATGACCAGGGCCCCCTGTTCATTTCTCAAATTTGGAGAGTTTTTTGTGAAGCACTTGGTGCAAAAATTAGTTTATCTTCTGCGATCTAATGGCCAAACACAGCGAAACTGAATCAAGAGCTTGAGGCCACGTTAAAATGTGTGAAGTCTTCCTGGAGTCCTCTGTTATCCTGGATTCAACATGTACACAATACATTAAACTCTTCTGCGTCTCTACAAAACTGGCTCGCTGTTACCTCAGACCTTTCAAAACTGATCATTAACCATTGTCCTCCCTCCATGAAAATTCGTCTCACCTTTCATATTTCCCAGCTAAACCCTTTTTTCCAGCCCGCTCGAAGTCTGACCTCTGGGTTAAAAATGACACCTTTACAACAATCTTTCCTTAACACCCACCAAATCCCAGTGTTTTTTTTCTTAATTTGCTTAACCTTAATCATATTTCAGCCATTATCCATTTGTCATAATCATGATCTGTCCCTAACCTATAGAATCCTTCTGTAGTTGGGACACATATGGCAGAACCGTGCTCCACGTTTACCCCATTGTTCTTACTCAGCTGCAAACTCTGAAACTCTCACATAAGGGTATAAATGCGCTGCAAATGCAGACCAACTTTTTACTGAGCAAAATTAGCAGTAAGTGGCTCAAAGGGGCAAAACTCTGCTGCTGGGGGAAAAACAACTATGAATGACTGCTCTGTCTGAAGAGACGCTAACAAATCCTGAGTGCTTTCGAAAAAGTGTCTCCTATCTGCATTGATGGTGGCAGATGAGGGATAAACGCCAAGCACAAACTTGCCAATCACAGCAAAGTGGGCACAGATTGTTTCTCAGTTAGATTGGGAAACTTGAATCCTACGGTACACATAAAAAAAGACTTTTTTTTTTTTGCATTTTGCTTCCTGTTTCCCATTTTTCCTTCCCCAAAATACTTTGGTCACAACTGCGCTGTCTGTCACAACCCACTTAAGCAAAGAGACAAGCCATAGTGGGCCACAGCTGCCAGCTATTACACAAAAATTAAAGCTTGATTTTACAGTTACAGGCTTAATTTTCGTGTTTACTCACGCAGAGACAGCTTTAAAATTTGGCGTATAAGTAGAGAGTATTTAATGTAGCATACAAAATGTGCTTATCAAAAAACTGTGAATGCATTTGTCAGCGGCAGGATGATGCCCTACATAAACTTGCGTCACTGCCGGGGAAATCTGCCTCACAATAAGAAACATGAAAAGCAAAATCTGCACCTTCACTGAGCTAAGCCCCAATTTTCGGTAACAAGTGAAGGGGCAGGAAAAAAATCCCGAAAACCTCACTGACATGTTTTGAAATTATGTACCTACTGTACGTAAGGCCTGTTTAAACATCTTGACAGGATTAGAGTGGAGTTAAACTGCTTTGCAGGCACAGTTAATTGAAGCGGATGAGGTTTTTAATAAAGCGTGCAGTGTTAGCAGCTGACAAATGGCTCGGCTGACACACGGGGGAAATTGCATTTAATGGCATCAGGTATGTGCTTTGCTGGAGCTTATCACATTACACTGGTGGGTGCACACGCACACACACGCGCACACACGCGCACACTTGTACTCACGCATAAGTACAGAAACACTCACACCTCGTTTTTGTTTTATTTGTGCGTGAGTGCGTGCATGCGTGTTGGCCCACAGTATAACACACATGAGCACGATAATTTACTCTCACCTGAGTCGGTCAAGGTGTTTTCCCTCATGGATTTTGATTATGGTGCAGAGGGGTGGGACAGAGAGATGCGGTAGGTAGGTAGATCAGTTTGGATAGATTTACATATCCTCTCACTCTAATGCCACAGGAAGGACTTCATGCATCATGATTCATTTCATCTCAGCATTTTCAAACTTCCCCAATCATGGGCAGTCTACCTAAGGTTCATTTGTCCTCACACAAAAGCTGGAATCCCTTCTCATCATATTCTAATCGTTTCGCATCGTTTCCCAACCCACAGAGGCAGTTGGGGTAGTGGAGGGCACTATCACACAGACCTTCACCCATACGTCAAGAGTTTGTGTCCTGTCTGGGACCACTTTTCTTGTACTGCACTTCATTTCACTTTTTATTTTCTCTTTATAGTTTCAGCAATAGGAGTACCAGTAAAAGTACAGAGGTACAAGCTACACAATTGTACCCACAGGGCTAATCGCTGATCCTCAAGGTAACCATGTGCACCTTTTCAAGGGCCAGAAGTATAAATGAATGTTTCTAGCAGTACAAGGTTCATATTTGCACCATTTCTTCTAGAGTTTCTGGTGCACGTTTACAGCTGTGGAGCTCGGCCAGATGGTAAAATGTTTATTTTACTGTTAGCTTTTAAGGCTTTACTGTTTAATACGTTCCGAGAAGTTTGCGAGTCTGGTCTCTCTGTGCCTGATGGGTCGTCTTTAGGTGCTCTGGTTTCCTCCCACAGCTCATTTCAGGTTAACATGGGATATTAAATTGGCCGTAGCTGCAGAAGTGAGATACATCAAGCTTTGAGTGGTCACTAAGACAAGAAGATGATTATACAAATGCTAGTCTATTTACAAATGAATGAATAATAACAATAAATTAATGGTTACCCTTATCCAATTTTGCACCTCTTTTATGTTAAAGTGTACCACAAGTGTATAAAGGAAGTACACCGTCAAGTGCCTTAGAGAGTACTTCCCCAGAGTCAAGCTGCTAGAGGTACAATAAGGCACTTTATGTATTTTTTTAAGTGTAGTGTTGGTTAGATCCAGGAGAAAAATGGCTGGAGTTAAAAAAGACTGTCTCACCACGTAAAACACACAATAAAAAGCAAATGTCTCTCATCTCCAACAAGCTGCTTTGACATTTCCTTGGTTACCTTGGGTGGGCGTGACCACGAACTGGAAGGTAAGAGGTTCAGTAGCCGCACAGAAAGTCCACGTGTCAAAGGACTTTTCAAAAAAAAAAACACTCAGCCCAAATGGCCCTCGATGCATCCTTTAGTGTTTGTGATAGTGCTTAAAGACCCATTTATACTAAATTGTTGGATAGTTTGGATACAAACACGGTACTTGTCAATAGATGCTTGCCTTTGCCACCGGTGGGGTGAGTGTAGCCTAGCACCCACATAAAAGGCAGGTCCCAAAGTTTTCCAGCAAAACATTGCTTCGTAACGAGCTCATCGATGCAATTCATAATATCTGTCAGTTAAACTGTTTTGGCTCATGGGTGTCTGGTATGCTAGCAGGGAGAAAAAAAAGGGGGAGGTAAATAAATTTAAAGCTACTTGAATAGAAAACAGAACTACTCAGTACAGTGAGTAACTTATTAGCCACTGAAAACAAGGAAAACAAAAAATTTGCTTGCCCTTTCTTTTAAGAGGTTGTGTGTGTGTGTGTGTGTGTGTGTGTGTGTGTGTGTGTGTGTGTGTGTGTGTGTGTGTGTTTCTTCAGTCATGTTGTCTCTGATTCACTGAATGCCATAAAGGCAAGAAACTGCCAGAGAGGACAACAAGGCAACCTGAATCATTTCAAGTGATATGTTAGGAGACCACTGCACAGATGCCCTTCAGGAGTTGTCAGTTTGATATCTCACCCAGTAGTGTTCACACACACCCATGCACAACACCCACCCAGTCACCCACACACACACAATCCAGAATGTGGGTCTTTAAGAAATTTCTCATATAAGAGGACAATTAGAGTGTCTCATTTCCCCCTAATATCAATCACACAGCTCATGAATAAAGACAATTAGGCCCTCACGATTCCATACAATTGCATCTGCCCTTTGAGCTCCCCTCCGAATTGGGAGCGATGCCTCTTGGGTATATGGTCCTCTCATCACCGCAGCTCAGCATGAGCCACCGCAGTCAATAACAAGGAGACAAAACAGAGGAGGCAAGGGCCCAGTTTCAGACTAGATCAGATCCTCTGGACGCATGTCACTCTTCATTAGGGAGGCGGGGTAGCAGGGGACGCCCTTAAGGTGAGGTTGGCCACAGAGTGGAGAGGGCTAGGGAGGGGAGGGGCAGAGAGGCAGCTGTGGAACAATGACAGAATCTGTGTCCAAGGCCCCCTCAGGCCAAACACCAGCTCTCCTCCACCCTGAACTGATCCTTCGCCTCTAGACCAAGAGAGGGAGGGAGCACGGGAGGAAACAGAGACAGAAATAGACCAGTCACACTCAGTGGACTTTCTATCCAGACTTGCTGTACTGCAGACTGGCTGACATTGATGGAACACATCACATCAATGTGTCTAATGTCATATTCATAGAAATCTGATTGGTTTACCTCAGGCATGGGTGGTTCCCCTTACAGCACAGCAGCTTGGATAATGTCAGGTATTAATCTTTCATAGCCTCCATTAAATTAAGCACTTTGATTCACTTATTATTAATGTATACTGATTGCTGCAATGTTGGCGTACATGCAGGCGAAAGCAGTTACTAAAGGATACCCCTCCCTGGGATTGCCATTTGGGAAGACAGTGATCTTTACCCAAGCAGGAATAAACATTTCACCGTGTTATTAGGTGCGCTGTTCCAAAGCTGGTGTGGTGAATTTTAACTTTAAGATAACATCTGAGAACAACAACTGTTTCTGAATGCGGTGTACCTCTTAAGTGGGAAGCTGGAACTTAATATTTCCAATCTTTGTGCATTTGTTGCATTGGCACGGCTACCTACAGGTTTGCTTTATTGCTTTTCTGCAGACACCCACTCATCAGCACACTTGTTTTTCGCAGAATATATAAATGATGGATGTTTCCATTGAAAGGTGAAGCTGATGCAAATGGACCTCAAAAATTGTGTCCTTCTTAATACCAGCAGAGTGACCGCTCATGTTACAAAAATGTATAGAAACCAATAAGAAAATAATCCTACTTCTCCCTTGATTTATGACCTTAGTAAACACTTCTCTAATGAATTTATGATCATAACTGCTAATTTGAAGCCTTACTTAATACAGCACAATAGCTACGTTGTAATTTATGCCCTTGTTTAAAGTGATATAGCTGATGAAGCAGGGGTGTGGCTACCTTGTGGGTGACCATGAGTAAGTATCCTCGATTTCTAAGTCTCATCCACCGCTTGCTTATCATGTCAAAATTTCAAGGTGGTGCTCATCTTGAGAACTTCACAAACCAGTGGGTGATATCACCATGGCTACGTCCATCTTTTATATACAGTCTATGCTTCTTCACTTAGCTGAAGGAGCAAGACGTTTTATTGTCTCGAGAATAAGAAAAGAAAGACTCGACATGCTGTGAATGTAAAAGAAATGTGCTGGTTTTACTCCGACATTAGAGAAGCAGCGTGCTTATTTTGGGGAACAACATAAATTGAGCAAGTCATAGTTGAAAACCCTTACCTGAGTTACTGAATATGGCATTTGACTTCTGGTTGCAGCTTGATTTTTCCAAGCAAAAGATCAAAAACTTCTCTCTGCCCTCAAATACAGCGTTATTTCATATTCCCTATTATACGACGCACTGAGCGGTGCAGCATCCAAGCACCTGATGTTTGAGCAACACACACATTTTTTGGCATCAGCGATACATCAAACTAATAACCTCATCTAAAAGAGGACAATGGGTGCTGTGACGCAGGCCGCGGTGCTCTCCTGCCACATGTAGGTGGCACACACTCGCCTTATTAGCCAGGTCAAACATAATCAGTGATAGACACGGCAGGGCTGTTTAATTATGGCTGGCAGCTGGCAGCGGGGGCCTTCCTTCAGGGGCCGGGTTATGCCCATGCATGAACCCTCCCCCCCTCCTTCTCTACACCAAATACTCCTCCACCACCACCCACACTGCCCCAAATGAAGAATAAATCTAACCCTGCTTTTGTTCGGAGTGAAGCATGTGGCAGCCCCTTCATTTAAAGCTAGAATAAAAATGTGGACAGAATACGGGATTAATAGAGGGGGAATGTGGCATTAAATTTGTGTAAATGCGAGGTAACAGTACTGTGTGTGTGCGTGTGCAGGCTTTGTGTGCTTGCGTGCATAAACATAATAAAAATATCCCTCCAACAAAAACAAATCCATTTCTCAGAACAAACCAACAGAGCACCTGAGCTATTAGAGGGCTCCGATTTTTCAGTTTCACAACACAGAATGCCTGACAGCTTGTTTGCTGCACTTTAGATGACACGACAGATGTATTCACATGGCAGCTTCCTCCCAACTAGGCATGTTGAAAAGGCACCTAAGCTCCTGTTGCAAACAGCTTTTAAATCTGCACTTAAATGAGAGCAAGCGAGAGCCCGACTCCTGCCTGTCTGTCTGCCTGCTCACCTGCTGCATCACCGAAGAGATGTAGCCTCGTGAAGTTTGGAACAAAGCGGTCCGGAGGCTGACATACTGTGTGATTACACTCTTGCTTCACCTTAATGTTGTGCACTCAAAACAGTGTGTGTTTGTGCATGCAGCAAAAAAACAAAAAAAGACAAAAAAAACCCAAACAAAAACAGCTGTGTGTGAGGAGACCCAAATAGAGAAGCTGTTTGAGGCTGCAAGCAGTTGTGCACTCTGATCTCCCAAGGCTGTCTGTCTACACACACACACACACACACACACACACACACACACTGTCTCTCATATATGCAGAACTCCCTGATTCAGCCCCCTCTGGTATATTGATCCACTTCATTCTGCCTCAATGAGATGCAGACAGCATCCCAGGCCCAGACCACTCATAATCATGATATAACACTCGGCTGCATTGAAATCTGCCATAGGAGGGCACAAATCGGATAATGCTACAGCTGGGATAATGAACAATATCAGACGACATATTGATGTTGTCATGCACGGCCTGCGATGGAACATAAATGTGCATTGTGTGATATTAGGTTTGAGTTGGTACACTCATGCAGGAGCGGCCAAACAGCTGCAAACACATGTTATTTGTGCTTTAACACTGCTCCGTGCAGCCATGAAAACGAAAAGAGCTGCAACCTTTCAAAGCAGGCCCTTGGTCATTTCTCCATTCAGACCCAAGGTTGTTTTAATGTGTGGTTGTGTTTATATATACGTGAACTCAAGTCCACTTTCCTCTTCCTGCTCCCTTTCCTTTCAGCCTCTCCCCATCATGTCGCACTGTAGCCATGGCAACTATTGTGATCGATCCAGCGCCATCTAATACCAAATCTTTCTCCAAACCAAAACTTAAACAATCAGGCAGGTCATCAGCGACGCGTCAGGGAGGCAACAGCTCCGGCAGAAAAGGGGATGATGGGAGCGAGGTTTGCTTTCCGTGCCGGCTGGTGTGTCAGCCTCATTGTGGATTGTGAGCAGTGGCAAATTCAGTTCAATAACATCCGAAGCATTTTTCTATCATGTGATGGAAATGTCCTTTTGCAGATGTGCAGCGCAAGCCCATTGACATCGCATAAATGAGCGGCCCGTTTATTTATTGCCAGTCACAACCAAATGCGGACAGTGTAATTAAATACGTGAAGATCGCAGCACCTGTGCAGCACCTAAACCGTATAAAGAGATGTGCGTAGCCCAGTGGCCTGTGAAGTCTCTCAAACAGCTGTTGCCAGATTGTTCTTTGGGACCAGAAGTGAGGATGTTTAGACGAGAGGGTGGAGTGCTGAGTAATCGGCTTGCAAGCTTGGTTAGTAAGATGCATCTATAGACTGCATGTGTCCAGAGTGCAAAAACATCACTCAGCAGAAATGGAGCATAGGCTTCTTGGACCGGCAGTTCAACTTAAGGCCACATGCCCAATAGAGCAAACCTTAATCCTTAATGAAGTTTAAATGGGTGAATGATTTATTTCCACTTTTGCTCTTTAACACTGACTTTATGGGCACTGACACTTGTGAAGTCACACGTCGAACTCTAGTTTCTGGCCCTTCTGCGCTGGCTTTATTTTTCACAGCAGAATTTTATTACACAGCAGGCGTTTGTCCTTCAAGTGTGCTCAGCTTTTGTCGCTTTTTTCCAACTGCTGCACAGCTGCTTCATATATTGTCATGCACTTCCTTGCTTTTTAGAGCTGTTAGCGTTTTCGTTCGACACCGCTGCAACAAAGAAGATAAAATCCAATGCAGACTTTAGCGCTTGCCCAGCAGCTGGAAGGGGAGTGGGGCGGTAGGGATGGTGGGTGTGTGGGTTTATGCGAGGAGAGATGTGTCATGTTTACTTTGTGTCAACATACATAGATAGCTGGTCAGGGTTCAGGGGTTACACTGTGATATTTCGCCATGTCTCTGTTCCCCTAAACAGCAGTGGAGCTTGTGTTTATGTCCAGAAGCAACATTGCCTCTCGCACCAGATCTCTCTGTCTGCCTGCGTCTTTTTATGTCTGGGGAATGAGAGTAAGACAGAGAGTAAACCATCCAAAACAAAAGCAGAATCAAACAAACACAGAGAGGATGAAGGAGGGAAAGAGTGAGAATGAATGAAGAGAAAGCTTATTACCAGAAAACAGATGGCCCCCCAATTCATAGTGGCCCCACGGGGGACCTGGAGGGACAACTCTTTGCACCTCCAGGTTACCAGCACTGCAGAGAGGGGTGGAGCACTTAAACACGACTCTGTGTGTGTGCACTTTTGTGTGTTAACTTGTAAACAAAAAGCAAATTTGTGACATCCTTGGCAAGGTGCCACCGTCAGCTCGATTTCCCAGGAGTTCGTGTTTAAAGACTATTTCATTTAGAGTTTTTGTTACATCTGAAAATGGATGAAGACAAACAAACAACTCGGCGACGCCACGAAGCTGCCAGCGAGGAGGAGTTGTCGAGAGTTGAGAGTCTGTTTTCTCTGCGGATGCTGCAAAAAAATAAAAAATCAGACTTTGCATGTTGAAAACAGTGGAATAATCCTTTTTTAGAAAGACTGCACAGGCACATTTGGCATCGCCTTTTATTTCATCAAACTCATCAGTCGACATCGTCGCTGAGCGAGCTAATGTCACAACATCCGTAAAATGAGATCTCACACGCACCCAAACATTCACACCCTTTTTGTGTGCCTACGCAACTGTATGAGTGGACACACACGCGCACACAGACACACACACACACACAGATGACAGGCAGTGAGTGGAAATGAAGGATTTGGAGTTCCATCCCGTTACATTATGCAGCAGATGGCGTGCAGGCCAAGCCCGGCCAGGCCTCTCCCAGGAGAGAAAGAGTGAGAGAGGAAGAGGGGAAGAGAGAGAAGATGGGGGGAGGTGTAGAAAAGAGGGGTGAGGGACAAAGCTGTTGTCTTTTTTTTTTTTACTTGCGTGAACGCACGTGTTTGTTTTCCTATTTTTTCCTGACTCCCTCTTCGCTCCCCTGCGGGACAGAATCCTTCTCCTCTCTCCTCCTCTTCCTCTGCTCTTCCTCACATCACCTCTCCGCTCCACCCTCCCCCCTCCTGCCCAGCTGAGGCTGCACCTGAGCCCAGCCATGGAGGCTCCAACCCCAGCTGACCCACCGCAAGGAAGCGGAGGACAGAGGAGGGAAAAGGTGAGAGTGGAGGGAACGATAAAATGCGGTAAAGCTTCAGGTAAAGCACCGTAGGAGAGTATTTAAGAGAGAACTCTCTGGGAAAGAACGAACTAACCTGCACGATGTTGTTCTTTCACATGAAAAAAATGATCATATGTGTCTCAGTGAAGTAGCTGTGCACTCTGATTAATTTGAAGAAAATTCACACATGCATAGACTGCCGCTGACTTGATCAAATGCCACAATCAATACACACACACACACACACACACACACACACACACACACACACACACACTGATAGACACACGTGCAAAGTGTTCTGTGAAGTCCCCCAGATCTTTGCCCCTGGCGCTTTTTGTTTTGTGTTTTCCGAATTAATTGAGCCAACGCTCAAGTGTGGGGCCAGATGTCACTGCGACCTGTGGGGATTATTAGAAATCTGTTACCCTCATTGTTTATGTGGACCCCTTCAGACCACAACGCCTTGCGCTCTTCCCTCTGAAGTTTAAGGGACAAACAAGCCCCAAACCAGATTGCTAATGTACGAAATAACAGTCTCCAGGTTCCAGGAATGGGACTGAGCCTGCATATTGACATGTGGGACATTATGGAGACTGTTCTGTCCCAACTCCAATGACCAAGGCCTGTGCCCAATGGCCACCAGGGGCCCCCTGATGCTCTCCCGGTTTGGCCCAAACAATGCCACACTCCTTGGCAGAGCTCTGGGCCTAATGAACTCATCAGCCAGCTGGAGGCCCTAGATGGAGGGACAGGGTATGCTCAGGGGATGATGGGTGGGCCAGAGGGAGAGAGAGAAAGAGAGGGTCATCAGGCTGGGGTGCAAGGTATGCGGAAAGTAGATGTGTGGGGTCGCTGAAGATAGCTAACTAACACCATAAATGAGACAGGTGCAGCTTCAGATGAGGGCTGAGGGCCAAGACAGGAGGGTCAGCGGGCAGCAGGAAGAGGTATGGGAGGCTGTGGAGGATGTGCAGAACAAAGTGGGATGGCAACAGAGAGAGACGAAGGAGAGGGCAGGATGGATGGCTCTAATATGGAGCTCAGGTGAGCAGGTGGTAACAGAGGGTGATAACAGAGAAGTTGGGAAGTTTTCAAGTAAGATTAAGATAAGAAATAAAACCACTAAAAAATGTAGCCAATAAGAAACCCCATTCACAGTAGCAGAGCTTTTGTTGTTCACACAGTGTGTTTAAAGCTTAATAGAGCCACAGATCCAACCAATATACAATTCCTATCATGAATAATGAGTTAACAATGCACTTTCCTGCTCACAAAAGGAAGTGTGCTCGCTTGCTGAGAAGAGTGATGCAAAGACTGGCACCTCTTTTATACAGATGGGTGACAAGTAAAGGAAACTCATGAGCCCTTGACCCATACAGCGAAGGCTCCCTGTCCCGTAGAGGGAAGGGTCAATAAAAATCAATACCCGAGTTCTGAGTGATCACCTTTTTCCTGTGATGACACATTTCCATCCTCATGGGTATGAAAATGATGGAAATTATGGTCTGGCTTTCACGGTCAACCCAACTGAACCACCTGTGGGAGTTCTGGACCAGAGCATCAGACATCTCCAACCACCACGATCAAAATCCTGAATATGGAAATATATTTTCCAAGAATGGTTTTCCAACCATGTAGTAGAGTTTGAGAGACTTGGTGGAGCAACACCTCATTTGCATGGATTATCTTGCTAGCAGGAGAGCTAAGTTAAAGTACCCCAAAGGCAGAAAACTTCAAAATCACAGCTTTAACATCAAGCTGGGCTCTTTGCTAGCTTTGCACTAGCATGCAGATGCTTACAAAGAGAAGATGTGTTAGCTATAATGTGGCTGTTTCTGTCCTGGATGCAGTTTGTATTTCACCATTGCACTCTTAAAAATAACGTCCATATCTCCACTCCTCAAAAACTCGAGATCACTCCACTGTTTCCCTCCTCCATGGACTGAAATTAGCTGATTGTAGCGCGAGTGTGCAGGAAGAAAAATGTATGTTTGATTGAATTTTTTTCTTTTTATCCACCCGACATGCAGATAACTGAAGAGCCTTTGTAACACAAGTAGCAAGATCATTTAAACTGTAATGTAACTACTGAATTTAGCACAGAAATGCATTACAATACCAGCTTACTGAAAGCCATAATGTGATCACAGGAACGTGTTACACTGGCAGGCAGGTAGATTCATGAGTCTGCTTAAATGAACCAAAAACTGTGAAATATATATTTTTTTTAAAGCCACAGAATATTAATTAACATCCTTGATAAAATGAAACTGAACAATTTTGTGTGAATTGCCGAGCACATCTGGGCCATTTGCTTACTAATATTTGCCTCTGAAGTCATCACACTTAGATCAGCATCATCACCAAGACACTCTCATCCTGCTCACTGCACAGTCAACAAACTCATCATCCTTCTTCCTGCATCTCTCACCGCTTGTTCCCAAGTGTGTTTCTTTCCACTCCTGATAAGTGAGCGTGTGTGTGTGTGTGTGTGTGTGTGTGTGTGTGTGTGTGTGTGTGTGTGACTGCATGAGAGAGAAAGAGAGAGAGAGAGAGAAAGTGAGCACCTTTGTGTGTCCATATGTGTCTGGGTGGCGTAGAACATGCTGGGCGCCCTGCTGGGAGCACAGATGGTGCCGAGGCCTGCCACGGCAGCGCTGACGACGGCCACATTCTCACATGGGACCCCCAGCTTTCTGGATCCCACACCTCCTGTTCAGGCCTGAACTGACAAACCCTTCCCCTCCCCATCCATGCACACTCACTCCCTCTCTCTTTCTCACACGCACGCACGCCCACAAGGCCAAAGTCCAGGCCGCTGCGTATTTCACTAGCCTGGAAGAAAAGACAGAACACAACACATGGACAAGTTGGCGGTTACACGCTGCCCAGAGTGTTTCCCAGTGCGTGAGTGTGTGTCTGAGTGATGCAAGTGAAGTAAATGTGAGAGGAGTGGAACTAGACTGCCGTCAACTTTTTGGCTTCTGGGGCCAAATGATCAGTCGCAGCAACTTCCTGTCTCTTTTTTGGAAATTTACAAACTGTGTTTTCTCCCACTTTGTCTTCATTCTCGCTCACCTTCGCGGGCCTCCTCCCTGTCTGCTCGTCTCCATCTTTTCTTTCCAGCATCTTGTGCCTCCTCTCTCTCCCGTCTCCCTCACGCAGACGCCCCCCGTGGCTCACTGTCCACCTGAGAGAAGCCTCATACATCTCCTGACAAAGTGACTAATCCGTCCCATTTCACAGCTCCATCCCACTGCTCCCTGGGAATGTTCAAAACTGTGTGTGTGTGTGAGCGTGCGTGTGAGTGTGTCTGATAGGTGACAGGAGGGAGTATGTCGCACAGGTTCAAGGTGGTTTTTTTTGTTGTAACAAGCAGCCCAGACAGCTGCAGGGGTCTGCAGAGCTCTGACTGATTAGGCATAACTCCATTACAGACGTCTCATCAGAGTGACATCACTTTCCAACTTCTCCCTGACAGCTTTTTCATGACGAGGTCCACCTACACACACACACACGCACACAGTTTTGACTAAACTCAGGAAAACTATTTGTTCAGGTTTTACATTTGCTTCTCAAATCCTCACACGCTACAGCAGTATTAGGCCTCAGCTGGTTGATATAAACCCCTCAAACAATAATCATAACCATAAATCATTGAACTGCTTCCTTCCTGTGCGTCTGTCAGTCTGAATGATGGTGGGAACAACGGTAAGAGAAGGTTTCAGCAAAGGTGGGTGATTCAAAGGAATATTTCACCCCCCCCCAAAAAAAATAATAATTTAGTCAGTTCTTTTAAATGCTTTTCAGCAACTGTCTCTAAAAATGTATTCACGTCATCTCCGGACCAGCCGGCCTGCTAGAAACGACACAAGTTATCAACATGTGATATTGTGTCACAGCAAAGTTTCATTTTCCTGAGTGGAAGTATGGCTCGATGGCCACACAAAGCAGCTCAGAGTCAGCGCCGCTTTTTACACCATGACTAAAGCGAACATCATCCATTAACCGTTCTCTGGTGACTCCACCACCCTGCAGTTTGCCTGTCTGTCTCCAGAATCACTACATCAGCTGTGGGATGTAATTGCAGCAGGCACTAACAAAACAGCCTTGGAGGGGTCCTTCGTGTCTTTGGCCAAAGGCCTTATGGTCTGAGGAGGGGTCCGGATGATGCAGACCACCAAGCTTATACTATCTCCACTTCTCCCATCTGTGGAGCAATTAGGGTGGTGGCCCGTGTGTGTGTGTGTGTGTGTGTGTGTCTGTGGGCTCCAGCTGTCAGGAGGCCTCTGTCTCCTGGTCTTGACATGTCTCCGATACGCCCCGCTGTGAGTCCCTCTGTGACACGCACACACTCCACGGACCCGGCCAGAGCCCAAGGCGAGCTGTCCATCATCTCACACACAAGCGCACCCACACATTCCCACTCTCTCTCTGTGTCATGCACACACACACACACACACTGATTTTTCACTGATATGGTCCTTCTGGCACTGTGGTAGTACTTCTGTCTCTCATTCACATTTTGCGTGTCTGTATGTGTGCGTGTGTGTGCATGTGAGACAATAAACACGTTGGTGGCTGCGGGCCACAGCAAGTCATCCGTGCTTCCCCTTATCGTTTTAATCACCTCGTTAGGCGCAGCTAGTCCCCACACTTACTGGCCGCTGCTCCTCCTCTGGAACCATGCCCTTGTGACCTGACGCTGGTGGTGCCACCGGGCACAAGGATGCATGATGGAGAGAAGAGAAGAGAAGAGAAGAGAAGAGAAGAGAAGAGAAGAGAAGAGAAGAGAAGAGAAGAGAAGAGAAGAGAAGAGAAGAGAATCCATCAAGTTTTCTTGATTTCAAGATTTACTCTTAAATCTTGATGATTTACACGAACATAGCGTTCCTGGTGTTTAAATAAAAATATTCTAGTCCAAAAACATCATATGACTGTAAGCCTGAGATAAATCTCAGCCTTGAAATCCGTCTGGAGTTAGCTGTTACATCCATCTTTATTGTGTGTCTGAATATCCTGTTTGTTTTTCCAAGAGCCTTCATTTCACCTCTCATCGTTTGCAGGGACAGGGAAGAGCTGCCGAACTTGAATAAAAGTGAATGATGTGCAGGCTGTACTGTATGTCACATATCTGACAATACATGAAATATTTTCTCCCATATGTTTGTTCCCTATTCTCTAATATCAGCGTTTAAAGCAAAATCCTCCCAGAAGCAGCATTCTTGGTAACACCTGCAGGCATTTATACGGACAGTCATTTGGAAGCATTATTTAAATTTACATTTATTCGAACGGTGAACAGCAAATAAAAACTGCACGTGTGGAATCAGCTGTCAAATCTGATTTAAAATAAATTTTAAAAAAACATAAAAAGTTTGATGACTTTGTTCTTGCTGTTTTTGATTCAGAGGCGGGTTTTTTTTATTATAATCATCAGTGCAGTAACTCACTTAGAAACATGGGATGAAACTCATTCGGGTGTGTCATCCAGGAAAATCAAAGTCCCACCCATATCACCTGCACCCAGTGTGCACCACCAGGATTAAAACCACATTAAAAGTTTAACTAGACAAAGTTAATACAAAAAATATGAAAAACCTACAATTGTTTTATTATTTATGCCACTTTACAAAAAGGTTTCTACTTTTCAAAAATCCAGAAAAATAACCAAAATGGATTTCTCTACAAGCTTGCATCACATTTAAGTTGCAAAGGCCGCTCCCCTTCCCTCTGCATTTGCATTTAAAATATATATATATATATATATATATATATATATATATATATACACACACACACACACACACACACACACACACATATATATTTCTAATCATTACTATTCACTACAAACGTGAACACGTGCATAAACTCACAACATAGACAAGTATTCTTTTTTTTCATCCTTTATCATGCACACATCTCTGCTTTCCCTTTGCCCACTACTCCCACGGGAGGGAGACCGCTTGAGGGGCTGAGGGGCGTGAGGAGAGAGGGAGGTGTGTGTGTGTGTGTGTGTGTGTGTGTGTTTGTGTGTGTGTGAGGAGGACGAGAGAAGGAGAGAGAGGGGTGAGAGAGGAGGTAGGGAGGGAGGGAGGGGCGGCGTTAGACAATACCATTCCTCAAATATATTCCATCCCCTCCGTCCATGAAGTGAGCCTTTATTAGTCGAGATCGTTTGGATCTTATCTCGCATATGACACTCGGTGGAAGAAGGAAAGAGAGGGGGGATTATCTGCGAACCGCCTTCCGATCCGCTGATTCCTGACACGGGAGAGCCTCGCTTATCTATCCCTCTTTATCCCAATCTTCCACAGGCGGATGGACGAGTAGCCCTGGCTGCACTTTCACCGCTATCAGCCCATCTCCTCTATTGTCTCTCCATCTCTGGGATCATACAGGGGGCTGACTGATCCCCGCTTATCATCATCATCATCACCACCACCACCACAATCACTATTATCATTTCTTCTTCTCCAAATCGAGCGACCAAATCATCTGAAGACTTGCGGCTGTTTTTGATCAGCAGAAACATTTCCATGTTTGACGTTTGACCCCTGCGTGATTCCCATGTTGCAAGTTCGCGGCTGAGAAAAGTCAAAGAAGTACCTAAAAAAAAAAAAAAAATCGCTTGTTGTTGTTTTTGAATGCTCTCCTCTGTAACGTCTGATGTTTTTTTGGCCGGAGGAATATGAGTTAATTTGGAGTTGAGGCTCCGCTCAAGAGCGTGTTTTTAGTTCCTAACAAGAAAAAAAAACCCTCCAACTCTTTATCAAGGTGAGTCTCAGATATGCGTGTGTGTGTGTGTCGTAGTGGTGATGATTTGGGGGGGTACGCTTTATAAAAAAAATTTTTTTAATTGTCCTCCCAGTTTTATTATTTTTATAATTATTTTTTGCACCCACCGTCTATTTCTGTATGTTTATGTGGCTCCGAAAACGATTTTACTCTCCTTGTTCCTTTTTTTAAAACAAACAAACAAACAAACAAAACAAAACAAAAAAACTCAGCGGCTCCAATAATTTCAGGTCCAGCAGATGTCAACATTATTTTTACCGTCTTCTGCCTCCATGCTGTCAAGTCGCTCCGGCCTCAGCCAAGCAGATGTGTTCATCACACTATGACAGATGGCCAATTCTGATTATGTTAATTCGCAAAAAAAGGGAGTTTCTTCTTTAATTAGAAAAAAAAGCATTATTTTTTAAAAGATCGTTTAAAAATTTGTATTTACAGACACATTTTTAAATATGACACTTGGAAAACTCTGGTTTTATACTAATTGTTGGGCTCCTTTTGAGGCCTAAAGCTTTAACGAGGTAACCACGAATTTTGAGCCATTTATTATTTATGGAGTTTAATGTTATTATGCAATAGGCACAGAATGGATTGGAGTTATGGGGAGAAGTTATGGGGGGTCATCTAAATGCTTGTGAGGCTGCCCTCGGATTGTATGCAGTCAATTATATTTTTAAATAATTTAAATAGCAGCGTTTTAATGACTGGTTTTGCCCGTGCATAGGTTCTTGAGAAGAACTGCCCACCAACAGAGAATAAAAATGATGCTGAGCCCGGATCAGGCTGAGGCGGACCTCTCCTGGACTCAGTCCGACCCGGAGACGATGCTCAACGGTTTGAAGTCGGCCGGTTGCGCCTCGGACGAGCCGGCGGAGGTCGAGGACAGAGCCAAATGCAAAGCCGAGCAGCCCCTGAGCAGAGAGGAGAAGAGGAGGAGGCGGAGGGCGACGGCCAAGTACCGCTCGGCCCACGCCACCAGAGAGAGGATCCGGGTGGAGGCGTTCAACGTGGCCTTCGCGGAGCTGAGGAAATTACTCCCTACCCTGCCCCCAGACAAGAAACTCTCCAAGATTGAGATCCTCAGACTGGCTATATGCTACATCTCCTATCTCAATCATGTGTTGGATGTCTAAAAGTGAACCCCCTACGCCCTCCACGCACATACATGAGGGAGACTGGACTCAAGCAAGCGTGCTGGGAGTTAATTGGGTATGGCAAGGTTAGCAGTTAAGGTGGAGTGATGCAGGGGATTTTTATAAGGTGTATTTTCGTTTTTAACAGCCTAGTCACCACTTTGAATAAAATGATAGTAAATGAAGTAAAAAAAAAATAAAGGAATGAGAAATTTTACAATAATATTAATAATACTAAAAACAATCACGACTTTTACTGCAGCGTGCAAAATGTTGTTGTAGAGTGTCCAACACCTGTGACACAATGTTGCCTTGATCTCACAGAAACTCAAATCTATTTTAATTATGGGGGTAAAAAACAAACAAACACCTACAAACTCCAAACAGTTCCAGCCCCAAATCCGTTCAGCATCACCTCCAACCAAACTGAAGCATCTCCTCCCCTCCCGGATGCTGAGACGTTGCCATACCTCATACTGAGCTGAGCCCTTCAGTGTGAGTCCAGTGTTGATTGGTGTAGTAGCAGCGGTGGGGAAAAAAAATAAAAAGTTACGGGAAAGTGCTTCGTACGGAAGCCTAAACTTTCAGTCCAGATCACTCACTGTTTGAGCTGCTGGATGCAATAATGAGAATTATTTTTTCCGATATTCAGTGTGTGATGGTGATGATGGGGGGGTGGATGGGCTGGAAGAGCCCCGCGAGGCATTCATGTTTCCCTCCCAAAAGTGATGCAGTGGAGGATAGAAAAAAATGCGTGGGCTGTAACATAATGATCTCAAGAAGAATCCGGCTCTTTTAATTCTTCATTTCACATTTAATCAGCATCTAAAACGGTATTAGCGTAATCCCGTCTAATATCATGAATATATTTCTGAACGCCCCCCCCCTCGCTGCGTCACTTTGAGGTTGAACAAAACAAACACTGGGGGTCTTTTTTTTTTTTTTTTGGAAGGATGTAAACGAGATAGCTGCTTTAGATCTAGTTTAGATTTTCCATAAAGGAAGAAAAAAAAAGTTTCAATGCGTAAGTGCCACTTATGACATATAAAATTGTGACCTTAATCATTTTTGTTTTCGAAAGTGTATGGAATTATTTATTTAATTGTGTTGATATTTAAGGCTAATTTATTTATGTTGATATCATAGGCTGCCGTCTTTTTTGTATAAATGTATACGGTTTGTTGCTTCTATATTTTAGGCTGTGAATTTGAACTTGGAAAGTGGTGGTGTTCTTCAAAAATGGCACTTTCTGTTAATCCATAGCATAACTTATTCGTTTGATGTATGTTCGATGTCTTTTTTTTTCTTCTTTTTTTAATGTCCGCTGTCTATCGATAGCAACTATAAGCACTTCAAGATGGGGTTCAGTGGCCCCACGGATTTGTTTCCCTAAATTGTTGCGTTATAAGGTCGCTCGGTGAATTCGGTTTGGGCTGCTGAAATTGTTATTCATTTAAAAAGAAAAAAAGAAAAAAAAACCTTGGTGGTTTGAATTGTCAAACAATTCAAACCACCAAGGGGATAAAAGTCAGAGCTGAACCTCGTTATATTATTTTATTTTATTTTATTTTATTTATTTTGCTATAACCAAAAATTATTATTTGGAGAAAAAATATTATCTTCAATGTGCTGATTTTATTTATTTTTTATTATTATTAATTGGGTTATTTATTTGTCTCTGCTTTGTATTAGAAAAAAAAGTCAAGAAGTAATTTTATAGTGAAAGAAAAAAAAAACATATCCTCTATCCAAAGATTTTTTGTCTCTTCAGGGTTGTGTAGGCTACTTGTTGCTTTATGCAGATCTTTTGTAGTAGAGGTATTGTGTGACAGCTGGTTTCTAATGGACAAACTTTTCATATTTTCCGGTGTTATTTTTAATTAAAAAGTAAATACTTAAAAAAAACTAAAAGGTTTTCTGTTTTTAAATATTTTTTCAAATAAAGTCACTAAAGTTTTTTTTTTTTGGGGGGGGGGTTGAAATGTAACAGAGAGCTATGACATATTCCTGTCCACCGTCAATATTCAGCTGATCGTAATGATGGATATTGGCCGGGTGACGTCAGGCTCACATAAACGCACACGCGCACGCACTCACGATCGGAGTGGCATAAGTGTACATGCAAATCAGTCAGCACACATGTAGTGCAAGCTTTCAGATGCTTTCTGAGCTCTGACACACATATACACACACACACACACACACACACACACTAGCCTACTCACATAAAAATTTGCATAATGTACAAACACACACACACACACACACACACACACTGAAAGGTGAAACAAGTGCAAATCCAGTTTAGCATACAGATGAAAACTCAGCCTACTGTACACACACACGCGCGCACACAGACAAACTGTGTGTGTTTGCACATGTGCACGATAAAATAAGTGCACACTCACAGAAAGAAACAGTCCACACACACACACACACACACGCTCTCTCTCTCTCTCTCTCTCTCCCTCAGACACACACACAGGCCCAATGGTCAGCAGCTAAAGGCAGTGGTAGCCTACATGTGTGCTCTTGGCTGAAAGGCTCTCTCCCTCCCCAGAGAGGGGGCAGGTGTTACTCCAGACGAGCCAAGACAACCAAATTACTGGCCGTCTGGCACCTCCCGTGGGAAACCCGGCGAGAGAGTAGGGATGGGAGAGATGGAAATTTATGAGCGAGAGAGCAAGTGCAGAGATGTAATATTGCCAAATGGTATGAGCAAAAAAGATCCAAATATTTATATTCATTTGTGATATATACGCCTATCCCCATCGATTGCGCTATAAAAGGCTTGTAGCTGAGTTGAGTTACGGAAAAGAGATGTGTGAATGCTTTTATCTAAGCCACATTAGATTATCATGAGTGAGCCTTTTTTAAGCATGTGTGGCCCAAGAGGGAATCAAACCTTTAACCCTGGAAATACCAGAATTATGCAAATCTATCTATCTATCTATCTATCTATCTATCTATCTATCTATCTATCTATCTATCTAAAGGTGGCAGGTGCAGTGGCATTTCGGCCATATTTCTCCTTTAAAATCTTTTATTTGTGGACGCTGAAGGTAGCATGAAATTTTCTTTCCTTTTCAGCTCGAGGGTCTCCCGGGTCTTGTTTTTTTATTTGGTATTTCTCCGTTTGTCAGTCGTCTGGCAGACATTCTGGTTTTCACTGCAGCCTCACATGCTGGGAAAGTTTGCTGGCTGTTAATTTACTGATCACACTGACATGTCAGTTATAAAATTCAACATAACTTCTGAAAGAAGAAAAACTAGAAAGTAGATGATGTCAGTGCAGTGGCTCAGTAGTCCTTGGGGACTATGCAGAGCTTTGCAGACCCATGCATATCACGCAACTGCTCCTGTTGGCCCTTCAGTTTAGGGTTAGGGTTTGTTTGTACTTGTACACTCACTGACCGCTTTGTTAGGTACACCTTGCTACTACGGGGTTGGACCGTCTTTTGCCTTCAGAGCTGCTGTAATTCTCCATGCTGGGAAAATTCCACGGAGATTGTGGTCCACGTTGACGAGATAGCATCATGAAGTTACTGCAGATTTGTCAGCTGCACTATGTGCCAAAGGTGCCACATTGGATTACTGTGGTTACTGTGGAGGCTATCGAAGTACAGCAAACTCACTGTTTGTGTTCAAGAAACCAGGTTAAGATGATGTGAGCTTTGTGACATGGTGTGTCATCCTGCTGGAAGCAGCCATCATAAGAGGGGTACACTGTGGTCAGAAGGGATGGAGATGGTCAGCAGCAATACTGAGCGCAAAAATCCTAGAAATCGAGACTCGTCAGACCATGCAGCCATTTTCCAGTCATCTGTTGTCCAGTTTTGGTGAGTCTGTGCAAATTGGAGCCTCAGCTTCCTGTTCTTAGCTGACAGCAGTGACACCCATGTGGTCTTCTGTTGCTGTAGTCCATCCACTTCAAGGTTCCCCCATGTTGTGTGCTCTTCTGCATACCTTGGCTGGAACTAGTGGTTATTTCAGCTACTTTTACCTTCCTATCATCTCGAGGCAGTCTGGCCATTCTCCTCTGATCTATGGCATCAATAAAGGATTTTCACCCAGAGATCTTCCACTCATTAGATATGTTCTCTTTTTTGGATAATTCTTCATAAACTCCAGAGTTCTTTGTACAGGAAAATCCCAGCTGATCAGCAGTTTCTGAAATACTCAGACCAGCCCGTCAATCATGCCACATTCAAAGTCACGTAAAAGATCGTTTTCTTCCTCATTTTGATGCTTTATTTGAACTCCAGTAAGTTGTCTACATGCCTAAATGCACTGAGTTGCTGTATTAACGAGCAGTTTAACAGCTGAACTGAAAAAAGGTGGTTTTTGAGTATGATTCATCCTGTTGGAACTTTTTTTGCCCTTCTTCTTTCTGTTCAAGCCAACTTTTCTACGAACAACTTTTAGTTAGCTGTCAGGTCCCTAACGAAACGTCTGAGTTCATCCTCTCACGTTCTGCATTTGGCTTTATTAGTCAAAACTCCAGGGTAAAATCTGTTCTCGGGAGTGTACAGACCAAAACCAGAGCTAAAAGTTGGGCAAATATTTGCCTGAAGTTGAAGTAGTGAGAACACAACTCCAAATGATGGCATATTTTGCAGCTCATTGGACAAAAATCCATTAAAAAAAAAGCTTTTACCGTAATGTAAGTAATGCTATTCAGTTGGTCTAATTGGAAACTAGATTCTTGCATCCTATCTGGGCTCTGTTTTCAGGTTTTACAAATCCAGCCCATGATGAGAGACTTTGAGCCAATCACAGGTCATTTTAGACTAGCTCAGATAGCTAGTTAATGATAATCCACACAGGAAGTAAGATGTGATGGGCCAGTGGGTTAAGCAAAGGACTTTTACCTTTAAGAAGCTGAAGTCAACACTGACTTAACAGCGCTAGAGGGAATTCTGTCTTTTTTGTTTCTGTTTTTCCTAAACCTAACTTTAGGCTAACACGAACCAGAACCCTAGCCTGAATGCTAATTCTTGGAATGCCACGATATACAATCAACTTGCTGGGTTTATTCACCATTGTACCAAGTGTACACACACTAGCTGTAAGCTAGCCGGCAGCAGGCGCTGCTGCTGTGTGTGGGGGGGTGCGTTAACGTAGAGGCTAAGCTTGTGTTCAGCTCGGCCTCTGACCAAACAAACAGGGAAATCTGGTTCTTTACTCCCTGTCCCTGCAGTCTCTCTGCTCCCTGTCTCTGTACACCCTAAACATTGTGAGCACTCATGAGTTTGTGCCGCAACAGGCAAAATCTCACTCACTTGCCTCTTTCCACTGACTTTGTGCACAACGTCGGCATTTCTTAAATTAGCTTCACATTTTACCTGAGCTCACAACAACCATGAAAACACACGACTTGGGAAAAGAACACCACACCACCACTCTTATTCCTGTCAACCTTTCATTTAGACTTTCATTAGACTATTTGTTTCACATTATTAAAATCTGACTGGCCCAGGATTTCAGAGTCTATCAATGCTTTCATCAAAAAAAAAGGAGAAAGAAAAGAACGCCAATATGTTGCATCAACAGATTGTCCTCTTCAGAACACAAAACAAGCTCTGTGATTCTGGCATGGTGTGGAGACAGACTTCTGCTCGAGCTTATTGAATGGAGGAGTCCATCTGTACATTGCCACGAAGCACTACAAGGCCATTTGTGCTCTTCATCCCAAAAGCTTCCATAGCATCAGTCCTCTTCAATTTATTCTTTACAAACCCCCAGAAGGGGCAGGGGAGAGAAAAGTGGACAGGCGAAGCCCAAACTGCTGAGGGCACTGAACAGCCCGGCTGACAGTGTGGCCGGTGCATGCTTGTGTGTGTGTGTGTGTGTGTGTGTGTGTGTGTGTGTGTGTGTGTGAGAGAGAGAGAGAGTAAGTACCACGTTTCACCACATCCCCACCCTCTTTGCACTGTGTGGCTTATGTAACGGTGAGGCCGAAGGAGTGACCATATGTCAGGAGGTGTGTGCAGACGGCAGGGGATTATACAGGGGCCATTAGCAGCGTTTGGACATCCTTCTCCTCATCATCATTCAGGTATAGACCTACTCAAATCCAGGAGAAGCACACACACACACACACACACACATTTAATTCTTAGAGCTCACTAGCTCTGTGTAAATTGGACAGGGAGAAAGAGTATGACAACAAACAGCCATATGTTCACAGTACAAGGAACAACATTTGGGGCTTTTTGTGCTGCCTCATTTTTTCACCCTCGCCTTTATTCTCCACGTCACCGGGTATTATGGAAGTGTTCATGTTCAAGGCGGAAAACTGCCCCAAACACAGCATGTATGTTATTAATCCTCCATTACCTCTAATATATTAAAAAAGGCAGGCACCTGTACAGCTGAATCTCTAAAACAGCCTATTACGTGCCCAGAGGGAAAAAAAAAACACATTTTGATTTTGGAGGAAACATGGTGATGTTATGTCCTCTACTGACTTTTCAGTTGCGTATTGCTA
>JAMQGT020011796.1:0-203464 GCA_024447675.2 Pterophyllum scalare
ATTTAGTCAGCCACTGATGGTGCAAGTTCTCCTACAGAGAAAGATGAGAGAGGTCTGTGATTCCCATCATAGGTGCACTTCAACTCTGAGGCAATATGAGAAAAAACAAATCCAGGAAATCACATCGTAGGATTTTTAAAGAATTTATTTGTAAATCATGGTGGAAAATAAGTATTTGGTCAATAACAAGAGTTCAGCTCAATACTTTGTAACATAACCTTTGTTGGCAATGACAGAGGTCCAAGGTTTCCTGTAAGTCGTCAGCAGGTTTGCACACACTGTAGCTGGATTTTGGCCCATTCCTCCATGCAGATCTCCTCTAGAGCAGTGATGTTTTTGGGGCTGTTGCAGGGCAGCACGGACTTTCAGCTCCCTCCACAAATTTTCTATGGGGTTGAGGTTGGAACTGGCTAGGCCACTCCAGGACCTTGAAATGCTTCTGACGGAGCCACTCCTTCGTTGCTCGAGCGGTGTGTTTGGGATCACTGTCATGCTGGAAGACCCAGCCACGTCCCATCTTCAATGCTCTCACTGATGGAAGGAGGTTTTGGCTTAAAATCTCCTGATACATGGCCCCGTTCATCCTTCCCTTAACACGGATCTGTCGTCCTGCCCCCTTTGCAGGAAAAACAGCCCCAAAGCATGATGTTCCCACCCCCATGCTTCACAGTAGGTATGGTGTTCTTGGAATGCAACTCAGCATTCTTCTTCCTCCAAACACGACGAGTTGAGTTTCTACCAAAAAGTTCTATTTTGGTTTCATCTGACCACATGACAGTCTCCCAGTGCTCTGCTGGATCATCCATATGCTCTCTGGCAAACTTCAGGTGGGCCTGGACATGCTACTGGCCTAAGCAGGGGGACACGCCTGGCACTGCAGGATGTGAGTCCCTCTCGGCGCAGTGTGTTACTGATGGTAGCCTTTGTTACTTTGGTCCCAGCTCTCTGCAGGTCATTCATCAGGTCCCTCCGTGTAGTTCTGGAATTTTTGCTCACCGTTCTCACGATCATTTTGACCCCACAGGATGAGATCTTGCGTGGGGCCCCAGATCGAGGCAGATTATCAGTGGTCTTGTATGTCTTCCATTTCCTTACAATTGCTCCCACAGTTGATTTATTCACACCAACCTGCCTCCCTGTTGTAGATTCACTCTTCCTGGTGCAGGGCCACAATTTTCTTCCTGGTGTCCTTCGACAGCTCTTTGGTCTTGGCCATGGTTGAGTTTGGGGTCCGACTGTTTGAGGCTGTGGACGGTGTCTTTGTACAGATGACGAGGGCAAACAGGTGCCATTAATCCAGGTAATGAGTGGAGGACAGAAGAGCTTCTTAAAGAAGAAGTTACAGGTATGTGAGAGCCAGAAATCTTGCTTGTCTGTTATTGACCAAATACTTATTTTCCACCATGACTTACAAATAAATTCTTTAAAAATCCTACGAAATGTGATTCCCTGGATTGTTTTTTCTCCTTTTGCCTCTTAGAGTTGAAGTGCACCTATGATGGGAATTACAGACCTCTCTCATCTTTCTATGTAGGAGAACTTGCACCATCAGTGGCTGACTAAATACTTTTTTGCACCACGGTAACTACACTTCAGGTCCACCATAGACATACATATGTAGACGCTGCATCGAGCAGGTCGGCCTGTTGCTGTGATATGTTAGTGCGTCCACCATATTGGATGTGGCAGATCGGCGCTCTAAACTAATACAAGTAAATGGACTGAACTTCATAAAGTGGCTTTCTACAAAGTTCTTGAAGTTAATGTGTCTCATATATACTGGGAAACTGACAGGCATAATAATGTAATTTTCTCTGATAATTATAAATGTTAACTCCCACCTATGTTAGGGTGCAGCGTCATGTGTGTCTAATGTTTTTAAGAGTGTTTACAGCTGCTGATGTTTGTAGCACTGTTACTGTGATGGTAAATGTCTACAATAACCAGATCCTGACATGTCGAAATAACATCTGCAGGTTTATGGATTTAACAAAACATTTTTATATTCAGTGATTTTTATCACTTTAAGTATTATTAATGGCAATATTTAAGACAAAAAACAAATTTTACTAAATAAAATAAGACACTGCGATAAACACTTATCTATTTCATTTCTTTTAACAGTAAAAATGTATGCTAAAATTATAGATCCATGTTTATTTGCATACAATAAATTTTAATGGTTAAAAAGGTAAAACAAAAGACCTACATCCAACTTTTGTAAAGTGATCTATGAATTTTTAAATAGACTAGTTCTTATATAGCACTTATACAATACATTTGCATTCACCCATTCATTCAAGCACTTCCATGTGTAGCTACGGTAAGTGCTTTTATTGTCTAACATTCACACCGTCATGGTCCGGGGTTCGGTTGACCCTGTGTGTTTTGCTGTGTCTTTATTTTTGGGGGTTTTCTTGCTCTAGTTTCTTGTGTTTACTGGTTTTCTGTTAGGTCTACGTCTGTTATGTTTACACTTCCTGTTTTATTTTAGCAGTCCCGTCTTTCCTGTGTTTTGTGTTGTGTTTTACTTCCTGTGTTGTTAGTGTAATTCATTTCACCTGTTGTGCCCTGATGTTTCCACTCACCCCTCGTTCCCTCTGTGTATTCAAAGTCTCAGTGTTGTTTAGTTCTTTGTTCGGGTCATCATCTGTGTACATCTAGGTTGATGGGTCCTGCTGTAGGCCTTTGGTTTTTGAGTTTCAAGTTTCGGGCTTCCTTGTTCCGCTGACTCCTAACCAGCAATTTGTGTTTAAAAAGTTACAATAAAAATTAAGTCTTATTCGGTTCCCACCCTGTGTCCTGCATTTGAGGTCCTCCCTGCCTTGCCTACCTGTAGCAGCCATGACACACACACTCATACTCCATTGCTTGCGTTGGAGAACAACTTGGGGTTCAGTATTTTGCCCAAGGATACTTTGGCATGCAGCCTACCATTAGTAGACAACCTGCTCTACCTCTGGAGCTACAGCCACATAAATGTATTACTATTACACAAAAACAAGGGGCCAAGAAGCACAAATGCAAAAATAGACTCATGAGCAGACAGCAGCAAACAGGTCTGGAAGATCAGTCAGTCTTTATTTGTATCAGAGTAGTTAGTTCAGGGTAATGTACTTAAGACTGACTTCATTGTTTGGAGGCTGGTTTCACTGCAGGACCACATACTATTACTGCAACATCTGCAAATTATATTTTCAACATGTTAGGCCAAATACGAAAACATCGTTCACTATTACCTGTGAAAGTTAAGCCTGTCTGATCCAGTCATTTTCATCTTATTCATAGTTTTTATTAATCTCTTTCCTTCTCATAAATTCTACCTACGATCAAGGTCTAAATCAAACCATACATAGACCTGCAGTCAATCATTTTTTTTCTTTCCCTTTTTTTTCGTAAGAAATACTTGCAATGTTATCAGAGGTGTAGTTTTTTCAGAATATGTAAGGTGTTTTTGTTTGTTTGTTTTCCCCCTTATTCTCAATTTATTCTCAAATCCAAGAATATTTTTCATACTCAAAGAACCATTCTTGGGGAACCCAAAAATTTCTGACCAACAACTTAGCAGTGACACACTTTCTTGACCCCACGTGTCTCTCATGATAATCTCATGAGAAAGAAAAACCTAAACCCTTGGACTTAACAAAATAATCTTCAATATTCATCAAAGCTTATGTTCTGCACTGGATAGTGGCTGTATCAGGAATTTCACCAATCTGTATGGTCAGGGATGGACTCTGAGGGGATGTCATTTGTGGTTGTCTGGTGCGGGGCTGAACAGGGCTGGTTGAGTAATCTGTGTTCCACCCTGGTTCACCATTACTGTAACAAAATGCACAAAATTAGAAATAGCCACACCATATATATTCATTTATGATATTAGGTGTGTAGATACTTAAAAAAAACATTCTTGATAATTCTTATTTTGATTTCTTTCCTCAAACTTTTTATCGATTTCCCTTAAAGTCTGTGGTGGAACCATCACGGTCGTTCCTCATTTGTGAGCTCCACATGGAACACTATTTTGAATTCAATTCAGTTTTGCTTATATAGTACCAAATCACTACAAACAGTCACCTCAAGGCTCATGGCATGAGCACAAGTCCTGTTTAGGCCTAACAAAAGCACTGCTCAGTGGCTAGTGGATCTAACAGCAGACCACCGCAACCTTCCTTAACAAGATCCAGTAACCATCACAGTGGCAGACATCCAGAAAAAGCATCTCATATATGAAAACAGGTATTCAGGACTAGGCCCTGACATCATTCACACCTACTGGCTAAAGATACTACCTACACCCCATGGGGTTGCTGTAGGTAGAGCAGGTCACCTATTAATCAGAAGGTTGGTGGTTTGATTCCTGGCTGCTCCAGTCTGCATGCCAAAATATCCTTGAGCAAAATACTGAACCCCAGTGTCTTGAGATACAACAATCAGAGTATAAATTCAATTTAATTCAATTGTTTTTTATATAGGGCCAAATCACAATAAACAGTCATCTTGATGTGCTTTATATAAGGTAAAAACTCTACAATAAAAGAACCCCCCATGAGCAAGCACTTGGTGACAGTGGGAAGGAAAAGTTTCCTTTTGACAGGAAGGAAGCTCCAGCAGAACCAGGCTCAGGGAGGGCAGTCAGTTACCATGACTGGTTGGGGCTGAGGGGAGAGAGACAGAACAAAATACATGTTGTGGAAGAGAGGCAGAGATTGATAATAACTAATGATAAGAAACTCATCTTAGCTGCTATGATGCCTGACGGGAATTTCCATGTCGTACGGAGGCAGGTTATTGGCTGGTAGTTGTGGTCCCTTCTGGGGATCGTTAGGGATCAGGATTTCAGCCAGCCTTTCTGGGTGTGTCTTAACCTCTGGCAGCTGGTTTATTTCTGCTGTCAGGCGCATTTAGCTTCTTTAGCCAGTAGGTGTGAATCGTGTCAGGGCCTGCTGCTGTCCAGCTCTTCATATGTGAGACTCTTTCTTGGATGTCTGCCACTGTGATGGCCAGTGGAGCCTCTTCAGGGAGGTTGCTGTGGTCTGCTGTTAGATCCACTAGCCACTGAGCATTGGTGTGATGCATCCTTCTCCCATATGATCTTCCAGTATTGGTCTGTCTCTAGCCTTGGTGGGGGTGCTGTTCTCATATTGCCAATGAGAGTACACCTTGGATGGTTCAGTGGAGAACATCTGGTTTGTTTTAATGGCTTCTGTGCCTCTGGTATACCTCTACTGGCAGTTAGCCAAGGCTGTGAATCTTTGCTTGACAGTCTCTAGGGCTTCAGGTATGGACAGCCTGTTGTACTTCTTATGGTAAATGGAGTAGTTCTTATATAGCGCTTTTTACTCTAGCTGAGCACTCAAAGCGCTTATACAACACATTGCATTTACCCAATCACACCCATTCATAGAACCACTTCCTTCCTAAGCGCTTTCTATCTAACATTCACACACAACAGTTGCATCGGAGAGCAACTTGGGATTCAGTATCTTGCTCAAGGATACTTTGGTATGCAGTCTGGAGCAGCCAGGAATCAAACCATCAACCTTCCAATTAGCAGATGACCTCCTAAGCCACAGCCACCCCTTCTAAGGCACCCCTTTCTTCATCACACCTTTCTCTAACTTTGATAACTGACTAACTTCCTTGTTACCTTGCAAGTTCCCTGGAAGTATAAAAAGGCTTTAGAAAAATTTAAAAAACAAAGTGAAACTCCACTCAGTATGTTCCAAACACTGATGCTTCTGGTTTTTTTCACACCTTTCACTGCTCTTTGCACCTGTTTGGGTATCTTAGCAGGTCCAAATGTTTGCTTTGGCTTGCTCACAATGTCTGCTCGCAAATAACCTGAAAAACTATTTTGCATATATAATATGCATATTTACAGATGGCAGTATTTGTAGATAACAAGGAATTCTGTCTTACAGACAAAAGCTGCAGATCTTGCAGCTACATGCCCAGATCAGAGAGAATGAACAGAGAATACATCAGATCCTGAAGAGCCAGAGAGGGTTGTTTGATGGCTCTTATATCCCAAATATCCAGGTAATAAGTGAGCATTAAATTCTTAATTTGATAACCACATCAAATATTTTTATCATGAAAGTTATAGCACAAGTTCTTGTTGTCTTTTAGGACTCAGCAATGAGAACTTCATGCAAACAGTCATCTCAACAGTTGTGTTGTGATGAAGAACTTGATAAGAAATTAGCTGTGGCTGAACTTGAAGTAATCCATTTGAGCAAGGTCTTCAAGCAAATCACTCAAAAATACACAGAGGACATTAGAAAACTGGAGGAAAGGGTAGGGAGTCATCATTATTACATAAAATGTTTTACTCTTTAAATGATCTATCTGTATTTAACATATTATTTAATATGCATTTTCATCCACAGATAAAGACGAGAGATCGTTACCTCAGTAGTCTAAAAAAGAAGTTTCAGCGAGAGAGCAACCAAAACCAGGAGAACCAGCAACGCATCGAAACACTGGAGAAATACCTTTCTGACCTGCCAACACTAGATGAAGTGCATGTCCAGGCAAAGAGGGTAAACATATATGAGCAGTAATGTCAGTAACACATAACTCTAATGAGTTATTATTTTTATCATTTTCCTCGGATCAAAGATATATTTTGCTTTCTTCTTGCGTCTTGGGGAGTTTTCATCATGAGGACAATAACAGCACACAGCGACACAAACGTCAACAATGGAGGGTGGGGAGAGAATAATACCAAGTTAAAACTTGATTTTGCAGATAAAAACTTTTTGTTTTGTGAGTAAAATGGCCAAAGTGTATATAATTGAAAAAAATCTCTTACATATTGTTGATTTAGCAGTCAACAAGTCAATTTCATCAAAAATGTCAGATAGAGCCTTATGATTGTAAAGGTGCAAAATACTGGAAATCACTTTATGGCAGATCATTACTATTTGGCACAACACCGGCAGCTGCTGGCTGTAACTAATAAAGTAACTTGTAATCTAACTTAGTTACTTCTAAAATTAAGAAATCAGTAACGTAAGTAGGTTACTTTTTAAAGGAGTAATTAGAAAGCAGATTACATTTACGAGGTAACTGTGCCATTACTTTATGAATTTCCAGTACAAGTCCAAAGTTTGGACACTCGGAGTACCCAGGCCTACATTTGTACATACTGTATATATCACTGCGAATGTACATATGTAAAACAAGGCAGGTATTTGTATTTGTTGACTTTATAAGTAGTCTAAACCTACACTTGAAATCAGTTTTATTTTTGTTGTTTACTTCCTCTCAGACCTTTAAACATCACCAGAGCTGCAGCTGAAAGAATAAGGCTAGGGTTGTCTTGTGCACACCTACATATAGATCTAATGGAATAGGCAGTTGTAATGTGGCTCAATAAAAGAGCTGTGATACTAATAATTCTATTAGCTTACACAGCTGGCATGTTCTTCCTGCCTTCTGATAGGTTCGACTGTTTTACAATCTTACTGACCAAATATATATATAGCATATCATGCTTCTCCATACCACCACACAATAATGCATTAGACAACAATAGAGTATGTATGTTTTCATTTTTAGTTTTATAAAATATAAAATTTATATATTTTATATTTCTGTTCTTAAATTATTCATATGAGCCTTCCAATATAATATAAGGTCCTTTATCAAAAATGTATTTTCATCCAGTCCTTCGGCTTCACCTTGATTCAGCCGCATTGACTTTATTATGAACTTTGTTTGCTGTAATTTAGTCAAAAAGTATTGATAAGCAATTCCTTTGAATTCTACTCTGATCAGTATCCATTCCAGACTTTTCCAAGGGCAATATAGTAGTGTCATCACCAAACAGTGTATTTTAACTATTTACACACATTATGTCTGTCATTTATCATGTGTATAAACAGTTTAAGGCCCAGAACTTAACCTTATGACACTAAATAAGTAATCTTCATTTAATCAAAATCAGGAATTATTTTTGTACATACCACTTTATTATCTCACTGTGCACTTTTTCATGTGCTCAGCAGGAGGAACTTCAGCAGAAATCCAAGGAACTAGAAAAAATTGCATCTCAGTTACAGAAGAGTCTGGAGAAAGGATGTGCGCTGATGAAGGATAAAGACATCAACATGAAGATGCAGACCAAAGAGAGAAAAGGAACTGATTGCATCTGTACATAGGTACAATTTTTGTTTATGTTTATGTTGTAGGATGGTGTGGTGGGACATGTGACATGTTTGACTGAGAGTTTAGAATAAAGGTTCCAGGACTATACTCATAAACTCATAAACAGTACCTGATTTAACCCTTATGCCCTCCTCAAATTTTGCACCCTCTGGACACCTTTTGTGGCAAAAAAAAAGTACACACACCAATAAACTGCTATTAAAACATCATACATCAATTTATTTTCTCATTTTTTTCATAAATCACTTAATCAACTTCAGACCAACTCAAAACCTCCAAACATTAAATATTTTTTAGGACTTTAAACCTTTAAATGCCAGTTTAATCATCTGAATAATTTCATTTTTTTTTTTTAAAAGTGATTATTTTCCACATAATAAATCAGCAATAAAAATCCTCATCTGTCAATTTTTTTTGCTTTTGCTTGACACTGAATGTCTCCCATGCAGGTTTGTCATTTGTAAAATTAATGAAGAAAGGTCAAAAGAAGATGCCTGGCATTATGCCATTGGGTGCCTGAATATAATGCAGCATCTTGGAATGAGATGAAGGCCAAACTTGCCCATTTTTCACTGTCCACTCACTGTTCCGATCCTCCGAAAAAAATGTGGTTTCAATGGAAGTCAGTGGGGTATTTTGGGCCATGAAGGTGTTCAGAGAGCAATCAAATTTTGTTGCTAGTCTTTGACATATCTAAGACTCTAATCACCACCACTGCCCCATCCATTCATTATTTGTTATATTGAAAACAATCCACGTTTTGTGGGGGGTTTTATTGAAAAAAAAAAAAAGCAACAATTTAAATGACTGAACTGGTGCAAAATCCACTCAGAGTATGAATGACATGTAAAAGACATTGGATTTCAAAACTTTATTGAAAAAGATTTCCTGCATAAATTCATGCCACTAGCTGCAACACAGCCAAAATGATCAGCAAATGAAAAAAGAGAAGTTAAATAAATGTACAAAAATGGTTTAAATCTGGCAGATCGACTCTTCTAGGTAATTTTCTCGTAGTGTTCTGAGAGCTTTTTTTAAATGCTGATATTTTTAAATAGCTCTCTGGAAGCCCTGTTATCACTACTTGCACTTAAACCTCTGTAAAAAGGGCTAGATTCATCAACAGTTAAATGAGTTGAACATTGGGTCACTTTGACACATAAGTTGTTGTTTGTTCTCTCTACACATTTGACATCTGTGATAAAGTTGAAGCATACAGTAGTATGTTGGTTTGTTTGCTTTTTTATGTCATATACACACGCACACTGGATTGCTAGATAAAACGCTGGAAGAAATATGGAGTACTGTTTTTACTTATATTGACTTTATTGCTTTGATTTATTTTGAGTTTGTTGACCTAAACTGCTTGGCTTACACACTTTTTTTTTTTTTGACTGTTTTTGATTTACAGGTGCTGGTCATAAAATTAGAAAAAGTTGATTTATTTCAGTAATTCCATTCAAAAAGTGAAACTTGCATATTATATTCATTCATTACACACAGACTGGTATATTTCAAATGTTTGTTTCTTTTAATTTTGATGATTATAACAGACAGCTAATGAAAACCCAAAATTTGGTATCTCAGAAAATTAGAATATTGTGAAAAGGTTCAATATTGAAGACACCTGGTGCCACACTCTGATCAGCTAATTAACTCCAAACACCTGCAAAGGCCTTTAAATTGTCTCTCAGTCTAGTTCTGTAGGCTACACAATCATGGGGAAGACTGCTGACTTGACAGTTGTCCAAAAGACGACCTTTGACACCTTGCACAAGGAGGGCAAAACACAAAAGGTCATTGCTAAAGAGGCTGGCTGTTCACGGAGCTCTGTGTCCAAGCACATTAACTAACATTAAGTTAGTGAGGCACTTTCTAATGCTTAATGTATCTATTTATTTATTAAATTGTCTGTTGTTTGCTTCAGCCACTGTTTATTAATTAATTTCCTGTATTTACTTTTAAACATTTGTCCATTTGTCATTTTATTCTTTGGATAAAAAAAATAAAACCCCAACAACTCCCTCCTTTGATATCTTTTACCAAATAGGTGTCAAAACACACCACCATGGTTATTAACTTATTGATCAAAACTCTTAAGAACAATAATGGCGTGATTATAATATATTTTAAAGCACAATAAGTCATTACAAAGCAGACAGAGACAGCAGCTCTGGCTTTTTTTTCAGTAAAGAATGGAGGAGCATATGAAAAGCGTTTTAAGACATAATTATTATAAGCACTCTCACCCTCCTTTTCTATAAATTAAAACCAAACAAACAGTCAAAGTCACATCCATGTTCAATTCAATTCAATTCATATTTTATTTATATAGCGCCAAATCACAACAAACAGTCGCCTCAAGGCGCTTTGTATTGTGGGTAAAGACCCTACAATAACACAGAGAAAACCCAACAGTCAAAACGACCCCCTATGAGCAAGCACTTGGCGACGGTGGGAAGGAAAAACTCCCTTTCAACAGGAAGAAACCTCCAGCAGAACCAGGCTCAGGGAGGGGCAGTCATCTGCTGCGACCGGTTGGGGCTGAGTGGAGAGAGACAGGACAAAAGACATGCTGTGGAAGAGAGCCAGAGATTAATAATAATGATTAAATACAGAGTGAAGTATAAACAAGTAAATAAAGGTGAATGAGAAGAAACAGTGCATTATGGGACCCCCCTCAGCAGCCTAGGCCTATAGCAGCATAACTAAGGGGTGGTTCAGGGTCGTCTGATCCAGCCCTAACTATAAGCTTGATCATAAAGGAAAGTTTTAAGCCTAATTTTGAAAATAGAGAGGGTGTCTGTCTCCTGAATCCAAGCTGGGAGCTGGTTCCACAGATGAGGGGCCTGAAAGCTGAAGGCTCTGCCTCCCATTCTACTCTGAAGTATCCTAGGAACCACAAGTAAGCCAGCAGTCTGAGAGCGAAGTGCTCTATTGGGGTGATACGGTACTATGAGGTCTTTGAGATAAGATGGGGCCTGATTATTCAAGACCTTGTATGTTAGGAGAAGGATTTTAAATTCTACTCTAGATTTAACAGGGAGCCAATGAAGAGAAGCCAATATGGGAGAAATCTGCTCTCTCTTTCTAGTCCCTGTCAGTACTCTAGCTGCAGCATTTTGGATCAGCTGAAGGCTTTTCAGGGAGCTTTTAGGACAGCCTGATGATAATGAATTACAATAGTCCAGCCTAGAAGTAATAAATGCATGGATTAACTTTTCAGCATCAGTCTGAGAAAGGATGTTTCTAATTTTATAAATATTGCGCAAATGTAAAAAAGCGGTCCTACATATCTGTTTAATATGTGCATTGAAGGACATATCCTGGTCAAAAATGACTCCAAGATTTCTCACAGTGTTACTGGAGGCCAAAGTAATGCCATCCAGAGTAAGTATCTGGTTTGACACCATGCTTCTAAGATTTGTGGGGCCGAGTACAAGAACTTCAGTTTTATCTGAATTTAGAAGCAGGAAATTAGAGGTCATCCAGGCCTTTATGTCTTTAAGACATTCCTGCAGTTTAACTAATTGATGTGTATCATCTGGCTTCATGGATAGATAAAGCTGAGTATCATCTGCATAACAATGAAAATTGTATGCAATGCTTTCTAATAATACTGCCTAAGGGAAGCATGTACAATGTAAATAAAATTGGACCTAGCACAGAACCCTGTGGGACTCCATAATTAACCTTAGTGTGTGAAGACGACTCCGCATTTACATGAACAAACTGGAGTCTATTAGATAAATATGATTCAAACCACTGCAGTGCAGTACCTTTAATACCTATGGCATGCTCTAATCTCTGTAATAAAATGTTATGATCAACAGTATCAAAGCTGCACTGAGGTCCAACAGGACAAGCACAGAGATGAGTCCACTGTCAGAGGCTGTAAGAAGATCATTTGTAACCTTCACTAATGCTGTTTCTGTACTGTGATGAATTCTGAAACCTGACTGAAACTCTTCAAATAAACCGTTCCTCTGCAGATGATCAGTTAGCTGTTTTACAACTACTCTTTCAAGGATTTTGGAGAGAAAAGGAAGGTTGGAGATTGGCCTATAATTAGCTAAGACAGCTGGGTCAGTGATGGCTTTTTAAGTAGCGGTTTAATTACTGCCACCTTGAAGGCCTGTGGTACATAGCCAACTAATAAAGACAGATTGATCATATTTAAGATTGAAGCATCAATAATTGGAAAGACTTCTTTGAACAGTCTAGTAGGAATGGGATCTAATAAACATGTTCATGGTTTGGAGGAAGTAACTATTGAAGTTAACTCCAAAAGATCAACTGGAGCCAAAGAGTCTAAGCAAATACCAGCAGTGCTGAAAAGCAGCCGAACATGAAGATAAATCTTGGAGATGGTTTTGAATAATTTTTTCTCTAATGTCTAAAATTTTATTTGTAAAGAAATCCATGAAGTCATTACTAGTTAAAGTAAAAGGAATACTCGGCTCTATGTCATTTTATTCTGTTGTTAATGATGTTCAGTTCTATCACTAAGTTTTCCAATTAGTCTCTGTATAGATAATCAACATTCCTGATTTAATATTATAACTAACCCAATCTAAGTTTTGTTTAATTTTGGCCCAAAAGGCCAAAAAAAAGTGACTAGGGTTGCCACCCGTGTAGGGTGTTGAGTTTGAATGATCATTAATTAAATATATAATTAAATTATATTATAAATGTATTAGTATACATATATATATGCCATTGAAAGAACAAATCATGCCAATGGATTAACAGTAAACCTCTGATTCTTGAGACTTTTGCAAAATCATGTCCCACCAAAAAAGTGCAAATTCCATTGCACATTAACTGTAAAAATTCATAAAACATAACTGGGTTTAATCTCTGAGAGACTTTGGCACAAATATTATGATTTTTATTTAGTGATTTATATGATTTTATGATATGCAGGCACCCACAAAATCATTTGTCCCAAGACAAGAGTCTATAATTTTGATTTGATGAAAAACTGTTTAAAAGTCTTTTTAAAATATGAAATATCAGAAAGATGAAAGAGAGAAAATGAAAAGTAAAGTCAAACTAAGCTCGAGGTTTTAGCAACATTTACTATAAATTTGTGGTCACTTAAAGTTTGTCCCAAGTTTTTGTCAACAGATTTTTATTAAAAAGCAATAAAATCAGGCAACTCCATGATCAGTTCCATTCCTGAGGGTTTTTCGCTCTTTCTTTAGGTAAAAACGTCCCCAGGGTTCACAAAGAGAGTCCCTGCAGCTAAGAACAGTTCTGCACTTTAAAGCTGCTGCTGTCAGGTCACGACATGGCGACAGTTTTAACAAATATGTAAAAAACAATTTTTTTAAATAAAAGTTACATACTGCAGCTTTAAGAGTTACATTAAGTTCTCAACTTTAGTTCATTAGTGCACACTCTACACAAACAGATCAGATTAGGTGCTATGCTACTGTCATGTGGTAGATCATACAGTATATAATTTACTAGGTTAATTGTATAATAACTTGTGCACAAGTTGTGTTTCATTGCACTTTGTCCTATATCTGCATTTAACAGCACTTTATATGCAGCAATCTTTCACATAAAGTCTTCATTGCTTAAAAAAAAAAGTATTTAATTTTATGTTTGACTAATTGCTTTCTTGATCACCGCTTTACAAACAAACAGCATAAAATGCGAGTTGGGCGACCTAGGCCATGTTGGTCATGGTCCTGAAAAGCCATGGCTGGGGTCCCTTATTTTCATTTGTGAAAGGTGGCAACCCTAACAGTGACACAACTCTGCTGCTATCCCTTAAATTTGTTAAGAACCCCACAGGGATCTCTTATGGCATCTACAGGGGTTGGACAATGAAACTGAAACACCTGGTTTTAGACCACAATAATTTATTAGTATGGTGTAGGGCCTCCTTTTGCGGCCAATACAGCATCAATTCGTCTTGGGAATGACATATACAAGTCCTGCACAGTGGTCAGAGGGATTTTAAGCCATTCTTCTTGCAGGATAGTGGCCAGGTCACGACGTGATGCTGGTGGAGGAAAACGTTTCCTGACTCGCTCCTCCAAAACACCCCAAAGTGGCTCAATAATATTTAGATCTGGTGACTGTGCAGGCCATGGGAGATGTTGAACTTCACTTTCATGTTCATCAAACCAATCTTTCACCAGTCTTGCTGTGTGTATTGGTGCATTGTCATCCTGATACACGGCACCGCCTTCAGGATACAATGTTTGAACCATTGGATGCACATGGTCCTCCAGAATGGTTCGGTAGTCCTTGGCAGTGACGCGCCCATCTAGCACAAGTATTGGGCCAAGGGAATGCCATGATATGGCAGCCCAAACCATCACTGATCCACCCCCATGCTTCACTCTGGGCATGCAACAGTCTGGGTGGTACGCTTCTTTGGGGCTTCTCCACACCGTAACTCTCCCGGATGTGGGGAAAACAGTAAAGGTGGACTCATCAGAGAACAATACATGTTTCACATTGTCCACAGCCCAAGATTTGCGCTCCTTGCACCATTGAAACCGACGTTTGGCATTGGCACGAGTGACCAAAGGTTCGGCTATAGCAGCCCGGCCGTGTATATTGACCCTGTGGAGCTCCCGACGGACAGTTTTGGTGGAAACAGGAGAGTTGAGGTGCACATTTAATTCTGCCGTGATTTGGGCAGCTGTGGTTTTATGTTTTTTGGATACAATCCGGGTTAGCACCCGAACATCCCTTTCAGACAGCTTCCTCTTGCGTCCACAGTTAATCCTGTTGGATGTGGTTCGTCCTTCTTGGTGGTATGCTGACATTACCCTGGATACCGTGGCTCTTGATGCATCACAAAGACTTGCTGTCTTGGTCACAGATGCGCCAGCAAGACGTGCACCAACAATTTGTCCTCTTTTGAACTCTGGTATGTCACCCATAATGTTGTGTGCATTGCAATATTTTGAGCAAAACTGTGCTCTTACCCTGCTAATTGAACCTTCACACTCTGCTCTTACTGGTGCAATGTGCAGTTAATGAAGATTGGCCACCAGGCTGGTCCAATTTAGCCATGAAACCTCCCACACTAAAATGACAGGTGTTTCAGTTTCATTGTCCAACCCCTGTATATAAACCAGGACCATATGGGACTGTTTGTTTTATTCTTTAATTGAGACAACAACCTGGACTAACTCAGGTACTGTCCCATTCACCAGATGCCAGCCCTTCAAGCCCTCTGTTTGATAAACCAGGAAGTGTTAAAGCCATTTATCATAGTGAACAGGCCTGTCACACTGGCATATCCCATACCTATGAGACAGACTCTGAGACAGACATGTTCTTTCCTGTAAAAAAGGCACATTTTCCTTATCAGGGCACAACAGGGAGCGGTTACTGGTGTCCATGGAAAGAAGTAGTCTAGCTGTAATAAAGTTGCACTGATTTTTTCCGTGCTGTCCATAGTTTAATAAAGTTGCGTTTTGGACTGCAAGGCTTTTGGGGTCAATATTTAAATTTTGATAGACAACCTGTGGTCAGATCAGTTCTAACTATTCAACATAATTTTATTTACTAATTTTATCCACTAAATATAAAACACTCTAACTCAAAGACATACTCAATTTAACATGTTTAAAAAGCAGAAGTGTATGTTTCAAAGATCTATTATTCAGTGTCTTCATGATACAGATCTCTTGATTAGTGTAACCCACTCTAAATTTTTCTACTAAAAGTGAACCTATTTTTATGCACCTGAAAAGTTAGTCGTAGCAGCATGAGTGTAACATGTCTTCATTGTGTATGTATTGTACAATTCACAGACATTCATCTAGTTACTTGCATTTGCATTTTTTAACTCAAGGAAAGCAAAGGAAAAACATATGCTAAGCACACAGGAGTCTATGAGCAATCATCCTAGAATCCTACAATTTAAAATTGCACATGGGTTATACCTATGGAATGAAATAAAAAAAATAAATAAATAAAGACATACTGGACATATGCAAAAGGCTGTTAGTCAAACCATAATTAAGGTCTTTATCGCTAGGTCAAGCTATACAATTCATGACAATATAGATCAAAATCTATGCCCTCCTTTCAATTTTCATAACACTAACCATTGTGGTAAGATGTCATCCAATACAGATATTATAATTATAATGTTTTAGAATATCTCCCTCCTTTTGGTTTTCAGAAACATCCAGTAAGCCAGATTTAAGACAGATCTGGCACCCAAACCTTATATTTTATATTTCCTGAATTTAGCCATTTATCTTCTCTCTTTTTTGACAATAGTGATTAAAAATGAAAAAAATGAAGAATAAAAAACTAAAAAAAACATTAAACACAGTGGGCATTGAAAATGATATTTGTTTTCATTTTCTCATTATTCACTTTCCTTTCAATAACAGCATTAGTGTTTGAGTTCTCATTAAGCATGTTACTGAATGTTATTTTAATGGAAAATTTGCCATTGGTGTCTTTATGAAATTCAATTCAATTCATGAAATGATTTGAGTTTCTTGTTTGGTCAAGCAAATCTGTCCCCCTTTGTTTCCCTCCCCAGTTATGCTGAACTGTTTTTGTTATCTTGCACTACTTGGACCTTCAGTGTTTTGTCTCCATGCCTCTGTTCAAGGATCATGGGAAGAATCTGTGCATTTCACAGGCAGCTGGAGTGACTTTGGCTGTTTGCTCTGACAACAGCAATCATAGAGAGAAAATATATGGTTAAAGTTACAGATACTATTGTTGTTTCAATTGTTAAAAGAAAAAGAAAACTAACTGGATTTAATTCCCTCTTACATCACATAAAAACTTTCTATTTAAGACTTTTTAGTGTTAGTGAGTGAAACCTTGATTATTTTACTTTTATGACTTCATTTATTTATTTTGCATTTTGTTTATTCCTGTCAGTCTTGTTCTGAATATAACACCATTTATTGCAGTCAGTCAAAATCAAAGTCCAGTGAGTTTGAAATGTTGTGGTAATTTCTCAAGTCAGAGGTCATACTCACACATCCCTTGTTGAGTTTACACAGAGCTCACAGCAAAATTGTTATCTGTGGTCGTCTAACTGAAATCAGGACGTGTTGCTCCTTAAACCTCATGTCAAGAAAAAAACAATAATTAATATTACAAGAAACAATAAGCAGATTATACTCCTGTGGCCTCCCAATGATAAATTATCAAAACAGGTTATGAGTCAGACTACTGAAAATGCCAAGACTGGAATTGAAACATTGTAATTCACCGGTCATTTTTCTGTGAGTTTCTTGACCCTGGACCACTAAAGTGTTTTGGTTCTTCACTGAGACCTGTGACTGGTCACACCTTTTGTTAATGGTTCTCTGATCAAATGTTAATGTTCTCTGATCAAAGTCAGTTTGGCATTTCCTTTGGAGATCAAGGTCCCAGAGTCTGGAGGAAGAGAGGAGAGGCACAGAATCCACGCTGGCTGAGGTCCAGTGTAAAGTTTCCACAGTCAGTGATGGTTTGGGGTGCCATGTCATCTGCTGGTGTTGGTCCACTGTGTTTTCTGAGGTCCAAGGTCAACGCGGCCGTCTACCAGGAAGTTTTAGAGCACTTCATGCTTCCTGCTGCTGACCAACTTTATGGAGATGCAGATTTCATTTTCCAACAGGACTTGGCACCTGCACACAGTGCCAAAGCTCCCAGTACCTGCTTTAAGGACCATGGTATCCCTGTTCTTAATTGGCCAGCAAACTCTCCTGACCTTAACCCCATAGAAGATCTATGGGCTATTGTGAAGAGGAAGATGTGATACGCCAGAGCCAACAATTCAGAAGAGCTGAAGGCCACTATCAGAGCAACCTGGGCTCTCATAACACCTGAGCAGTGCCACAGACTGATGGACTCCATGCCACGCCGCATTGCTGCAGTAATCCAGGCAAAAGGAGCCCCGACTAAGTACTGAGAGCTGCACATGCTCATACTTTTATGTTCATACTTTTCGGTTGGCCAACATTTCTAAAAGTCCTTTTTTTTGTGTTGGTCTGAAGTAATATTCTAATTTTCTAAGATACTGAATTTGGGGTTTTCATTAGTTGTCAGTTATCAAAATTAAAAGAAATAAACATTTGAAATATATCAGTCTGTGTGTAATGAATGAATATAATATACAAGTTTCACTTTTTGAATGGAATTATTGAAATAAATCAACTTTTTCATGATATTCTAATTTTATGACCAGCACCTGTACAGTACCAGTCAAAGGTTTAGACACACTCACCCATTCATATCAGTGGATAAGTGTTTCCAAACTTTGACTGGTACTGTATATTCCAGATAACCTTTTATACTTATGTTTAATTGCATTTATCAATTGTGTGCTATATATTTGCACTTTCATTGTTTATTTCTAGTTTTGCTCTGAAATGTGGGTCATATTAATGGGCCAGAGCTGCTACTGTAAATCAGTGGGTCTGACATTTTTACTGCCTACTATACTACCCAAGTAGGGGTAGTTTATGCTGGGTATACCCCTCATTAATTAGATTTATAGCTGGATTTTTACAGCTGGACGTTGTAAAAGTGTCAGATGATGTATCATTACAAAGTGCGCGTCTGCAGTTGGAGGGTTGCCAGGAGCTAGGCAGGCTGCCAATAGGTTATGTAAATTCTACAATCAGATTTCATGAAGAGAAATAAAAGCTTGTAAATAAAGTAAGGCATAGGTACATATTTATAATATGTAACTGTTTGAAAAAAAACACAAAACATTTGGACATAAATTAGGAAGTATTTTAGTTAAATAACAAAGTTAAAACTAGATCCAATTAAAAAAAACCTTTGGAAGGTTATAAAGCCATAAAGGAGGAGCCGAAGAGCTCCTCTCCAGGATATAAGGAGAAGCCCCAGCAGTTTTTCCATCTTCGTTTTTGTCTTCTGTCTGCGTATGACTGGCATGCTTCCCCGGGAAAGCGCTTATCTCTTTGTACTTTGAACTTCTGTGTCAAATAAATGCTTGCATTGACCCTGCTCATCTTTTTTTTTTGTTTTCTAAGAGTTTTTTTCTTTTTAGTTCTAATTGGGGAAAAGAAAACCTGAACAGATATTTTTTTCAGCCAGGAAAACTGAGACACTACTTTAAAATTTATGATCTGGCAGGCCATATGAGTCTTTTTTATGCAGTTCTTGTCATTACATTCTTACATTCATTCTTGTCTCTACTTGTTCAAAAATATGGCTCATTCTGGTAAAGTCTACAGCAAAAGGTCCAGCAGTGTTTGGATGATGGGGTAAGGCTGGCTATGCAAGACTTGAAGTGGCTTGAGTTGGAAAACATTCAGCTTCTGGAGAAGCAAGATCACAGCAGCAAGGTAGCATTCTAAACATGTATTAATATACACAAAAACCATCCAGAAGCCATTCACATGTTGCCTCTGTTCCCCTGCAGCTGTTGAAGCATCAACGAGAACAGATTGAGAGACTGACCTCACAACTAATGGTAGGTTGAAATAAATCTATACACTCACTGTACAGTTATTGTATATTTTGTATTAATTTTTTATCTGACAATCAGGAGGCTCACGTTTAATCCAAAAGCAACATTTCAAGAACAACCAGAAAGTTACTTACAGTTAGCATATGGTGAATCCAGTGAAGCATCCATTTGAGTCAGCCTTGCATTGGCACTGCCACCGCATCCAGCAGGCTAATGTGACACAGAAATACTGATGTGTACTGAGCATGTGAGAAATCCTGAGCCTGTGAGCCAGAGCTGAGGGTGAATGAACCCTCGATTACAGGCAAATTGCTGCAAGCAAAACTTTAAGACTTTTCAACCATTAGTATCTACGCATGCTGCAGATTTATTTACACATTTACAAATCTGATTACAGAGAGATTACAATTCAGACAAGCAGATCTGAATTTGCACACACAAATCACAATAAAGACACGCAGTGTCCCTACTAGGCCAACCTCCTGGGCCTATAGCTACTGTACATGATAGAGGTGTTGATAGTGTCTTCTGATTTGTGGGGAAAAATCAAATAAATAGACACCAAGTCAACATACTGCAGCTTTATTTGACTGTAGCAGATCATTGATCAGTATTTATGCCACCTGTCCCTCATTGTTCAGTGTATTTTTCATTAAGATGAAAATACAGACTCCAGTGAGTAATACTGTTATTATTTGATCCAAGTTTCAGTCCAAGGGAGATGAATTCATAAAATTTGGGAAGGAAAACATTTTTGGAAACAATATAAATGTACAAAAGTTTTGATTCCCCAAGTATAATGCAGTACATCACAAGCTGAAGTTTGTTTCTGTTTTGCTAGGCCACCAGCACGAGACTGCAGAAGAAAAGAGGCCTTTTTTGTCAACAACATTCTTACCTTCCAGAAAAGGGAAAGAGCTTGAACACACCATCTACAGCCTTCCCTCAGGTATCAGTGTTAATTTAATTACACTGCCTGTCTGTTTGATTCTGGATTGGTTATTGATTAGTGTGAGTTTGCTTAGCTGAGCTTAGCTTGCTTAGATATCCTTCTAGAACAGCCACTCACAAAATCTGAATTGCTGTGGCCCAGTTTGAAATCTGAGAATCTTATGTGACTCACACAAATCTTACTAACACTTACTATCAGGCAGGGTAAGCTCATCAGGGAATGTTAAATTAAAAAAAATAAAAGTACTTGCAGTACGTGGTAGCACAGGCAAGTAAATGCCTGAAGAGCACTGCTGCTTGCTGCACCTCCGACAGTGCCCGTGTGGATGGCTGCAGGGTTAACAGCCACCCTTCATTGATGTTTTGCTCTATTAATCCTGGAACATCTCACGGTGGTGGAACAACGGCAGAGATGTCTCCTTGCCGCCCCCTGCAGCTGACCCTAGGACCCTTGTATTCCCCCACACCTGGTCTTTCCAGGACGCCAGAAGCTTCCTTGTTCTTCTTCCTCAGCCTTTCTGAGTTTGGGGCCAATGACACCAGTACTCTTTCAGGAAGCACTGGCTCCCACAAATCCCCTGCACCCGACTCCAGCCAGATGGCATACAGGTGATCACCCTTTTTCTATGTCACGATACCGGGCTTTTTTCCTCGCACAGGCTGCCTCTGTTCCTCCTTCTCATGGAACAGTAAACTCTGCCATGATCACTGCCCAGGCCATGACAGCCCAGAGAATCATGTCTGGTTGCAGGTTGGTTGTGGTGATTTCAGTTGGGAACCTGAGCTGCTGGTCGAGATCCACTCTGAGGTTCCACTCACAGTCACCTGTCAGGGCTGATTTCTCTGGTTGCCTGATGTTGTGAGCCCCTCCTCTTTCTCAGACAAAATGGATCAGCTGCCTTGGTGTTGGTGATGGGTGCTCCCTGGTTCCAGCCTGTGTACCTCTAGGAGCTCCACCAGTTCCTCAAGACTCGATCACGGCACCACCTGTATCACCCCAGTGCTGTTTTGAAGCTTTCCTAGGTGCTGAATATGAGCCTGCTGCTGGCAGTAGTCCTGAAGTCAGTATCGCTGGGATGCTCAACCTGGCTCTGCCTTCTCCTTGTCTGACCTGCTTGGGGAGTGCAAGTTTGTCCATGGCCCTCACTTGGCCTTCCCTAGTGTATTTGCAGACCCCTATAAGTAGTCACCTTCGACCACTTGGAGCTGCAGCATCCTAGGATCCTTTGTTCGTTACTCATTTCCATGCTGGTCAGTTCTGTGTGGTCCGTCCTATTTGGTCCATCTTCCATCCCACCTCTTGGTGGACCTTCGGGCTTTCTTTCTTCATTTATGCTTTAGTTAACTAGGGTGTCTTGTGGAGAGGGTAACTAGCCCATCCACTCTGTTACAGTCTTTCCTGCCATCAGTCAGTCTTTCCCAGCTGTCCTCCAGTCCACATATAAGTGGGAGCACAGGCAAGTAAATGCCTGCAGAGCATTGTTGCTTGCTGCACCTCTGATGGTGCCAATGCAGGTGGCTGGAGGGTCATTAGCTGGGAGCCACCCTTCACTGATATTTTGCTCCATTGCTCTATGATTATAGAAAAGATTGCAATGATCCCTGAGGATTGGGTTTTCTGCTACATGTGAACTTGGTATTGCAAGATAATAAAATATTTGGGGTTTTTTTCACTGACAAGCAGCAGACAATGGATGAAGGATTGCTGGTGCCTCCTCTATCCCATATGGAAATGCCAGAAGTGGGCCAGCTACTGAAAGAGTTGTCCCTTTGTCTACTGGATCTCCAGGGTCTCTGCAGCATCCTCACTCAGAGAGCGCAAGGGAAGGAGCCCAACCTGTCTTTGCTTCTGGGAATGAAATGTATGTGAATAGCATAGACATACACTTTATTATCATTACTTTATGTTTTATATAAATATATCCTTCCAGTGTTTTAAAGGTTAATTTGGATTTTTAGACAGGAATTAAACAGTACTAGGTCATACCCAGACCTGATCAAAATGAACACACCCAGATCATGAGCACCATCAAGAAGAGAGAAAATCTGTTTATTAGGTAGTCAGCAGTCAAATAATTACAGTGTTCAGTGACCTGGTGTCATGCCTGTGTTTCTCATTACTTGGGGTTTTATAGTTCTGTCAAGGTATGTGGAATACAAACCAAATGCAGTATATGGAAACAGACAAGGGTTAAACTCAATATATCCATAATAAGGTTAATGAACCAGTTCAAACAATTCAAAGTCCACAAAGTAAAAGGCAACCTGAATCCAGGGTAGCAGAGAACACGAGAGCAAGTCAACCCTATAACGGCGAGCATGTCTTTGGGGGCACACCGTACCTCAAATGTAGCGCAAAATGAAGCGCAATTCCTCAGCTCTCAGCTTTTTTAATCGGACAAACGGACACTGAGACAAAGACTAAAGGGAAGACAGCACTTTTATATACAACAGGGAATTAAGGGGAAGTGAACACAGCTGGGTAATGAGATACCGGTTGACAGGAATCAAAGACAATAACTTTTCTTGTTTTGGTAGTGACATGAACACATGGGAGAGGTTTTTTGACATATACTTCTTGAATTCCCGATAAAACCACAAAATGATTTTGAATATTTAAACTTCCCTTTAAAATATATCAAAAGGAGACCTAAAATACAATCAAATTTTTAAAAAAAATATTGGAATCATCAGTTCGGGACAGCCACCTCCCAGTAGAACATCGCATAAAAAGCATGATATTGTATGTATTTAATTTAGTATTATTGAACTAATACTTTGGGATTAAATAGATCAAAACACGACATTAATAAATATCAAGGGATCCAATATTTTATTGTTTTTCTTTAATGTATTTTTAATTATGGGACTGCAATTTGAACCAATTTGGTAGACTGGCCCATATAACAAGCCAGTTAATTTACATTTGGTCTTATTGCAGCTGCCAGTGTTTCTATAAAGACAGAGAAGGAAGGAGTGGACCTCTTTGTGTGGTCCCACTGTGAAGAGTGAAGCTTTGTAGAATCCACTTTCTCATGGTGACTGTGTCCACTGGTGATGTGTAGAGTGCTCTTATCCAGTTAAGAAATGATTCCTCAAATCCAAATTTATGGAATGTCACAAAGAAGAATTTTCCGTTGACCCAGTCAAATGCTTTTTCTGCATCTACTTAAATTAAGGCGTTAGTACTTTGTGTAACATAGTTAAAATGGTTCGCGTTAAATCCTGCTAAAATGCACCATCAGCTGGTCAAAAGGATACTGCATTCACCAGCAGGCAATGTATTATGGGTATTCCTCAGAGCTGTGAGGATCACTGATGAGAAGGAGCACTTGTTTTGCTCACCTGAGATCCCTTACCTCTGTGCTCATTGTGTGAAAATGCAGATACAGATGGAGAATTAAAGACAACTGATGTCACAGCTTGAGCAGCTCCTTGTGATTTATTCCCACACCAAGAGAGGACACCAGATACACATAGGCCACATTTGCATATCTAATATGCAAAGTAATTTTAATGATGACATCACTGGTAGATGAAAATAGCACTCAAGACATGTAAGCAATCTCTCCCTTGTTGCTAACAACATCCCTTGAACCTGGACCTGTAATACAGTGCTGATTCATATGTTACTTGCCTTAGAATTAGTCCCTGCAACTGACGACTCACTTTACCAGATCGGGTCACATTTGAGTTTCGGAAATATCGGAGTGCAGGGAGTTGCTCGAGAGAAAACACTCAGTTATGCAGGATGTATGATGTGCTTTTTGCTCATATGGATGATGAAGCCTCAAACTATTGCCAAGAACACAGTCTGTTATATATTGCTGTAAATTTTCTGTTGATTGGTCGTGTTTGACTGTTGCTTATCATGTTTGCTTTGGCCAATAACAGGTACAGTGCAGCATTAATGTCACCTCCTATGCTGAGGCAGTACAGAGAGGAATTTGAGACACAATTAGATCTCTATTGGGACTATTTAAATTGTAACAAAAATTGTGAACATTTTTTCCATTGACTTCCAGTCGGGTCCTTGCCCCTGGCCACTTTCAGAGGAATGCTTTATGTTGATTTTCTGTGTGCTGAGCCACTTTAACATGGTCCTCACTTTATTGAAGCTGTGTGTGACTTTCAAGCGTGATAGAATTACATTCAGTTATTGCTTTATTTACTGTATTTTCAGTAAATTGTGAAATCATATATTTTCCTAGTAAAAATGAAGGGTGGCTAAAGTATCTATTACATTTGACATGACACATTGCACAGTTGCATTAGAATAGCCAGGGGGTGAAATCCTTATCAGTTGTCCATTAATATAAATGAAAAACTGAAATGAAAACTGTCATTTCAGTTTTTCATTTCTGTATGACACAAAGTGTGGCTTGTTAACTTTTCCCCCCATCATTTAGTGTTATTATGCTATTATTGTAGGATGTGCATTTTGATAATGACTTTTAAATATTTAATTATGCCATCCGTTTTCTTCCACTTATCCTTTTCAGTGTCGGGGGGGGGGTAGAGTCCATCTCAGCTGTCATAGGGCAAAAAGCAGGGTGCACCCCGAACAGTTTTTGAAAAACCAAAGTTATTATGCAGAATGGAGAATTTAATTTTACTTTGAATTCATCTTTGCAATTTATACTTTATGGTAAAATTTGTATATCATTACCTTAATACACTGAACTAGCACACACACGGCAGTCAGACTTGAGCACCTGGGGTAGTGGAGGCTCTTCTACTAGCTGTGGAGTGAGCTGTGTCTGCAGTCTAGGGTAGTATGAAGCCAAAGATTTGAACCTGTGACAGCTGGTTTATTTCAAATGCAAAGTGAACTTGTGTGGATTATTTCAACTCCATGAGGCCTGACTATCAGCTAGTGTTTTCTGCTGTAACACTTTTCTTTTCACGGAACTGCTTCACATTTATGAATTCATGCAGTCACAGCCTGGCTTACTAAATATTATACCTGAGCTTGTGATAACTTTTCTTCTTTTGCTGTCTTTGTTCAGCATTAAGTGTTTCAGCAGACGAGACTGACTGCAAAGTGGCGGCAGTGGAAGACGGACTAAGATTAAAGCTGCTAGAAGTTGGAAAGCTGAGGAGAGACATTGATGCACTGAGGAAAAGCATCTCCGACTGCTATGAACAGTGTATGGGTGACTGCATCTCCCAGTGACAGCCAGTACCCTCCACCTTATACGTATACACACTGACCAGAGAAAGCAAGAAAATTATAGCTGAACAAGTATTTGCCTCGTCCCTTTGGAGCTGGACTGTGTGAACTGTACTTTCACACAGCCTTGTTACAAAAGCATGATTTTTTTTTTACCATCAGTATTGCTAGGCCAGCATGTAATCATGGGTTAGATTTAACAGTAAGTGTAATTACATTTTAATTAAATTAACTGACAAATGCAAATGAGTTGGGTTTTGCTTTTTGGTGCAAACAGACAAGAGAAAATTACTTAATATGTTTAAAACATCTTCTTAGGCTTGAATAACTTCCTTCATTTTTCATAAACTACGTGTAACCATTCTGCAACAGGATTTTATGATTATACTTTCAATATGAGGCTCTTGACATACTGGACACTTCCTCCTGAAAACGCTTCTGCCTTGTATCAAATTCTTCTCCTCATTATCATCTTCCAGGTCACTATTAAATGCCTGATCACACCCCAACATCTCTTAATCGATTGCATTTTGCAAATCAACAAGTTTTTAAGTCTTTCTTCTTCTATATGGGATTGAAGAACTTTCTATATGAAAATGGAAGTGAATGGACTAGCAGGCCGAACACGAAGGAATTCAGGCACAAGTGAATACATATTTCTTCCTTCTTTATTGAACTTGAGCATAAAATTCATTTGGTTATGCATTGTCATGTTACCGGCCAACACATGTGGAACTGTGACAGTTGTGACCTGAGCTTATGTTACAGTCATGAAAAAGAAAGTCCACCTTTTTTCAGTTGTAAAATTTTACTTTTCAGGACATAATAAAAACAAACATATTTACCAGGGGGGTATACTACAAATGAAGTTCAGCACAGCCAGACTCCAAAGGTGGCCAATGGGGTGCCGCTCCTGGAGTTGTGGCATTTGCCAATACTGTGACGGCCAGCTGGTCACTGAAAGTGTCCAATGCTGATGCTTTAGCAGCGATTGACGACTACTGACTGATGCGAGGCTAACTAAGTATGTGCATTTTGTAGGTCAGACTTATTAGATGCTAGCACTCTGTTAGTTTTTACACAGGAAAAAAAAAGGTTTGTGTCACTTTGCATGTGTGCAAATCTGCACTAAAAGATTTGTATGTGTGACTAACTGTACACAGTTTGTATATATACAAACTGTGGTTGACTGTATGAGTGTATACATAAGCTTAGGTCACAATGGTCACAGTTCAGTTGTCTGCTGCCCTCGAGCCCCCTAGGACATTTGTGATCTGAGTGACATTTACACCATGATAAACAAGTGATTATATAATAAAATTATGGATGTGCTATTTTTTTATTTTTAGCACCATGAAGTACCTGTCCCTGTGACCCTGAAAAAGGAGAAGCAATAAGAGAATGGCTGGATGGATGGAAGTAACCGTATACACCCTCAATAAAAACAATGCTGCCATAAATGAAATCAATATATTTTCATTTCTTTGACAAGGTAATTGAAAAATTTTGCATTATACAGAACAGTTTTGGTCCTGCCCTCATGTAGACCTGATTTTGAAAAACTTGATTGTGAACTTTCAGGCCTGCATTCTTGATACAGCAGCTTTGAGCAAGAATTCTTGTATCAAGAATGAAATATCAATGCTGTACCCCTTTGCTGTAACCCTGTGCTAATATGGATAAACTCTAGAAATCTAGGAAGGCTGATTAATCAAATACCAATTATGAGCTCAGCTATAAACTAAATATTGTAACATTAATTTTTTTTTTTTTACAGTGCACATAACTTAAAATTGTAGGCTACAAATTAAGAGTAACATACATTTAAATGAATGTTGATAATCTATGCTTTATTCATATTGAAAAACAAAATGTTGCAAATGGAAGTTTATTATTTTGGACTTTAATGCACAAGAAAGTAAACTTTAACTGGTCCTGATGTTTAAGCGCAGTGTGCAAAGAAGCTTGTTTAGAAGAAGCTCATGCAGAATGACACAAACGCTAATGTGTACAAGAGAAGTGTAACAGCAAGGCAGCAGCAGATTTCTCCTGGAGTACTGGCACATTGGCTTACCACAAATCAGGTGCCACACACCACTGGCTACTTTCAGATCTCAGCGCCGGTATCAGGTATCCCAACAATAATTAAGAACTTTGTTAAGCCAGGCTTTCTGCTTCACTCGAGTGCCGACTGCTCCAATTAGAGATGTTATCGGACGATGACGTAAATATTTTGATGTAAAATAAACATTTGTATTCCTGTTAATTATTTTATGGCCAAGTGAAACATTTTTTTTTCTTTTTTCCAATAAGTCCAAGCATTTATACTACAATAACCAGTTTGATTACTTCAGATATCTCTACTAGTAAAATTATTTATGCGGTTGAAAATGCAATAAAATGGGTAGAATAAACATTTTTAAAAATCTTCAAGATGAAATCAAAATAAAACAAAGTGAGAGCATTTCAAAAGAGGGAGGGACTCATGGAATCAGTCTGATTCACAGTTGTGGCAGGTGTAAGTGTCACTTCCATCTGTGCAGTCCTTGTGTGCCCAGTATTTATAGGGCCAGCACTGGAGTCCTGAATTTTTGGTTCCTTTAAGTAAAAATTTTGTATCCATCCAACCATCCATTCACTTCTGCTTATCCTGTTCAGGGTCGCGGTGGGGCTGGAGCCTATCCCAGCTGACATAGGGCGAGAGGCAGGGTACACCCTGTACAGGTCGCCAGCCTGTCGCGGGGCCAACACAGAGAGACAGACAACATCCACAGAGTTTCCAATTAACCTAACCCCACTAACTGCATGTCTTTGGACTGTGGGAGGAAACCGGAGTACCCGGAGGAAACCCACGCAGATACGGGGAGAACATGCAAACTCCACAGAAGGAGAGAGGGAAGGGCCTGGGCCAAGGTGGAATCGAACCCAGGCCTTCCAGATGGTATTCTGGCTGTGAGGCAGCAGTGCTAACACCGTGCTGCCCTAAAATTTTCTAGTTTTTTTTTTTTAAAAATGAAGGTATCGGCAGCAGTTTCGCTTCTTTTCCTGCTTCTGGATGTGAATGAATGGCGAAACCTTTTTATCCACAGCAGAGGATGATGGTCCAGGGTCAGGATTGCACAGGACACATCGTGTGACAGTGGAAGACGCTGCAAGATTCATTGCAGCATGTTTTTGCAGAATTTTTATAACAATTAACTAAAATGGAAAGCGGATATCAGACAGAACTGTGCTGAATATTTATCTTAGTTATTGTCTCAAGTTTGATGTGACTTCTTGAGCAGTGCACTCAGAAGAAAAAAATCCTGTTAAACTGTTGGCAATGTTTGCTAGGGTAAACAATGAGCTCTTCAAGCTACAGTGATTTTTGGTGATAAAGCAATACAAATATTTCATAAAAGTCCATTTTCCATACAAATCAAATGATTTATGTGTTTCACAATTTTGTAAAATAACAATGAAAGTCACTGACATCTTGGTTCAGCGAAAGTTGTAATAGGGTGATACTGTCCCACTACCACCAGTTATGTTTTACCTCAATGTGAACTAGCTTTATTGCTGCTTTGACACATGCGACTCGCATCTACTTTTAGCTTACAAAGCAGTGATTACAACAGTGCCTGTTTGAATACCTAAACATCTGATCTCAGAATAGTATCCAGAAAATACCTCTGACAGAAAAGTAAAACTTTTACCTCAATGATAATATTTTCTGAGACTTTTAAATAGTTCTCATTTTGTCAGCAAAAAGATGAACTGAGCACGTGCAGAGTGAGTAGTATGACTCTGGCTTGTTTCCAAATGGAGGAATTCAAGCATTAAACATTAAATGTTACTGTTCCACAGCCTAGTGAAGGAAATGTGGAAATCACTTAAATTGGTTCATCAAAGTAAAAATCATTTGATTGATTGAACAGGTACTCTTGGTGTGTGTTCTGTGTTCTAGTAGCTGCAGTTCCACCAGTGTAGAAGAGACCTAGAAGCAGATTAGAGTCCAGTATAACAACATTCATACATTTTCTGCATCACCAAATGAATACGAGCACACTCCCATGACAATGCACAATTTGCTTTTGAGGTGTCCCTTTCTCCAGCTGCAGAGGAAACTAAAGCACTTCCACCCGTCCACTTTTCCCAACATTCCTGCAACTGCGTGTGACCACAGCTACCTGCCAAACTGAATGCTCCTGTTTCCATCTCGCAGTTTGCTTTGTTTCCCATTTTAAAGGTGCCTTTCGGTTATCTGCTTTATTCATTTTATTGTTGTAAAATGTGGTCATTCTGTGATTTTAAGTATTTAATCTTGTGATCTGTCTTTGGGCATATGTATTTTTATCTGACTAGTCATATTTTGGTTTTATATGTACACTGTTAATTCTACATTATAATAGTCACTATATGGAAAAGTATTATTAATGTGCACCTTTGGAATGTAGTGGAATGGGAAATTCACATCATGGATGAGCAGCAGACAATTTATGTTAATATGGACCAAAATCTGAGAAATGTTTCCAGCACCTGATTGAATCTGTGCCATAAAGAATTAAGGCAGTTCTGATAGGAAAGGGTGGTCCTACTGGTGCTAACAAGGTGTACCTAATGAAATGGATGGTGTGTGTGTGTGTGTGCAGTGCATAACAAATTTATTAAACCACCTGCAATAAAAACAAATAAAAAAAACAAATATTTTATAAAACTGCCAAAAATCTGTTTCAAACTACAAGCGGCTGAATTGCGTGAACTGAATTCATGTTTTTAACACCCAGATTAAGGCGGGACCCTGGACCCTCTTTAAGAACTAAGCATAACATTCAAACACTACATTTTTCTGTTCAGTTTGGCATCTTCATCAAAAAACAATAATGTGCTCTACTATTTTTTCAGCTTTCTTGAAAAACAATAAATTTGAAAAATCATGGATAACAACAATTATTTACTAGCATTAAAAATATTACAATCAAAGAGCTTTCATATATTGGTGGATTAACTTAATTAGCAATACTGGTAAGGGAACCTGTGGCATAAACCTTCTAATAGGTGGTGGTCTAATAAATTTGTTGAGCACTGTATCCAAAGACATATCAACCTTTTAAGACAATGTAGTGTTAATGAAATGCAAGACATTTTTCCAAAAGATATTTCACAAGTTTTTTTCAAATTTAATTTTTCTTTTAAATTGAACATCTCATTTTAATGAGCATGAATGTTCTTTCTTTACACTGACTTAGATCTAAGAATGAGGGCAATAGAATTTTCCTCTTTTTGTAAAAAAAAAAAAAAAACCACACACACACACAAACATTTTTTTTTTCATTTCTAGGCTATGCTCTGATAACATGGGTAACTATACAAAATAAAGCAAAACAAGTGCCTCCTCAAAATCAATATTTTCAGTAAGAGTATCCTCTCGCCAACATCACAAACCTCCATGACAGCTTGGTGCTCTATCATCTGTGGTTATTGCTCCTACCGTTATTCTGTTAATTCTCATTTATCTTCAAAAATTTAGATCCCCAAGTTTATCAGTGTCCAGCGTCACTCCCCTCTGTGGATACCGCTGCTTTAACAATAAGTACTTTTGACCCAAAATCAAGGTTGCATGACCAGAAAACCCTGCAAATTATCACTCCGAGAAAAGGAAAAACAGAATGTATGTGTTCCCTTTCCCTTGTCCCTAGGATTGTCACTGAATTTTGTTTCAGCTTTTTTCACGTATCCACATTCTTCTTCCAAGCTTCTAGGAAGAGCAGGCAGTTTGTACAGGCTTCGAAGGGGTTTCGTCTGAAGGTGGCTCACTGGATATCCCAGTATCTCCATTCTCTGGGCCATTGCTCAGTGACATCTTCTCCAGAGCTAAAGGGTGGACACAGATTCCGATTCAGACAATAAGCAAACTCATGTTCTACATCAATTACAAAGCAACCTGGATGAATGATATTGATTTGTAGGCTTGATTCAATCAGCAGCTAAAGGTGGAGGGACACACTTAACTCTTCCAGATATCCAGTTTTCAGCTCTTCAGATTCCAAAGAAATGTATTTAAAGTATCTATTAATGTGTTCTTTGTATTTTGTGACCACGTGTGATCAAAATTACATCCTACTTTTAAAATCTTGTAAAAATATCTTGTTATACACTCCAGTCATTCACATCCATTTTTTTTAACCAAGTAACATGAAAATTTCAAATACCATCCATCCACGTTTGTCCAAACATGGATGGATGGGGTGTGATCAGGGTGAGAGTCGGGGTACACCCTGAGCAGATCGGCAATCTGTCACAGGGCTAACCCAGAGCCACAGACAACCTCTTACACTCACATTCACACCTATAGCAAACTGGGAATCACCAATTAACCGAACCCCATGGGTGTCTTTGGACTGTGGGAGGAAGCTGGAGTACCTGGAGAGAACCCACATAGTCATGAGGAGAAGATGCAAACTCCAAACAAAAAGGCCCCAAACGGTGTTGCCCAATTTCAAATACTTTGCTTTTCATTAGAGCACTTGTTAACGATCTCATAAATCTCATAAAACAACTACATTAACACTGTATGTCTGTGGAGTTTCTCATTCATATTATCAAGACAAACAGCTCAGCTAATTCATCTGGCTCCCTGTGGCACTTCTATTCCACCCACTTCAGTATTTGCTAGTGGAGCTGGGAGCAAGTGACTAACCTAGTATTACAGGCAAAGAGGAAATGTTTTATGAGCATCTTACAGATGCAACAAAGCGAACAAAAGCAATGAAAACAATAAAAAGCAGAAAAGCAGCTAAGTGTGTTTTCACAGTGAAAATCCAAGTTTCTAACTTACACCCTCGTCTTATAACTGTCATCTGCCTAAAGTCCATGTCAGCATTCGCACCCTCTGTTGTGAAGATTTGACAAACAAACCCAGCAACTGATGATATACATTATTACATAATTACGAGCAGCAAGTTTTTTTTTTATGCTTTCAGAAAGGGATAAAACCTGAATTTAAGCATCCTAAAAGCTCTGCAGGTTTCTTGTTAGCGATGAAAATACATTTTGACAACTTACCTTGAAGTGATGCTGAACTGTTGCTAGGTGGTGCCGTGCTGCTCTCATCCAGCTCATCCAGGTAGAGTCGGTAGCGATGGCCACTGTCATCCTCATACTCCACATTCTCATCATCACTGTCCACTTCCGGAGCCACATACACGACCTCAAACTCGATCTGTCCTCGCTGACATAGACACCAAGAATTTCCTCTTTGATGAAACACAGATAGTGTTATGCAGTAAGCGTGTGTGTGTCTGTGTGTGTGCATGTCTGTACTACCTGCTGAGACAGAATGGTGACAGCTTCCTTATGTTTGGCATCTCGCAAATTGATACTATTAACAGCAAGGACGGCATCACCGACATGCAGACCCCCACATCTGTCGGCAGGCTGACTTGGATGGATCTCTGAAATTAGAATGGGAACGCCATGCTCCTTCCCACCCTGAACAGAAGAGAGTTATCAGGAAAAAGTCAGGGCAGCAGGATGGAATTAACTGAAAGCAGCTCTAAGGCTAGGTCCTAAGCACCCAGATGAACAGTTTGATCAGGCTTTTGTGTTGTTATGGCGCTGTTCAATGGCAACAGCTCAGGTTAGCTTCCATTTCTAAAATTGATATAAACACAATTTGCTATTTAAACTGTGCCCACTGCCCGGGAAGTGGACTGTAGAAACAGAAGAATTATTAATGATATGAAAGATTAAGAAAAATGTGTATATGCAAGTTTTGTACTGGTCAACTCCAGATTATCACACTTTAAATGTCAAGCTGATCTGAGTTTCTTTTAATATTTTTGCCCACTAATAATGAAGAGGTGTCTAGTTCAGAGAACTTGGGTACCATAAAAAGAACTCTTACATAATTTACTTCTATGGTGTTTGTGGTTGTTATGGTGAAAAGGCAAGGCAGCAAATCCAATTAAAATAATTAACTCAGCAGAAGCAAAAGACACCCCCCCCCAAAAAAACCCTCTGTACCCACTTCACAGTAGGCAAAACAGTATGTGTGAAGTAAGGTGAAGATCTCACCGTATGTTCCTTAATTAAAATAACAAATAATGGCTAGACAACAAAATCATTATGACATCATAATGATGCTCATCTTTAACCTTTTTGAAGTGGTATAAAATGTTACCACTTCATTATTTTATCCAAATAGATGTTTGTCTGATTCTGTTTTTCATAATGAATTCATGAATTCAAAAATCACGACCAAGAATAACTTTGTGAATTCACTCTGAACTCTGACAGTGACCTTTGACCAACATAATTTCACTAATGTGATGAACAATCAATGGTTAGCCATACCTGAGCAGAAGATTTAAAAAAGAAAGAAAGAAAGAAAGAAAGAAAAAAAACAGACTACATGTGCAATTATAATAAAATAAAATAATTCTTATCCATTGTTTGATAATTATTAGCATCAATAAAAGTTAGAGGAATATGGTTTTCGGTCAATTAGTTTTTTGTGGTGCAATCTGCCACCACACAGGATTTTAAAATAAACATACAGACTTTCAGCTTCAACTCGAGAAATTTAATAAAAGTATTGCATCAATGGTTTAGGCCTGGACCCCTATGGAATATAAGATAAGGGGACTGTTTACTCAGCCTGGATTAGTGTCCCCCCGGAGCCAGGCCTAGGGAGGGAACTCGAGGGAGAGCGTCTAGCGTGACCGTAGAGGAGACAATGACCCGCCCTCCTGTAGGCCCACCACCCGTAGGAGGCATCGTAGGGGTCGGGTGCAGTGTTTGTCGGGCAGTGGCCAAGGGTGTAGACCTTGACGAACCGATCCCCTCTCTGGTCACCACTCTGGTCGGTAAGGAGCCTGAGCTAGTGTTATGAGGTTGAGAGACACTGACTAGATGTAGTCGGGCTCACTTCAACGCACGGCCTAGGATTTAGAACCCGTCTCTTGGAGAGGGGCTGGACTCTGTTCCAGTCTGGAATTGCCCTCGGTGAGAAGCGGCAAGCTGGGGTGGGAATTCTTGTATCCCCTGGGCTTACTGCCTGTATGTTGGAGTTTTCACCGTTGGACGAGAGGGTTGTGTCCGTGCACCTGTGTCACAGGTCGATGATCAATTTTGTAATTGTATCATCAGCATTCATCTGCATACTTTAACTTCTGTACTGCAGTTTTTCCCTGTGTGAAACAAACAGGGTGGATGGAGCAGTTACAAAGTTCTCTTTTCTTCACTTGAAGGTCAGGTGGTTGATGAAGGACCTCCAGCTGTTTCCCAGGAAAGGTTTAATGGTGCTTACAGGAAAAAAGCTTCTTTTGGACACTAGAAAAAATATTTCGTACTGCTCCATCTGGCTCACTGTCTCTGTAACGGCTCTGCCTTTTTGCACTTGTGCAGACAGACTGCACGTAAAACAGCTGACTGCTGTTGTGTTATCAGTGTTTATGTTGAGAAACTTGGGGCTGCGTGAGCGTAATCTTGTAACGCTTTATATTCACAAACATTCTTCCAAATACATTTCTGCTGTTTGTCTATATTTAGTCACTAATCAGGGATTAAAGTATAAAAAAGATTTTGACGGGGAAGGGGTCCTTCCAGTACAGAACGATCGCTAGTGCTAATAGCTGCGCTCACTAGCAAACTGCAGTTATAGCAATCTGTTCTGGGAGCTGAAGTAGAGAAAAAAGTAACAGCTGAAATTCTCTGCACAGCGAGCACAACACACAAACATGGCAGAAAGCTGTGGAGGCGAGGAAAAACATGTCAGCGATGATCCACTCAGTGTCAAAGGGAATCATTCGCAGCGACAGAGAACTTTTAGAATCTGAGGGTTTGCTAATGCAGCTAATGTGGGTGAAACGCTATTTAATGGATTGGATTGCATTTTTTTATTCTGTCCTGATATCCAATCCAGTAATTTAGGTTAGGATGGCACCGATACTGAATATTGGATCAGCGCATCCCTAATCCAATCATGACCAACTGCTGGCTAAATAAATCACACAGTGAGACATCTTACTGTAATTGAGATTCCTAGCCCCTCGTGATCCTCTTTGACCAGCACTACCTTTCTGATAGGGCCAACTCCCTGTGTTTTCTTCAGCATGTCTGGGTCCTGTAATTACACAGCAGAACAACTTTGGAAGCCGAACTAAAGGCACCAACAGTTTTAACTGCTTTGTAGTTTTATACTCACATGTCCCACAGGAGAGGGAAGAGGTCTCTTAGGGTCACTCCGACCTCTACATGCTCGGATAACAGTCTTATGGCGGTGAAGGTGAATTTCTGCCTCCAGCTGATTCCAAAGCTTGTCATGTGCTGGCCCTTTCATGTCCCGACCCAGTAACTGGATCTGCTGCACCCTGGAAGGCAAACCAAGGAAAAATTTAACTACTGTCAGTATGTTTTCTAGTAAAATCTTACTGAAAAATCTGTGACATCGCTCTTCATAGGTGTTTTATAGGGTAGGCTTTTCCAAAGCAGCAACTCCAATCATTAAAGAAAAATCAGCCTTTATGCATCATTCTTAACTACTTTAATCAACATTTTCATGGTTAGGGTCCTTATCACCCTACTGATGGGATGAAATTGAAATTAACCCATCATATAGTGGAAGTATATATCATTATAGAATGAAAGTTATCATTCAAAAGACACTGAAAAGATTGTGTCAAAGCTGGAACCTAAATTAGGGTTCTTGTAGGATTAAATCTAGGAATAAATTTTGTTTCTCTTGTTTCTGCAACTTTATCTTCATTGGATTATGGTGCTCTTTTTAAGTGGTCATCTATGCATAGCTGCAAACTTTCCCATTGTTGTTGTTTGTTTTGTAGTTTTTTTTTAATATTAGGTTCTGCTTGGGCTGTTTCCTTCTTATATATCTTATACATGGGTAATACACATAATCAGTAATGCAATACTGGCAGAACACTACAAGTATACACTGCTCAAAAAAAATAAGAGAGAACACTTAAACAACACAATATAACTCCAAGTAAATCAAACTTCTGTGAAATCAAACTGTCCACTTAGGAAGCAACACTGATTGACAATCAATTTCACATGCTGTTGTGCAAATGGAATAGACAACAGGTGGAAATTATTGGCAATTAGCAAGACACACTCAATAAAGGAGTGGTTCTGCAGGTGGGGACCACAGACCACTTCTCAGTACCTATGCTTTCTGGATGATGTTTTGGTCACTTTTGAATGTTGGTGATGCTTTCACACTCGTGGTAGCATGAGACGGACTCTACAACCCACACAAGTGGCTCAGGTAGTGCAGCTCATCCAGGATGGCACATCAATGCGAGCTGTGGCAAGAAGATTTGCTGTGTCTGTCAGCGTAGTGTCCAGAGGCTGGAGGCGCCACCAGGAGACAGGCCAGTACACCAGGAGATGTGGAGGAGGCTGTAGGAGGGCAACAACCCAGCAGCAGGACCGCTACCTCCGCCTTTGTGCAAGGAGGAACAGGAGGAGCACTGCCAGAGCCCTGCACAAATGTGCATGTGTCTGCACAAACTGTTAGAAACCGACTCCATGAGGATGGTATGAGGGCCCGACGTCCACAGATGGGGGTTGTGCTCACAGCCCAACACCGTGCAGGATGCTTGGCATTTGCCAGAGAACACCAGGATTGTCAAATTGGCCACTGGCGCCCTGTGCTCTTCACAGATGAAAGCAGGTTCACACTGAGCACATGTGACAGACGTGACAGAGTCTGGAGACGCCGTGGAGAGCGATCTGCTGTCTGCAACATCCTTCAGCATGACCGGTTTGGCAGTGGGTCAGTAATGGTGTGGGGTGGCATTTCTCTGGAGGGCCGCACAGCCCTCCATGTGCTCGCCAGAGGTAGCATGACTGCCATTAGGTACCGAGATGAGATCCTCAGACCCCTTGTGAGACCATATGCTGGTGCGGTTGGCCCTGGGTTCCTCCTAATGCAGGACAGTGCTAGACCTCATGTGGCTGGAGTGTGTCAGCAGTTCCTGCAACATGAAGGCATTGAAGCTATGGACTGGCCCGCCCGTTCCCCAGACCTGAATCCGATTGAGCGCATCTGGGACATCATGTCTCGCTCCATCCACCAACGTCACGTTGCACCACAGACTGTCCAGGAGTTGGCGGATGCTTCAGTCCAGGTCTGGGAGGAGATCCATCAGGAGACCATCCTCCACCTCATCAGGAGCATGCCCAGGCGTTGTAGGGAGGTCATACAGGCACGTGGAGGCCACACACAATACTGAGCCTCATTTTGACTTGTTTTAAGGACATTACATCAAAGTTGGATCAGCCTGTAGTGTGTTTTTAACCTTTAATTTTGTGTGTGACTCCAAATCCAGGCCTCCATTGGTTAATACATTTGATTTCCATTGATGATTTTTGTGTGATTTTGTTGTCAGCTCATTCAACTTTGTACAGAACAAAGTATTCAATGAGAATATTTCATTCATTCAGATCTAGGATGTGTTATTGGAGTGTTCCCTGAGCAGTGTACTTGTCCCCTAGACTCATAAAAGAATTAGGAAAATACACTTTTATGTGTACTTCCCCTTTTTCCTGGTATGATCTACCAAAGGACCTGAAATTGTCAGAACTGGTTACTATGGCATGAAAGTCATGGAACTCAGGTAGCAACTTTGATTTGATGGGGAACATTAAGTCTTTTTTAAAGGACTGAGAAAATAGTTGTCTTCAATGTGATTGTTCTTGAAGTTGCTCTTGTGTTTGATATGCTACTGTATTTAATCCAGATGTGTTCACACTCTTGTACCATGTGTCAGGTGTATTTGTTTCTTTACTTGTATTTACATTTTTTATAATCCAACATCTTGGCCAGGTCTCTCTCGAAACAGATACTTTAATCTCAACGAGACATTTATTAGGATAAAAAAGGATTATGGGTGTCCTTTATTGTTAACTTTTTTTAATGACTGCACTTCCACTGCTCCTGACACACTTGTTATGCTTAGTAGATGTCCTGCTGTGAACATGTGCTACTGCAATTTAAACGTGGTCCTCACTTGTGCTGTGGTAAACTGACGCAATGACGCTCATGTTGATCACTGCTGGTGACTGATGCTAGGCTATGCCCCAGAGCAGTAGTAGAAGAGCAGTGAAAATTTCACAGTCTCAAAGCCTAGTAAAAGCTCAGAAGTGCTACCACATGTATCCTATGTTGTTATGCACTGTAAATTTGTGAAGTGACCTTAAAATTGTAAATGCATGCCTTGGGACTGTGGAGAAAGCCATTCAACCTGAACAGATTCCACAATAATGCTCTCGCAAAAGGTAAATTCAAACCCAAGCCCTTCTTGCTGCAACAGTACTAACCACTGCACAACCTTTAATGAAACTAAATTAACTTCTAAATGTATTCTGCATCCTCATGAAAGGTTATTGCTAGCAAATAGGTCAAACAGAAAAATACTGATAACAGTGGAAAGACACTAAAATAATTAGAATCTGAGATGTGCATTTTTATCCTGAGTACTCCATCATCCACTTACTAGATACAAGATTTCCTGGTGATGGGCTGCATTTGCTGAACTTTGTTATGAAATTGTGTGCCACAAATGATTAAATCCCTCTCCTTTTTCAACTAAAAGACGAAGAGCCTTTGAAAATACTTTTCATACCCGGGCATGTTACTGCACTGTTGCCAATTAACCCAATGTTTAGTCGAGGGATTTTTTTTTTGGTATTAAACAACTTTCCCAGTCATTTTTTGTCTTTTATAAAAATGTTTCACTAGCAACTAATTCAAAATTAAGACTGTTTCAAAAATTAAATGATTCATGCCTTCTATTTAGGTTATAAAGATAAGCATTAGCTAACAGATTGTAAGATTTTCATTAGTCCTTAGAATATGCTTTGAAATATATATTTTATTAATAAAACTACAGAAATATAGAAGTGTTTTACTTGGTTGATAATTATATCTTTTGATTTTTATGGATTAATGTATACTTTATTATGCACTTAATGCCACTAAACTAAGCTTTTTTAAAGTTACTGAATCTAAATTGAGGACAAAGCCTTACCAAAGTTCATAATTACAGTGGTAACTCGCTATGTAGTGGTTCACTTATTGTGGCTTCACTGTATCACAGATTTCTAAAAAAAATATTACTACTTCTGTTTTGCAGAGTTTTCACTATATTGCGGAATTTAGGTATTTCTGTGACACCCCATAACTATGTTCAATCACAGTTACACCTACACCTTTAGCGGAAATAGAAGTAACGGCCAAAGGTGAAGATACTGCACCACCTTCATCGCCATCAATACTGCACAGCTTCATAATTCATCATCTTCAGCATTCATTATCTTCATCATTCAAGTTGTAGCAAGAGAGCGGGAAAGGTTTTATGGAAGTGTGTGCTTTTCATGCTTCTACATCTAAAGCACTTCATGTAGTGGATAAAATAAAAGCTTCTTTTGTCTGCTCCCTTATTCACAAGGGGTTGCCACAGCAGCTAGCTATTTTATTTAGCAGATTTTTATGCTGAATGCCTTAACTGACGAAACACTGGATTTGTGTCTCTTCCTTGAACTGAACCAAGGACCTTACACTTGTTAGCTGAATGTATCAACCACTAAAATACAATGAAATAAAAAAGTTAAAATGCATCATAAAAATAATATCATAATTATCACGATCTTCATAACAGACTAAACTGAGCCCTACTTCTGCTCTTCTCACATCAGTGGACACTTGCACTGCATGTGGTCAGTACCGGTTATACATGCTTTTGTGTGCATCACTTCCTAATTATTATACGAGCTGATTATTGCAGAAGTTATAATATTCTGCTATGATGTAGTCTTAGAAAACTTGAACCTGAAACTAGAGAGGGTGGGGCTTTAACTTCTTACCTGCCAGCAAGTTCCTTATCCAAGTATTTAGCAGCCAGTCTGGCTCCATAGACTTCAGCCTGCAGTACTGCCATGTGCCTGCGAAGTGCCTCGTTTTCTTTCTTATATAGTCTTGCTTCTGCCTCCAGCTTTACCTCTGCTAACTTCTCCTTCTTACTGGCCTCGAGCTCCTGTTCCTAGAACAAGCACATGCCTTGTAAACATAAAACGTGAATGTACTTTATTTCATTAATATTCAATGTACAATTTTAACCTTACAAAAATCTATGTAGGAAAAAAATACCACTTCAGATGAAAAGGTTAAACTGGTTTAGATTCACATTAGTTCTGTTTATTGTAATTTTGTGTAATTTACAGAAATGTATCCATGAGAAAACTAGCTGAGGTAGGATTATAATGGGATGAAATTAACAGCTGAAATGTTGAACTAGATCTCACAAATAAATGGAGGATTCTTGCATTATGTCTGTCTGATCTTTGCAGACAACTGTTAATTTGATATATGTCGAACTTCAGATATTAGAAAGTGCATGACGGTGTTTGATGAGTGGTGGTCTTATTTTTGGGGGGTTTCATGCCTGTTGTTCACTGTTATATCCTCTGTGGCCTCACAGCTCTGACATCAATATATCTGAGGTATTAATTTCTGACCTCACCTTTCTCACTTGATATGAGGATGACAAAAGGTTGTGAGTAGAAAAATATTGTTTGTGCTTCCTGCACAGCCCCCAGTGACTAATTTATGCCTGTTTTGAAATCTTAAGAATAGGGTCAAAGTTTATAAACCAAGCCTGCTTTCAACTGTTGACATATATGATTTCACTTCCTGTTCGGCAGCTTACCATCTCTGCCAATTCTGGTGAACACTAGAAAGTGTGGTTTTTCCTTTAAATTGCCTACTTTTAAAAATTTACTAGATAGCTGAAGGACACATTTCTGTCACAATATATGTCAGAAATACACTGATCAAAGCATCTTGTGAGCAGCCAGCCAGAACAGCTGGCACAAACATCACTGATCGACCAAGAAAGAGGAAAGAAGGAAGAATTAAAGTAAGTTAGCTTTGACCTAAGCCTATCAGCCACCCAGTGAACCTCTGGCCAATGTCTGGCGGCAAGAAAATATAATGAATAAAATAATACTCATAATTACTTAGCAACTGGAAATCAGAGACTTTTAAACTAATCTGGTTCCATCACAGCATCCCAAATCAAGCTACTGGATGGGTAACGCTATAACCACAGATACAAGGCTTGGGTAAAACAAAGAGTCAGGTGAAGTTTGTGTTAACAACAAAGACCCTTGGCAAATTAAAGAACAAAAAAAGTTGTATAAGTCATGATTTTTTTTTTTATCACAAACCTTTCACCAAAATTACACTGCTATTCCACAAAAGGGGAAGAAATACAATTTATACAAATAATTCAGGAAGCTACAACATGCCCTCCTACGATCTGGCCACATTTTCTTGTTTCTCCTACCAACTTACTCCATGCTGATAAGGAGGATCAGACTATCAATAAAAACTGCCAATGTGTGGACAGATGAAGCTACACCATAGACACAGGACTGCCTTAAGAAACAAATGTCATAGTGTCATATTTAAAAGTGTGTTGACAATGAGGTTATCACAAAACCAATCAAATCGTTCTCCAGAGCCTGACTAAAAGTCTGCATCAAAAAGATAAATCAACAGAGCCTGGAGAGTGAGTTCAGCATCAACACCATGTTGGAATATGACCTTAATACTTTTATGCTCATTTTGAGTTTCTCAGCAAACAGTCAGCTGTAAAGACCTCGGAAAATGGGACAGCCACACCATCTTCTTCACTCTAATCTTCAACACTAGAGCCCTGCAACTGTGTGGACGTTGAAGTGTCCTTGGGCATGTGATGAGTGCGAAAGACTACATAGAGTGCACAAGCATACAAAGCATACATCAGTACATGAAATGTTGCATGTAGTGTAGAAGCTACATTTCCCGAAAAACACACCATTACACACCGACTTACCCTTTCTTCCAAGGTTGGTGTAGGCTTTACAGGAAATAACCAGAAAAAGAAAAGAAAGAAGTCTTTGATTAGAGAAATTCTTACAGAAATTCTACGAAAGAGACTTAAGCTCACCACTGAATGTAAGTGACAGATACAGTGGGTACAGAAAGTATTCAGACTCCTTTAAAATTTTCACTCTTTGTTTCATTGCAGCCAGTTGCTAAAATAAAAAAAGTGTACATTTTATTTCTCAACTGAAACTGAAATAACACATGGTCATAAGTATTCAGACTCTTTGCTGTGACACTCATATTTAACTTTTTTAAATTTTTGCAAGATGCTGAAGTACCGCGAGCACAACTTACAGACATCTGCACCCACTGTAACCCCTGATTATAGTGCTATAAATTATACAGAAATTATATGGGTTTGCCTCTTTAATCTGTTCGTATGTGATAAGCCCTGGTGATGAAGCATTGTTATTGCAAACTGATCTCACGGCAGACTGGGTTGGTTATGGTTCCGCTATTAAGGCTGCAGATTGGTTTGATGTTTGACGGCGCAGTGACCAGAAATTCAAACTTCTCTCAGATGTGTTAATCCTCAAATAACGAGTCTGTTTGAAAATGTAAGAAGTCGAAAGTACAGATATTTGTATAAAAATGTAGGGAGTAAAAGTAAAAAGTAGTCAGAAAGCTCTGACAGAGCAGATTAATGCAGTATTTGTATAAAACACAGTGTTTGTCAACAGAGCAATGTAGTCGAATAAATAAATAAATAATTGAATGAATAAATAAATACTGCTAATGATAAATTATTAATATATATATTTTATGAAATAAATAAATACCCCCATGAAATAAAACAAAATATTTTTAAAATAAATTTTCATCTAATTTTATTTTAATTTATTTCAACATTTATTTATTTACTTCACGATTTATTTATTTATTCACTTATTTATTTATTTCATAATGGAGTTTTATTTTGTGACACTTTTATTTTGTAAAGCTACTTTACGTATTTCAATGACTTATTATTTTAACCCCGTTTTCCATTTTTTCCAAAAATAAAAGTCACTGAAATACATAAAGTAACTTTACAAAATAAAAGTGTCACAAAATAAAACTCCATTAAGCAATAAATAAATTGTGAAGTAAATAAATAAATCTTGAAATAAATTAAAATAAAATTAGATAAAAATTTCTTTTAAAAATATTTTGTTTTATTTCAAGGGCATATTTATTTCATGGAATATTTATTAATAATTTATCAATAGCAGTATTTATTTATTCATTTATTTAATTTTGAATGAAACGGCTCTCCATAGAATAAACTCTTCTTTTCGGTGGATAAATATAATATATCCCCGGTGTTGTGAAATATAAATGGTAAATGGACTAGCTCTTATACAGCTCTTTTCTACCCTAGTTGAGCACTCAAAGTGTTTTATAAGAGCGTTATGTAGGTCAATCAACCTAGTTCGTTAAGGCTGTTACACACCGGACACATTGCATTTTTCCAAAAAATAATTCGTCCTAATAAAATGCACTGTGAAAGAAAATGAAGTCGACATGAAGCGATGATGTAATGAGGTCCTGATGTTTCTAAACAAGAGAAGGAAGAAACAGAGATTCTGGGATCATCCAGCTCATAAGAAAGCAGCAGCAGAGAGAGAGTTACATGGTTTCATCCTGGAGCTGAAGCTCTATGCTCCAGGATGTCAGCTGGGCAGTTTGAGCTGGTGTTGGGATCACATCTGAGGCTGAGAAATTATTTCAGAGAGCTGACTGACCCAGAGCAGCGTGTAGCTGTGTGTCTGAGGTAACACTGTATTATTTGACTGCTCCCACATCACTCTTTATTTCAGTGTACGTGGGTGTTCAGTATTCAGTGTGTTTTGCGCTATAAGCTCACGTGTTGCTAAATGCAGCACTCTGATTGGTCAGACGTTTGTTTGTTTGTGAAAGTCAGAAAAATCGAACTTGATCAAGAAAAGAAAAATCCCCAAATTCGTCCTGTGAAATGACGCAGTCAGTGTGAACAGCTGCATTAGGAACAGGTGACATAACCAAAACATTCACACGAAATTTACACGCCTGGTGTGTAAAGGCCTTTCAACAGGCACGGGAACCAGTGAAGATTGTGGGTTTAATTTTAGCAGCAACATATCACGTGACTGAGACTAGTATCGGGAAACGTGTCAAGAATGAGTCACAGATGGATCTAACAGAGGAGAATCCGCCCATTTTTCAAAATAAAACGTCATCCAGACTCATAATAAATCAAACGGAAATAATGTAAGTAATTTATTTTTTCAGTGCGGCCCAGTACCAAATGACCTACGGGCGGTACCTGGGCAGATATAATTTTACGCGACAAATGGTTTTGGAACTGGAGGGGAAACTGAAATTTTAAAAAGTAACTTAAAGGGTCAAATTGTTTTATACTTTGACATCAATTCGCGCAATTACTAAAGCAATGTAGCAAGGAAACTCACTCTCATCACAGTGAAAACTCAAATTGCCTCGCTAATCAACTTCCTCTGTCGTTTAACAGCAAATGCATTAAAAATTTCTATTGTTTACTTCATAATACATGTTAGGTTGACTTAAATTACATTCCCTACCAATTTATCTTTGATGGTATCAGACTCCTCAGCTTGGCCTTGCTTGACATGAAGCTGTAGCTGGAGAGCATGAAGCTGCAGGAGCAAGTCATGAACCTCCCTTTCTGCCACCGCCCGTGCAGCTTTAGCCTCGGTCAACTCAGAACGCAGGTCGACCAGCTGAGCCTAGAGTGGAGTGAGGTATGAAGGAAAAGAAAGAAGTGTGAAACAACAGTGGCATGGGAAAAGGAGCAAGAAGCAGACACGTAACGAGACCACACCACTGGCTTCAGAAAATGAAAAATAGTCCCCTGGATACATTATGTGGGCCTCCAGGAAGGACCTTATCTTACCATGGGATTCACTAGATCACAATATGTTAATTCAGCTCACTCATATTAACTGTGTTTTGATTATTAAAATGATGATTAAAACATCAAATCACAGAACAGAACACAATAACATATTATATGCATTTGTTTATCAAAAGACCTGCATCACAATCAGTTTCATTAGGTACTTGGCACATATTAAAAAAAGCAAAAACAACACAACACGATGCTTTGTTTAATATCTAATATTTGGCTCTTATGACTAGGTTGATTCTGCTTCTGAAGTCCTCCTTGTTTACTTAAACACGCCAAAAAACTGTTTATGTATCCTGATGACTGCTATCTGTTCAGGAGGAGATAAATGTTGACAAGATCGTCATTTTCAGAATAAATCAATGCCTACTGGGAAAGATTTTATATATAATATATACACATTTTGGAAGTGCCTTCTATGACACCCAAGGAGAGTCTACAGGGGTAAAAACAAAAGAAATCACGTAAAAGCACAAACAGAAACTAAAATGACCAAAGGAACTAAAGTCAGTATGCAATCTTGAACAGGTAAGCTTTGAGTTGTGATTTGAAGACCAGAAGACGGTCAATATTGTGAATGTGAGAGTGCCACAGCTGGGGAGCAGAGTGGGAGAAAGCTCTGTTCCCCGTGGTACTGAGGCAGAGGGCACAGTAAGGTCGATAGAGGAGGAAGACCGGAGGGTGCGGGAGGAGGAGGTGATGTGAAGAAGTTCGACTAGATAAGGAGGGGCGAGGTTATGGATGGCCTTGAATATGAACAGGAGGATTTTGAAATGAATTCTGAACTTAACTGGGAGCCGGTGGAGCTGCTGGAGGACTGGGGTGATGTGGTGAAATGAGGGGGGTCTGGTGATAATGTGAGCGGCTGAGCTTTGAACCATTTGAAGCTTCTGGAGGGGTTTGTGAGGGAGGCCAAAAAGAAGAGTTACAGTAATCAATATGGAAGGTAACAAGAGGGGCGGAGACAATTTATGTTTCGTAGGTGGAAATATGCAGTCTGGGTAATATTATTGATATGGGAGTGGAAGGATAGAGTGCTGTCAAGGTTGACACCCAGACTCTTAACCTGAGGGGAGGGGAAACTGAGGAGGTGTCATATCAAACACAAGAGCAACTTCAAGAACAATCACATTGAAGACAACTATTTTCTCAGTCCTTTAAAACAGACTTAATGTTCCCCATCAAATCAAAGTTGCTACCTGAGTTCCATGACTTTCATGCCATAGTAACCAGTTCTGACAATTTCAGGTCCTTTGGTAGATCATACCAGGAAAAAGGGGAAGTACACATAAAAGTGTATTTTCCTAATTCTGTTATGAGTCTAGGGGACAAGTACACTGCTCAGGGAACACTCCAATAACACATCCTAGATCTGAATGAATGAAATATTCTCATTGAATACTTTGTTCTGTACAAAGTTGAATGAGCTGACAACAAAATCATACAAAAACCATCAATGGAAATCAAATGTATTAACCAATGGAGGCCTGGATTTGGAGTCACACACAAAATTAAAGGTTAAAAACACACTACAGGCTGATCCAACTTTGATGTAATGTCCTTAAAACAAGTCAAAATGAGGCTCAGTATTGTGTGTGGCCTCCACGTGCCTGTATGACCTCCCTACAACACCTGGGCATGCTCCTGATGAGGTGGAGGATGGTCTCCTGATGGATCTCCTCCCAGACCTAGACTGAAGCATCTGCCAACTCGTGGACAGTCTGTGGTGCAACGTGATGTTGGTGGATGGAGCGAGACATGATGTCCCAGATGTGCTCAATCGGATTCAGGTCTGGGGAACGGGCGGGCCAGTCCATAGCTTCAATGCCTTCATCTTGCAGGAACTGCTGACACACTCCAGCCACATGAGGTCTAGCATTGTCCTGCATTAGGAGGAACCCAGGGCCAACCGCACCAGCATATGGTCTCACAAGGGGTCTGAGGAACTTGGTACCTAATGGCAGTCATGCTACCTCTGGCGAGCACATGGAGGGCTGTGCGACCCTCCAAAGAAATGGCACCTCACACCATCACTGACTGGCGTTCCTGCTGCTGGGTTGTTGCCCTCCTACGGCCTCCTCCACGTCTCCTGGTGTACTGGCCTGTCTCCTGGTGGCGCCTCCAGCCTCTGGACACTACACTGACAGACACAGCAAACCTTCTTGCCACAGCTCACATTGATGTGCCATCCTGGGTGAGCTGCACTACCTGAGCCACTTGTGTGGGTTGTAGAGTCCGTCTCATGCTACCACGAGTGTGAAAGCACCACCAACATTCAAAAGTGACCAAAACATCATCCAGAAAGCATAGGTACTGAGAAGTGGTCTGTGGTCCCCACCTGCAGAACCACTCCTTTATTGAGTGTCTTGCTAATTGCCAATAACTTCCACCTGTTGTCTATTCCATTTGCACAACAGCATGTGAAATTGATTGTCAATCAGTGTTGCTTCCTAAGTGGACAGTTTGATTTCACAGAAGTTTGATTTACTTGGAGTTATATTGTGTTAAGTGTTCCCTTTATTTTTTTTTAGCAGTGTAGTAAGACAGTTCAGCCTGCTGAGGTTGAGTAGTACGATCCAATTATTACTTCCCTGGAAGAATGTGTAGGTGTGTCAGTAATATGACATTTAAATTATCTGCTAAGGATTAAATGTGGAAAGCACCACCATTTTTCAAAAAGAATGTGTATTCCTTTGGGTTTTCTAAAATTTCTATAAATAAATGCAATTCATTTATAGATAGATAGATAGATAGATAGAAAGAACACAATCACAACAGTCCCCTCAAGGCACTTTGTATTCTAAGGTAAAGACCATACAATAATTACATAGAAAACACAACAATCAAAATAACCCCCTATGAGCAAGCACTTAGCAACAGTGGGAAGGAAAAACTTCCTTTTAACAGGAAGAAACCTCCGGCAGAACCAGGCTCAGGGAGGGGGAGTCATCTGCTGTGACCGGTTGGGCCTGAGGGGATGGAAACAGGACAAAAGTAATAAATGAATGAACTCGTTATTCAGCATCTTTTTGAGTAAGGATGTTTCTAATTTTAGCAATATGGCGTAAGTGTAAAAAAAAAGTCCTACATATATGTCTTGCAGGACATATTCTGGTTAAAAATGACTCCAAGAATCCTCACAGTGTTAATGGAGGTCAAGGTAATGCCATCCAGAGTAAGTATCTGGTTAGACACTGTTGTCACGTTTCCATTAGTACCTACTCAGTGCAGCTCAACTTGAGTCAGTACGGTTTGTAGGCTTTTCCATTATGTCCTGGTAACAGTTACCAGGTACTTTTTTAGTACCCACTCAGCCGGGGTTCCAAGCAATCTGAGGTCGAAGAACAGCATGAAACTGAGGCCCTTTTTCCACCAACGGGGTGCTGGTGCCAGTGCCAGTGCCAGTATTTGAACCATTTAGCATTATTTCCACTGCGAACGCACTCAGTGCTTAGTCAAAAAATTGGTTCAACTCAGGCCTCACAAGCTAGCTGGTCTTGAACCAAGAACGCGTGACAAAATCGGCAGAAGGGCGTCATTCTGCCATCTCAATGTGAAGTTTTCAATCGCTATTTCACTGCATGGTGTGTATTACATGAGAAAAGTGCTGCAATTTTCACAGCTGTGAATTAGGTTGGGCCCTATCATTCATACTGAACAATGTCCATCACTCCAATATTCTGTAATATGCAATATTCATTCATGAAATGCAATACTCACCATCTTCATTACTATATGTATACACTTATTTTATTTTTTTTACAACATATATCATTTTTATACATTTTATTTTTTCATATTTTTAGAAATTCTATTTATTTTAGAAAGTTTGACTTTCTATTGCATGGCACTAAACAGGAGTGACCCTCCAATCTCATTGTACATCCTGTAAAATGACAATAAAGGCATTCTATTCGATTCTATTAAGCGTTTTGCCGGTTCACTGAAACCAACACCAGCACTGGCAGTGGAAACATAGCATGATAGGCCAGGGAGTGTACTAGCTGAGTCATGAGAGTGACTCCTTCACCAGAATGAAGTGCACCACTTTTAAAAGGCAACAGCAAGAAAATGGAGGATTGAAAACCTCCACCACAGCTTAATGAGGAGGTGCAGATGTTTCTGTGCTTGGTGGCAGATGAGAGAATCCAGAGGGAGCTAGATAAAGTGATGAGAAATGAGACAGTTGGAGCACCTGGGTTGTGACAGCCTCTGGCTGAAGGTGCTCCTGGGTTTACTAGATGTAGTCAATCAAGATCACTAACTTTAATAAATTAGGCCTGGACAAGTTAAGGAATTTTTTACTAACTTTTAGCACAAGTGAATTAATAAGTCTATATTTTTCCCAAGTCTGCATGTATAACTGACCCTATGATTATTTCAGAACCCCTCCCCCATGAAAATTAAAACGTGTGGATTACATTTCACTGTCAGAGTTATGTTTTTTCAATGATTTAGTCACATAAAAATAATGATTCACAGATACTCCTGAAAGCCCAGTGATGAATTTCAGCAGTTGATTGCCCAGTGCTGCGCCTGGCTGAGGTACTGTCACATCAGGCTGAGAATTTCAGTGGTTTGCTATTGGAACTGATCGCTACTTACTCGTTCACTCCATCCAGGAATTTGCATTTGTAAGTCTTTATATTGATTATTTATTGATTATTTTTCCTTATGCTGAGATGATGATTGTTATTCTCCCGCTAATAATTTCAAATACTGCTTAGAAAAAATAGCTGGAAAGCCCTGTGATCTCATTCAAAATAAAGTCTGATCCACTGAAGAACCACCTCACTACTTCCACAAGTTACAGTTACACTATGTGACACTTTTAAGGCCATGGTCTATTCAAATAGAAAACAAAAGCTAAAATTCCTTTATTTAAAAATTGCTTTTGTTTTTTTTTAGAAATGCGTGTCTGCCACATCTCAAAGAACTGTGAAGGATAAAGATGGGGTGCTTTTGTTTTGTTTTTAAACCTGGTCTCTTGATAAATCAGTCACTGACAAATCTGTGTGACAACAACAAGAATATGTTCTCCAGCTATGAGTGGAAAAAAATAGAGTAACATAGTAAGCACACATCATAGTTTTATCATGTTTAAGAACATCAGTATATACAGAAGATTAATGCCCAGTAGGGGGTTTAAATGCCCATCTCTGCTTTTCATCCAAAGGCAGAAGAACAGGAGGGACTAAGAGAGACAGTGAAGCTCTGTAAAGACTCATGTTGCTGAAACACGAGAAGCACAACGTCAAAGTCTCTTTAATCTTGAGGGGAGTCTGCGTGATAATCTTATTAACAGCTAACTTGATTCATATGGTAACCGTTCGTAGAAGAAATACTAACCTCTAGTTTATGGTTGAGCTGGAAAACAGTCTGGGTTTTGTGACAGAGCTGAGCAAAACAGGAGCTTAGGCTGGTCATCTTCTGCCGTCCCTCATACGTTATATCCACTTGATCTGGGTCTATTTCTCCAAGCAGCAGATCCACATCCACGAAAGCCTTATCAAATTCTTTCTCCAGCACTTCTAGCCACCGAAACATGGACATACTTGGGCCAAGGCCTGAGTTCTGGCCCGGTGGGGAGCATCCAGTCGAAGCAGACATTGTTTGAGCAAAGTAAAACCTTAAGGTTACTTTTTCGTTTAGTTTTTTTTTGCTAACTCAGATGAAAAACGAGTATCTACCGTCGAAATGACGTTGCAATGTTATAAATGCACTGTACTGGCCCGTCGATCGAAATCTAACATATTCCGTTTTCTAGTTCCTGTGAAAATGCGTGACCAGGAAGTCTCACATCAGACACACGATTTCATCCACGCAACAACCACCGGTCAGCCTCACTAAAGCAGTGGGTAGGAGAGCGATTACTACTCCTCCTTCCGCTGGTGTAAAGCAGTTTTCTCCTTATTCGATGGGTTTTCAGTTTACAATTTAGGGTCAGATTTGTCGACGTCTTACCGGAAATACGATGTTTACGCAATCAAGAGCTATTTCCGGTTAATGCCTTTCACAATTAAAGCTTTCTCTTTTTTTCTCCTTTTTTCCTTCCTTTCTTGGGCGGGGGGACTTTTTGTAACACTGTTACTGTGATGGTAGAAATCTATATTGACCAGATACTGACATGTCGCTATACCATCTGCAGGTTTCTGACATAAAAAATATATTTATATTCACTGATATTTATCAAGTGTTAATAATGGCAATTTTTAAGAGAAAGAAATGAACAAAATTTGCAAATCAAAATAAGTCATTGCAATAGACTGATCATTTACTCTGAACAGTAAAACTGTACACTAAAATTGTAGATCCATGTTTTATTGCATACAATAAAAAATTATGGTTAAAAAGGTCAACCAAATAAAGAGATATTTCTAACATTTGTAAAGTGTGTTATAAATTAATGATATCATAATTAGGGCCCAAGTACAACCTGTGTGAAGGCCCTATTGTATCTGCTTTTGATTATTCAGGCAAATAAAACTCATGAAACTGAGCACACACCAGGTCTGGTGATATGCATTAAGTCCCTAAATGTTAGAGTGGCACCTAGTGGGTCCTGGAAACATCATGAAATACCATGTGGCATCCTTTGATGTACTGCTCCTCGCAGTTCTACTCAATCCACCTCAAGAGTTGTGTGAATAAACATCAGATATTGGTGAAGATTCAGTGCGAAAAAATTGTGATTTTTGCACTCTGGTAGCAAACCGATTTACCATGAAACAGTAGTACTTAGTGGCTTGGAAAGCTCAAAAGCTCATGAAATTTGGCACAGTTCTCTGTCAGCATGTAACCTTTCAGATTTAAATGCTGTGATTACCAAAAGCGGAAAAATGGCTCCACAGCACCACCTAGAATTTTTCAAAACGACAGCCCCAGAGCTATATTTTATCTGCATATCTGAAATTGTGCAGACTCATGTAATATCCTAAGACGTCCAAAAAAGTCTACTGTAGCAGCACTTTGATTTTGGGATTTCAATAATATCCCAGAGAACACCAAATTGTCACATCTCAAATTTACATTGTCCAATGCGTCTCAAACCTCACATTCTTCGTGAGAGTGTGCGTGACTCTGGACATCTACCAGCTTTGCATTACACTCATAACGCCACCTGGTGGCGATACGAGAGCAGTACGCTCATAAACATCCCATGAGCATTAAATTTTCATTGATGGGTGCAGGCATTACATACAGCATCGTGGCATGTGGGCACTTGCCGACGCCACCTAGTGGGCACAGGAGACGTTCGGTGGCCAAACAACATCCTAGTAGTATACTGGGCTGATCACATCCAGGTTAGCCAGGTGCAAGGGCCCGATCATCACCGCTTGTGGCTTTGATTATTATTATTAGGCCCGAGCAGCTAAGCGCTGCGAAGGCCTATTGTAATCGTACTGTTTCTTATTATATTATTATTTATATTATTATTAATATTATTAGGGCCCGAGCACGAAATGTGCAAAGGCAGTATTGTAATTGCTCTGTTTATTATTATTATTATTATCATTATTATTATGTTGTACACACATCCACTGTTCGTTTCAGCAGGAACACTGAGAAGGTGACTGATGTACTGCCACTCTGCACAGTGGCTGAGATCTAGATTTAGTATGGTGCAGTGCCCATAGAAGTGAGGGGAGTCTGCATTTAAGTCTTTAAAATATCAAACTTTGTAAATGACTTCATGCTTTTTGTCTGGTATAATTTTCAAATATTAAAGATTTTTGTTTTATTGTAAAAGTCTTATTCCAAAACCTGTTGCATTAATATTTTTACATTTTTCTCATGGTGCTGATATCTCTTATGTGCATCCATGTATAGCAAAATTAAAGTTTTCTTATTACTTTTGCCTTGGTAGTCTTTAATGTCATTAATGCATGTGAACGTTGTCTGCAAACATTCACTGAACGTTTATGGCAGCATTCATGGGATGTTGTCTGAATGTTCAGTGCTAGCTGGGAAGCCACTGCACAGAAGAGGATGATGGACTGGCAGACTTTTTGTTACAGTGAATTGGACTGAACATTGAGTATGCTTTTCAATGAAAATAATGCTTGTGGTGTCACCAAAATCAAGTTATAGCCTTTGTTTATCCCCCTCAGTCCACTAAAGTTCAGGGTTTACAAATAACTCCATGACAAAGGCTCACAGACAGAAGCTCACAGCCTGATTGGACAAAGGGACAAAAGCTGAAAACTTCCAAAAATATATTTCCAACTAGATCATTCTAATTTATACATTAGAATGATTTCTTGTGAATTTAGTCTTGCTTGAATGTTTTGCTGTATAATAATTTATGTGTAGTCACATTGTAATGGAAAGAGGCTTAAAAGATTATAATGTAAATTTGATTATATATATATCTCAAAATAAAAATATCTTGGTTACAACTGTTGGGAGGGGTAGACCACTGATGAGTACTTGATTGTATGACTCACAGAAACCTCCTTTACATATGAAATCCTGCCCTAGACCTGAGGAGAGGGGGAGCTGGGGGAACACTGCCACAGAAAGTCCACGGCAGCTCCCGGCAGTTTCTGCAATATTACATGCCAGAAACTGTCAAGAAAACCACTTTTCATGCAGTGTATGGAGAGTTTTGTATTGTATGAATTGTAAATTTGGACTTTTATTCATTTTGAAAGTGTTTAAACATATCTGTGTATTTTCATCTGGTTTGATGGAAAGATCTCGCTCCCATTTTGCAGTTGGGAGGGATATTGAATCATTAATTTTTAAAAAGAACTTATATATTTTTGATAACAATTTAGGGGTATGAAGATTTAGAAAATCTGTTACCAATATCGGGATTTCTAATTTTAGATTATTTGAATTAAACCTTGCCTGTATGATAAACCTCAATTGCTGATATTCAAGGAATTTGCTGTTGCTAATTTCATATTTTGAAATAAGTTCTTCAAATGAGATAAAGGTCTCATCGTGAATAACATGTTCTAAATTCTTTATTCCTTTCTCTTGTCATGCTGAAAAATTCAGTACTGTCTTTTTCTGACATATATCTGGATTGGATTTGTTATCTTTAAAAATTCTGACGATGGCGACAGGGCGGCAGTGCAGGATCTCCCACGGTGGCCCACAGTGGCGCTGAGATGCGAGGGGTGCCAGACATTGCTTGCAGCTTTAATTATTATTATTATTACACAAAAACAAGGGAGAGAAGAAGCTCTAAAACAGGCTGGTGAACAGACAGCAGGCAAACAGAAGGTCTGGATGATTGATCAGTCTTTATTTGCATGTCACCAAATTACAAGTCACAAATCGAGAGAGAGATTAAGGACACTTTGATATCTGACTCTGACGCTGACTTTTTTGTGCGTTTTGGGCTTTTCTCACCCAGAGAAAGGAGCCCTATTCTCAGGATTTTGTGGATAACTTCATGCACTTCATTCAGATTGCTTCAAAACATGTTTCTACATGACAGTGAAATTCATTTAACTGTAGGATCACGTCTTCCAGCACAATCCTGTGAGCACAGCAGCTTTTATGTGCGTTTTGGGCTCTTCTTGCTGAGAACAGAGCCCAATTCTGGTGCTTTCATTGAAAACTTCACTTACTACATTCAAATTGCTTCAAAACATCTTTCTACATGGGGCTCAAGTTCGTTTCAATGCAGGACCAGGTCTTCCAGCACAACCCTATGAGCACAGCAGCTTTTGTGTGTGTTTTGGGCTTTTCTTGCCCAGAGAACGGAGCCTAATTCTGGGGATTTAATGGATAACTTCACGCACTTCATTCAAATTGCTTCAAAACATGTTTCTACATGACACTCAAGTTCGTATATAGGCATGACCCCGTTTTCCATTAGAATCCTGTGAGTGCAGCAGCTTTTCTGTGTTTTAGGCATTTCTCGCCAAGAGAATAGAGCCCAATTCTGGAGATTTTGTGGATAACTTCATGCACTTCATTCAAAATGCTTCAAAACATGTTTCTACATGACACTCCAGTTCATTTTAATACTGGAGCCTGTCTTCCAGCACAATCCTGCAAGCACAGCAGCTTTGATGTGCGCCAAATCACAACAGTCACCTCGAGACACTTTGTATTGTGAGTAAAGACCCTACATTAACACAGCGAAAACCCAACAGTCAAAACGACCCCATATGAGCAAGCACTTGGCGACGTTGGGAAGGAAAAACTCCCTTTTAACAGGAAGAAACCTCCAGCATATCCAGACTCAGGGAGGGTCATCTGCCATGATCGGTTGGGGCTGAGGGGAGTGAGACAGGACAAAAGACATGCTGTGGAAGAGAGCCAGAGATTAATAATAATGATTAAATACAGAGTGAAATATACACAAGTAAATAAGGTGAATGAGAAGAAACAGTGCATTATGGGACCCCCCCCTCAGCAGCCTAGGCCTATAGCAGCATCACTAAGGGAGGGTTCAGGGTCATCTGATCCAGCCCTAACTATAAGCTTGATCAAAAAGGAAAGTTTTAAGCCTAATCTTAAAAATAGAGAGGGTGTCTGTCTCCTGAATCCAAGCTGGGAGCTGGTTCCACAGCAGAGGGGCCTGAAAGCTGAAGGCTCTGCCTCCCATTTTACTCTTAACTATCCTAGGAACCACAAGTAAGCCAGCAGTCTGAGAGCGAAGTGCTCTATTGGGGTGATACGGTACTATGAGGTCTTTGAGATAAGATGGGGCCTGATTATTCAAGACCTTGTATGTTAGAAGGATTTTAAATTCTACTCTAGATTTAACAGGGAGCCAATGAAGAGAAGCCAATATGGGAGAAATCTGCTCTCTCTAATCCTAGGAACCACAAGTAAGCCAGCAGTCTGAGAACGAAGTGCTCTATTGGGGTGATACGGTACTATGAGGTCTTTGAGATAAGATGGGGCCTGATTATTCAAGACCTTGTATATGAGGAGAAGGATTTTAAATTCTATTCTAGATTTAACAGGGAGCCAATGAAGAGAAGCCAATATGGGAGAAATCTGCTCTCTCTTTCTAGTCCCTGTCAGTACTCTAGCTGCAGCATTTTGGATCAGCTGAAGGCTTTTCAGGGAGCTTTTAGGACAGCCTGATAATAATGAATTACAGTAGTCCAGCCTAGAAGCAATAAATGCATGGATTAACTTTTCAGCATCACTCTGAGAAAGGATGTTTCTAATTTTATAAATATTGTGCAGATGTAAAAAAGCGGTCCTACATATTTGTTTAATATGTGCATTGAAGGACATATCCTGGTCAAAAATAACTCCAAGATATCTCACAGCGTTACTGGAGGCCAAAGTAATGTCATCCAGAGTAAGTATCTGGTTTGACACCATGCTTCTAAGATTTGTGGGGCCGAGTACAAGAACTTCAGTTTTATCTGAATTTAGAAGCAGGAAATTAGAGGTCATCCAGGCCTTTATGCCTTTAAGACATTCCTGCAGTTTAACTAATTGATGTGTGTCATCTGGCTTCATGGATAGATAAAGCTTAGTATCATCTGCATAACAATGAAATTGATGCAATGCTTTCTAATAATACTGCCTAAGGGAAGCATGTACAATGTAAATAAAATTGGACCTAGCACAGAACCCTGTGGAACTCCATAATTAACCTTAGTGTGTGAAGACGACTCCTGATTTACATGAACAAATTGGAGTCTATTAGATAAATATGATTCAAACCACTGCAGTGCAGTACCTTTAATACCTATGGCGTCATTATGGCGTCAACAGTATCAAAGCTGCACTGAGGTCCAACAGGACAAGCACAGAGATGAGTCCACTGTCAGAGGCTGTAAGAAGATCATTTGTAACCTTCACTAATGCTGTTTCTGTACTGTGATGAATTCTGAAACCTGACTTAACTGACTTAGATAATTACATTATAATTATTACAGTAATTATTGTAAACATGGCTTGGAAACCTGACACTGTTTGCAATTTTATACATGGTATAAAGTGTCAGACATGTCAGTGATGTATCAAAACACAATTTGACAAACATATAAAAGGATATGAACAGATTTATATCTAACCTTTAAATACTCTCACAGTATCAGTATGACCCATCTTTAACCGCGTCCACATGGATGTACTCAATTTTGAATGTTTTCAAACTGTTTTATTACTTTTACTCAACTATTCTGATTTTTTCTCACCTTGAAACATCATCTAAGAAAATAATTCAATTAAATTCAGTTAAATTCAATTCATATAGTGCCAATTCACAACAACAGTTGCCTCAAGGTGCTTTATATCTTAGTTAAGACCCTACAATGTTAGAAAGAAACCCCACCAATCAGACAACCCCCCCAAAGCAATCACTTGATGACAGTGGGGGAAGAGAAGAGAGAGAGACAGGACAAAAGACACACATGGGAGAGAGCCAGAGATTAATAATAACTAATGATTAAATGCAGAGTGGTGTTTGAACACAGAGTAAAAAAAGATGAATGAAGAATAAAAGGTCAGCCTAGGCCTATTGCAGCATAACTAATGCCGGGTTTCCATTTGTAACTACTCAGCACAGGTCATCACGACTCGCCTTGATGTGGGTGGAGTCGAGATAGCAGCGTGGGCAGTAGTCTCTTGCTGTCTGGGGAAGGAGTCACTCTCATGACTCAACTAGTGACAACTCTCCACGGCCAGTCACTGGCATGCTGTTCTTCCGCATCACATTTTCAGATCGCTTGGAACCTCGGCTGAATGAGTACTAAAAAAGTACCTGGTACCAGGTACTAATGGAAACACCTTCGAACCCCCCGAGTCGAGTCGAGCCGCGCTGAGTAGGTACTAATGGATATGCGGCTTATGGGAGGGTTTAGGGTCACCTGATCCAGCCCTAACTATAAGCTTGATCACAGACTCTCTTCTTAAAAGACAAAAGCGTGTCTGTCTCCTCAATCCAAACTGGGTGCTAGTTAATTAATTGCCAGGAACTAATTTACTAATCCTCAGTGCAGCACAGTAGACAGAAACTGTGTTCCACTGTTTGATAAATGTATCTGCTTCTAGGGGTTTGGATTTTCACCAAAACCCAAGGTGTCATCACGCACTTGCACCGGTGGCTAGGCATTACCCCTCTGATGGAGCCCATAACTTTCATTTCCACTTCCTCCAGGTAAAGGTGGCTATAATGGGTGACACTGGGGAACCCACAGCACATCCATGCTTTGGCCTGTAGAAACCCTCGTTGTATTTGAAATATACGGTGGTAAGGCAGCGGTTTAGCAGGGTGCAAATCTGATTAGGGTGAACCTGGCTCTGATGTGAGCTATCCCGGTGTAGTCATTTAAAGATTTAACCAACACATCAACTCAGTGGATCAAGCTCACCAGGGAGAACATAAAAGGCAAAGGAAAGTAAAAGGAAGACACATACATGAAGAAAGCACTTAAAACATGTGGTTATCCTAACTGGGCCTTCATTAAGTGACTTGAAGGTGCACAGGAAAGAATGTCAGACACCAAGCAGGGAGAAACAGAAACACAGGTGTCTCTTATGTGGCAGGTTTGTCAGAGAAGCTCAGAAGAATTTTCTCCAAGCGTAACATCCCAGTGCATTTCAGACTCAGCAGCACCCTCGGATGAAACGTGGTTCATCTGAAGGACAAACCTCCCAAACACAAGCTCAACAACAGAGTGTATCCAGCGAGGAGTGCTCAGAGCTTTATATACAGTGGGTACAGAAAGTATTCAGACCCCTTTAAATTTTTCACTCTTTGTTTCATTGCAGCCATTTGCTAAAATCAAAAAAGTTCATTTTGTTTCTCATTAATGTACACTCAGCACCCCATTTTGACAGAAAAAACAGAAATGTAGAAATCTTTGCAAATTTATTAAAAAAGAAAAAGTGAAATATCACATGGTCTGATGGGCTGCAAAGAAACAAAGAGTGAAAAATTTAAAGGGGTCTGAATACTTTCTGTACCCACTGTAGGAGAAACCAAATAACCATCCACAGACGCACAGCACTACATTGGACAGCCACCTCAACAGGATGAGACTCAGCTGTATATCTGCACCTGAAGGAGAAAGGGAATTTTCTGAGGAAGCCAATGCCCAAATTTTAGACCGAGAAGACAGATGGTTTGAGAGAGGAGTGAAGGAAGCTGTGAACAACCATCACTGAACAAGTTCTATGACACTATTGGCCACCAACTGTAATGCAGTCCCAAGATACCTTCACAGGCAGTTTAACTGGATGGTGTCAGTGGTGCAGTAGGTAGGTGCTCACCTTGCAACCAGAGGGTCACAGGTTTGGGTCCCTGTCTGAGTGTGTGCTGTCATTGTGTTACTTAACCCACATTGCCTAAGTGTGAATGTGGTCGGAGGGGCCGTAGGTGTGAATTGGCAGCCACGCTTCTGTCAGACTGCCCAGGGCAGCTGTGGCTACATTAGTAGCTTACCACCACCAAGTGTGAATGAGTAGTGCACAGACTTGTAAAGTGCTTTGAGTACTGTGAAAAGTGCTTTATAAGTCTAAGGCATTATTATTATTATAAACATCTTCAAGAACCTGAAAGAAGTCCAGTTTCCTTCATCTTGCACTTTAGACTATAATGACCTGGATCACTGAGAAGCTACACAGATGTATACAAGAAACATTCCTCATTCTTATCACTGTACATTATCCAAAGTGAAAAGAGATTAAGAAAGAAAGAAGAAAAAATCTGTTTCTGTGCTTGCCCCCCCCCAATAAGGATAAAGTAAAAAAAAAAAACTTGTTTGGAAGAAAAAAATTAAAATATTTCCTTCAAAGCGTTTTGGACATTTTGGCCACACAACATTTGTTAATGTTAATGTTTCATTAGTTGCAGGGAAACCATGCAAAGCTTTAATTTCAGACAGTCTGCCACACACAGATTAAAAGTGTGTTGTCTTAAACTCTCTGGTGCCGTGAAGATGCCCAGGCTTTCCAGAATCTGCCTTTCAAATTGACATCATGCCCAAATGGCATTTGAGGTTCTTTCATCGTGTCTCATAATTCTGTGGAATTTCTTAATTTCCTACAAATGATCTCCACACGTAATATCACCACAGGGATGTAATTTAACCAAACTTTCATTCACAGCACAAAATTCCTCACATTAATGCTTATTTTCTCATTTAAACTCAAAATGATCATTTAACATGTCTCTGAAAAGGCATAGAGGCACAGTCCAATAAAATTATTTCTCATCTTTATTCCTCTTAAGAAGAAGACCCTTCCGTTTCCCCTGACACTTTGATGTTCCCTCTGATCACGGGGTGAGGGATGGAGCTCAGAAACCTTTAATGAGATTTATTCCCACAGACCAGGGGCCATGTTGGGGTCTGATCCCCTTAAAAATTCTAAAGGGGTCATCTGAGACTGGTTGAGTGCCGAAAGTAAAGACCTCGAGTTCAGAAGTTCACACGGCAAGCTGAAAATCTGTTGAAGTCCATTTTAATCACCACAGAGGTGAGCTTATTATGTCTGTGTTTGCACAGCTAATATTCCTGTAAGTTTATTAATAAGAATAAACTCTGCAGGTTAAGATGAGCTGTTTTGCCAGAGTTCTACTTGTAGTTCATTTCAGCTCATTATGCAGTTTTTAAATGGAATGGAAGTCCTTTTAGTCAAAGCAACATTTTCGAAGCCACTAAGAGTCCATTAGTTTCCCGCTGTGTCAGATATTACTCTTAAATCAGGAGGCTTAATCAAACATGGCGGGTCAGTACAAAGTAAATCTATGCAGCACTTTCCAGAGTTCATGTGCAAGCCAATTTTTTAAAGCACACAACAGAACTAATCTGTAACATCTTGAAGTGGGTCTGCTCCCACAAATTCTACTAGAAGCCTCCCCCCAAGCACATTTTGTAAAAGGAGGGAAGGACTGCAGGGTCCCACTCCAACACACACAGTCCTCAGTGACGGATCACACCCGCCCTACAGTGAACGCGACTCGCATCATCAGGACGGAGATGCAGGCGTTACAAATGCTGGTGTATCTTTGTTGTTTTGTGCAACTGCTCTTTCTTTCCTTCCTCTTTTTTCACGGTTTACCTTGGAGAGAAATGGGTGAGAGTAAAGTATATGGACAAAGCACTGGGCCACCTACACATTACACCTACTGGAGCTGCTGGACCATGGAAACCCATCCCATGAAGCTCCTGGCACACGGTTTGCGTGCTGATGTTAATGCCAGAGATGGTTTGGAGTCAGCACAGCGTTGGCAACTTTTATCCCCGTATGAGCCACAACTTCACGAGATCGGACACTTTGTGGCTGAATTGCTGTGGTTCCACTTTGCAACAACACCACTTACAGCTGATTGTGGAATATCTAGGAAGGAGGAAGATTGATGAATTGATTTGTTGCCATGGTAGCATCCTGTTAGAGTCCCACAGGCTGTGTTTGTCTGTTTTGGTGGGGGAGGGGGGGCAGTTTAGGCCAGGAATGATTCAACTTCCAACTCGTCTCCAGAGATAGATTTATCTGTTTAACACAGCAGCCCAACTTTTACAGAAAGAGACGAAAAGTTTACTCTGAGTATTTTTAACCAGCAGGTCCCAACCAGGAGTGCATTAAAATGACCAAAGTGTGACTGACCAGGCATTAGTATGTCATGAATTTCAGAGTGTGAACATGTGAATAAACGGGTGAAGACGACCCTGAAGGAAAAACACAACAACAAAACTGGTATTTTCCAAATCTGGAGACACAAAACATGTTGAAAGCACAATGAAATCCACGGCATGTTGTTGTTGCATTTTTGTCATTGAGTCTTCTGAAATGTTATTTTAGGCCTCGGAGGCAGCGTATGAGACTGACTGAGGATTCACTTACACAGACATAAAGCTGCCATCAGACTCTGTGTCCCCGCTGGGAGATGTTCTGCTGGAGCTCTGAAGCGCATTTATGGCCCTCTGAGTTACTGCACGGTTTCCTGTGTGACGAGGCAATCCTTGTATGTGTTCCCGTGTCAGTCCATAGTTGTAGTCCTGTGGTCTATCACAGGTCACATTACTGTTCTTCAGCCCTTAACATCTTGTCAAGCTCACAGTTATCAGCCGGGCCAGGTGCTACCTTTACTGCCTCTGCAGAGAAATAAATTTCATTCCTTACACTGTCGGCTTTTTAGTAGTTTTCAGCCGTGTTACTGCACAGGTAGGCACAACAAATAGAAGCTAAATTAACCCTTCAACATTCACTTTGCTCTTCTTTTGTTTTCATTTAAAGAGCATTAAGGCTGTTCACATCATCACATTCCTCTTTATTTCATTAAACTGCAAAAATGAGTGCCAACTTCTTTTGTATTTATCTTTGACCCTGAGCCCCACCTTGTCCATCAGTAATGCAGGCACTCTTTTGTGGACTGTTCTCTAAAAATCTGTAATCAAACAGAAATATTGTAGCTGTCTTTGAGGTTGACATATTTGATATCTTTGAAAAAATATAATTTATTACTTTATTTCAAATTTTTGGATGCTTATTTTACTGAGCAACAGCTGAAGATTTCCTGTATGTGATGCAATTCAATATTTTTGAACTATTATTAATAAAAGGTAGCAGGGAATGGCCAAATTCACAAAACCTTTGGAATGACGGCAGCCACAATTATTGTGCAGTGTTAGAAAAACTATAAGATATAAAAATTTTAATGTCACAATTATCCAGTTCAGACAGCAGGTTCATATTTATTTATATCAGCGCCAAATCACAACAACAGTCATCTCAAGGTGATTTATACTGTAAGGTAAAGGACCTGTGTTATAGTACAGTTTGACCCACCGTGCTTCAGACTATAAGTTTTGGTTTATTTTGGCAACAATAGAAAGTTCTCATTCTTCTGTGAATCCCTGGAAGGTCTGTGGAAAACTCCAACTTCTCTGTAGATCATTTCTGAACAAAAAAAAAATTGATCTAAGAGCAGGGTCTGAACTACTTCACACACTACACACTACACTCAACCACAAGCATTGCTGTTTAAGGAACAAAGCTGAAGTGCAGTTAGTTTGACATTTCATTTCTAATTCAGTTATACATCTATGAAAGTCAAATATTCACTATATACGGTGGTACTGAAAAATCTTGAAACTAAATGAACTTGTTCCAGAGAGCTAATCTATACAACTTCAGCAGCAGAACTGGTACACACCATTTAACAAACACACATCATATTAAACCCTTTGGATTAAGAATGGATGTTACTCAGGTTCATATGTGTGTGAAGGCCAACGAGCGAATACTTTTAGCAATGTAGGGTATGTCTCATTATGTTTAGTTAGATTATTCACTCCCTCATTTTTGAGCCACTCATTGGCTTTTCTCATGGTAGACTGCATTAGCCATTATTAAAATGAAATGGCTGTCTGTTCATGCATTTGCACATCACTGGCCTTCAGTGTACTCTAACATACATGGTGCAAGTTCTATAAAGTCCTTTGGCATTAGCAGATTTTCATTTTGCTTTCTGTTACCTTTAAAATTTATTTTTTGATGTTTTTCATGAAAAATGAAATGCATGTTCCACATGTAGGAACATCTAGAAGTGTTTCTGCAGCTTCTGATTTCAGCAGAGGTTTATGTGGCTAAATCAGCAGTTACTTCATGTAGGGATGGAGTTGAGAAGTTCAAATCTCCATTCAAGAAGAAAAAATATTACTATGAAGGTTTACATTTTGCTCCAGCATGACCTGTCAGTCAGAAGAGAGTGTGCTGTCAGGGAGCTAATACATCATTCTTCAAGTTTAAGTTGAATTGAGGGCCTACATGAAGAACCAGGTTCAGAGACACTCTGATGGGGTTCCAGAATGAACACACGGAGCTGGAAATTTCCAGAATATGTAATTCGGTAATTAACTATCCAGAAAGTATTTTTGTTGTCCGCAAAATCGAGACCTCAAATATTACGAAAATATAACTTTAGTGCTGTGAAAAAATGAAATTTATTTACAAAGCTAAGATTAATGGTCACGTGTGGTGAAGTGATGCCTGAAGACTTCCAGCGTGTTCAAAAACAGCTTTCCCTCAGCCTGCCGAAAGATTTCTGTCACCTTTCTCCTCAGGACAGTTTTTACCCTGTTACCCTGCGGGCGTCACTGCAGCTTTTAATGCTTCCTGAACATTACAACCAACTGACAGGAAGCATAAAGGAAGCAAAAGTAAACATGTTCAAATACGTTCAGGTTTGCTTTGTTTCCTTTTTAAGCTGTGACTGCTTTCGTTGAGTTTTGGTAAAAGTGATCAATAACCAGCTGTCTGGCTGAAATGCCTGTGTGTGCAGTCCCTTCTAATCAGGCCACAGTGACGTTTCTGCTGCATATGGGAGCGCTCTGAATGCAACGCAGACTTCTTTTTATGTTTTTCCATCGTGTGACTGACACCGCCGTGCTCCTGCACACAGATTGGCTGTTGCAGATTAAGCAGCTGTCCACCCAGTGATGCACTGTCATTGTGCCAGACATGAGATCGGGATGACAATATCACAGCACACGAAGTCAGCAAGCTCAGGAACAATGGTGATGATTCAGTGTTACTAATAATTACAAAGCTTCCACATATTAATCAGGGAAAAGCATCAAGAGTTTCTCCGGGCTCCTGAGCACAGGAGCAGAGGTTTGGCACAATCCGTCTTCACATATAAATGTGCGATTGTTATTGCTGTGTCCATTTTACACTTCCTGGCACCATCGTTTGACACTAATGAGGGTTAGATGGTCAGTTAAAGATGAAATATGAAAGAAGCAAAGGGACCATTTAGGATGGATTGGAGGCTGAATGTGACCTCATCGCACATCGTCCAATCCGATGACTGAAACGTAAACGGATGTTTCCATTCAGAGTTTCTGTCTTTGTAGTTTTTTTTTATTATTTAAAATGACTTTGAAAGAAGGATGTGATATATTTTTGAAAAGCAAAATAAATTCCTAACCATCAATAATATTCTGCTGATTTTGTACATCATCATCAAGACTTCCCAGGAATGACAAAACCGTGTTTCAGCGTCAAGACGTAGTCCTGGAATCCACACTCGCTCCGGATCGCTCTTAAAGTTTCTACCACCAATGAAGAGCAAGAAATGATGATAGCTCTCAGATTTGCAGTTTGTCTTTGGTGGCCGAAAGCACTTAATGTAGTTTCTCAGCAGGTCTCTGCACAGCCTGACAGTCAGAAGAAAAATGGCTCTTAGGGAAATACTACCACTTGTTTAAAAAGAAGTTAAACTGAGGAGCAGCACAAGGACCCTGATCCAAGAGAGTAGGAATATTTTTGATCATGCTAAGCTGCTTCGATGGAGTTTCTTGACCGCTGACCTGGATGAACCACTCTGCATCCTAAAAATTTTGTCCTCGTATCTCATCACATCCTAACGCTCGGTCAGGTCCGCACTTTCATCATATTTTAACCCTTTAGCATTATTTTCACTCATGGGAGTTCTTACAACTTTACCCTTTCTGCTGCTGTTTGGTGGGGGTGTAGCGATAACACTAACATATTGTTTGTGATAAACACTTTCATAATTCTAAATGTAACCGGTGGCTTCTTCTTGTGTTCTCTGCGTTGTGTTGGGTAATGAAGATCGGACCACCGACGTGTTTAAGAGACAACCTCCGTTTATTTGCCGACTGACAAGACAGTAATAACACATCAGTCCAGTTAGTGACGATCGCTTTAAGCCCCGCTCCCGCCGAATGCCACAGGAAAAAGGGGGCACAGTAATATATCGAATACAACAATTGATTATACAAAACATACCTGACAAGACAGTAATAACACATCAGTCCAGTTAGTGATGATCGCTTTAAGCCCCTATACAAACAAAATACACAGACATTACTATCCACTGCAGTTGGATTTACAATCACTAGACTTTCCAAACTTTCACTCACCGCTCCCGCCGAATGCCACAGGAAAAAGGGGGAGGGTGCGCGCGCAAACACTCCTTATAAAGGAGTTGTCCCCGAAAACCAAACGTAGGGGTACAGAAAACAATAACAAAAGAAAGGTTCCGCACACCAACCGGAGTTATACAACCACGTCAGGTAAGTTAAATAATTTTTGTGAAATTCTATATAAATGAACATGAAGACAACAGGTAGAGACAACTATAAACTGTAAACACTATTAACAAAGTATTGGCATTGTTACATTCACCCCCCTAGAATTACACAAAATTATGGGTTGTACAACACATTATACCCAGCATGACAAATAAAATCACAATCTTCAGGCAGAGAAAATCAACATAAACAGTTTCCTATTCAAAGGATAGGAGAACTAAAGGCTCGCTCGGCGCCCAGCTAAAACCGTTAGTGCTCCAAAATTTACGTGTGGTGCCTCATACACCACGCATTCTCATGCCAGACAAAAAGGGTGAATGAGACAAAGATGTACAAATAGCAGTACATCAACAATGCAATACATGAAAAGTTATGTAGTATGCCATGAAACAAAAACAACAACAAAAAATAAACAAATTGCTAGACATGCAACTTAAGGGTTTACACATGAAGAACAGTAGTAGAACTCGGTTCCACCCCCAGAACAGACTCAAGTTGTGTCATGGACTCAATTAAGCGACAAACTGGTCGAATAACCCTGCCAAAACTTGAGGTGAGTCGGTCTACTGCATCAAGTCCCCGAGGAGGACCATGGTAGACATGCAACGGTTGCTGCAGGGGGACAGGGGCAACAGGTGGCAGATCTACAGTAGCAGCAGGGCCAACTGGAGCTGGGGCGACCACAGCAGAAGGAGGAGATGGACCGTTCAAACCAAGTGGTTCATCTAAAGATGACTGCTCACTGACCCAAGCGGCAGTTCGGCCATCACCCCATTCACTAACCCCCGAGAGAGAACCAGCCAGGAAAGGTGCAGCTGTTGCTGCAGCAGTGTTCAATCCAGACATCTCAGCCACGTTCCAGTCAGATGGAGAGGCATTGCTCCCACTACAGGCAGGCGAGGGCATACCTACTTCATCACCATCCGGAACTCCACTCAGGGGCAAGAAGTTGACCTGTAGCAGCAGCTTGCGGTGGACTACCCGTTCATGCCCATCCTGATCTCTGATCCGATAGATGTGCAAAGCAGGCTTCGAAGCCACCACAGTATAGACAACCGGCTCCCACTTGTCAGAAAGCTTCCGTTTCCCTCGGGCAGCTTTGTTTGCCAGCAGCACCTTATCGCCAAGTGACAGAGGCAGACCTTTGACCCTTTTGTTGTACTGGTCACGTTGATGTTTTTGCTCAGCTGTGCAGTTCTTTTGAACCAGAGTCATTGCCCAGTGCAGGTCTCCCAAAAGAGACTGAACATAAGCATTGTAGTCACACACAGTCTCATCACGCAGTACATTCTTGAACATTAGGTCAACTGGCAACCTAGGAACTCTCCCAAACATCAGATAGAAAGGTGCAAATCCAGTGGTCTCGTGAATGGTGCAGTTATAGATGAAGGTCATTGTGTGGACCATCTGTGGCCATCTCTGTTTGGAGCAAGGTGGCAGTGCTCTCAACATGTTGCCCAAGGTTCGGTTAAACCTTTCTGTATTGCCGTTCCCCATAGGGTGGTATGGCGAGGTATGCGATTTATCAACCCCTGAAAACTTCAAGAGTTCAGCAATAAGCTCGCTTTCAAAGCTCGCTCCCTGGTCAGAGTGCAAGCGCTGGGGAAAGCCGTAAATGCAAAAAACATTGTCCCACAGCTTTTTGGCAATCCCTTTTGCAGTCTGGTCTCGACAGGGAAAGGCATGAGCCAACTTGGTAAAATGGTCTGTGACAACTAGAACATCCACCGACCTATTGTTGCTGTCCTCTGCAGACCAAAAGTCCACACACACAAGTTCCAAAGGAGCAGAGGTCTTGATGTTTGCCAGTGGGGCTCTGGCAGAAGGTTCAGGAGTTTTACTGAGGACACATCTGTGACAGCTCTTCACATGTTCTCGCACATCTTTCTCCATACCAGACCAGAAGAAGCGCTGACGAGCCAGAGAGAGTGTGCGGGGCTGACCCTGGTGACCAGCATGATCATGAACACCGGATAATGCATCAGCCTTCAGAGACTCAGGCACAACAAACTGAAACCTCTTGTGTTTGGTTAAAGGGTCCTTTTTGACCCGGTAGAGAATCCCACCCATGAGTGTCAACTTGTCCCACTGCTTCAGGACCTTCAGGGTTGGCTGACTCTCATTACAATGTTCCCGTCTGGAGGGCCTGCGCTTTCTCTCAACATAGTGAGCAACTCTCGAGATTACTGGATCCTTCTGCTGGTGTGCCTGAAGATCAGTGAGAGACAAAAAAGGCCACATATCCTGACCAGCAGGTTCCAAGGGGGTGAGGTGGTCAACAACGGAGGCTGCTCGTTGTCTTGAAGCTGTGTCCCACTCTTCAAATGAGGAGAGAAGGGAGGAGACATCATCTTCAGACAGTGAGCCATCAACTGCAGCAGAGGCGGCGGGGCCCCCTATTGACTGTGGCTGACAAGTGAAGCGGAAAGTGTCCTGCACTTGTTCGTCACTGACATCATGAGCCAGTTCCAGCAGCTCAGAGTAAGGGACGCACAACAACCGGTCCCGCAGAGGCTTCACAAAGGGGTCCCTGCTGAGAGCATCCGCCACCACATTCAGACGTCCGGGAATGTGTTTGATCTCAAAGCAATAAGGGGCCAGTTTGGAGACCCAACGCTGCTCACAAGCATCAAGTTTGGGTTTCGTCAGGATGTACGTCAGAGGATTATTATCAGACCACACAGTGAACCTGTGACCCTTAAGCCAGTGGCTGAATTTGTCACAGACAGCCCACTTAAGGGCTAAGAACTCTAGCCTGTGAGCAGGATAATTTGCCTGGCTTCGGGAGAGAGATTTGCTGGCAAAAGCAATTGGCCTTGCTCTCTCCTCACCAGCAGGCACCTGGGACAGGACAGCACCCAGACCATCCAGGGAAGCATCAGTGGAAAGGATGAAAGGCCTGTCAAAGTCTGGGTGTGCCAGCACCACACTGTTGAGGAGGGCACTTTTGAGACCCTCGAATGCTTCTTCACAGGCAGGGGTCCAGTCCTGAGGAGACAGTTCCCGGAAGGTACCCGCTCTCCGCCGTCCGGGGGAGCCCTTAACCTTCCTCTTCTGTCCAGCAGTAAGAGCATAAAGCGGCTTTGCAATAGAAGAACAGCCAGGAATGAAATGTTGATAATACAGGACCATCCCAAGGAATGATTTGACCTTCTTCTGAGATGGCGTGAGCCCATCAGAGGCCATGAGGTCCTCCTTCCTGAAAGCTGAGATGACCTTAACTTTCCCCTGGTCGACTGAGACGCCACTGCTATCGACTACATGGCCAAGAAATGTCACAGACCTGTGAAGAAAGTGACACTTCTTCTGTGACAGTTTTAGATTGTTAGCTCTGAGTCGTGAAAAGACCATGTCCAGACGTTTCAAGGCCTCCTCTTCAGAAGGGGCAAAGACGAGCAGATCATCAAGGTAGCAGAGGAGACTGGAAAAGTTCAAGTCACCAAACACACTGATCATCATCCTTGTAAAGGATGCTGGACTGTTGCACAGACCCTGGGGAAGCCTGTTGTATTCGTACATGCCCAAAGGTGTTGTGAAGGCCGTGTACCTTCTATCAGCCTCATGGAGGGGAATGTTATAGAACCCCGATGTGAGATCCATAGTGCTGAAAAAGGCGTTCCCATCAAGGGCAGCAAGGCAATCAGCCTGATGGGGCAATGGGTGGGCATCCTTGACAGTTTTGGCATTGAGCCAGCGAAAGTCAGTGCAGATCCTCAAGTCACCTGACTTCTTCCAGACAAGGACAACGGCGAAGCATATTCACTGACTGACTTACTGATGATGCCTTTCATTTCCATCTCCGATAGAACCTCTCTCAGCTTGTGATAGTGCGCTGGAGGGACCCGACGATAGGGAAGCCGGAAGGGGCGGTCATCAGTGAGGTGAATGCGATGGACGAATCCCTTGGCCTCTCCACAATCCAACTTGTCTTTAGAAAAGACATCCTGGTAGGTAAGTATCAGATCAATCAGCTGCTGTTGCCACTTCTCTGACACCTCACACCCCCCCAGGTCAATCTCTGCCAAACCACAATCCTTCAGCCGTTGGGATGGGTCTGAAGTCCAGTCTGAATTTGGGACAATTTCAGCAGTCCAATCGGCCTGTGGTCTACTGACACCCTGAGAGATGGGCAGGTCCTCAACAGCAAGACATGGAAAGACATCTGCCACCTTCGCATTGCGACACAGCGTCACAGGAGTCTTTGTTGGGTTCAAGATTTTCATTGGTACCCAGCGATCACCCCACAAGGGTGTCACCACCCGTCCAACAATTATGTCTCTAGGGGCTGAGCGGGAGGAGGTGGGTTCCACTATGACAGTGCTTCCAAGTGACAGATGGGCATTGCTGGGTAGCTTCCCCCACACAAGATACTCTTGTTGAGGTGCAAGAGTGATAGACTGTCTCAGCTTAACTGTACCAACCTTGTCAGGAATGTCAGACCCAGACCAACGGGTTGTACAACAAAGCAATTCAAGAAATTGCTCACAGTCAGGATTAGAGGTGCTGGAGCCTACAAGCTCCCAGTACTTCACATCAGACCTCATCTTTTGGATCAAGGGTCTGATGACATTGCTTCCAATGATCAGCTCATCTCTCTGCCCTGGAACAAGGAATGTAGGGACAGTGAACTTGGAGCCATGAATTTCAATGTCAAGGTCATAAATACATTTGGGTTTTGTCATAAGGCCACCACAGCCAACAAGGACCACCTTCTCAGGCACAGGTTGAGGAACAGTGAGAACACCTGCTGCTCTTAGTGTGGACTCCCCTTCTTCACTTAACGTGCATGACATGCTCCCCGAATCAAGCATCCCCCTCAGAGTACACTGGCCACTGACTGTCACTGAAGCATAAAACAGGTCACTCGCTTCATCTACTCTGTGTGAGCCTACAACAATCACTTTCGTGTCATCTGGGAGAGAGCTACAACAGTTCACATAGATTGATTGCAAATCATGTTTTTTGTTGACGGTGTCTCCAGCACCGCCCATGTTACCCCTCTCATTACACAGGCAGGCTAGTTTAAATCAGCACTGGAGGGAGGAAGAGTGGGAGTGGCACCATAATGGGGGGAGCGTGAACACTCAGTCCTAATATGACCAGGACTGTAGCAGTTATGGCACAACCTATAAAGCCTGCAGTGTGCATGTGTCGAGTGATCCTTTGAACCACAGACTCTACAAGGCTCAGGGCACCGTTTGTTACCAGAACAGGCAGGCTGGCGTTGGACAGGCTGGTGGTTGCTTGGTCTTACACTGGCAGTGAGAGAAGCATTGCACAGAGACAGAACCTTGTCAAACATAGTTACAACTTGTTTAAGGCCATTGTCTGCAGCAATTGGGGTCAATGCCACAGGAGGCACATCAAGAACAGCAGGGGGCACAGACAAGCGAGCAGACTGATTTTGGCCCACCACAACATCATCAGAGTCAGATTGACTGCAGACCATGGTGACTGCAGGTGGAAAGTTACAAGGGGTCTTTAGCTGGCTTGCTGCTAGGACAGCCTGAGAATCACAGGGGCGAAGAGAATCAGCCACAATGCTCTGGCTCAAAGCTGACAACCCCACTGGGGTCTGAGACCGTGAAGCAGTCTTCCTCTCGCTCCTGAACCTCAGCTGCGGTCCATTGCTCAGGTGACTTCAGCTGAAAGGTCAAGGCAAGAGTGGGGTCTGGACAGTGATTAATGAACATCATGACCACTTCAGTACTCGGGTCCTCCACAGATTTGCCTCGCCTCCGAAGACACTCATCAGCGGCATCAATAGATTTGTTAAGACGAATCCAGTAATCAAGAGCACTTTCATGTGCCTGGGGAGTGGTTCCATAAAAGTCTCTCATAGGCAGATTAGAGTATGCCAGCTCACTGAAGTTCCCCTTTAATATTTCAAACACAGCCGTCGGTAGATCAGATGTACACAGCTCAGGACGACTGCGGAGAGATACTTTGACAACATCTCTAGCTCTGCCTGTCAGTCTCGACAATATCAAGTCATACATTTCAGCATGACTGTCACACTTAACCCTCTTCAGATAAGTTTTCATCATATCTTCCCATTCATGAACAGAAAATGTGTCAGTGTGATCACCCCTGAAATAAGGTGGAGCTCTGGCATCAGACTGCACAACAACCTTCAGCTGTGATGCATCACTGGTAGACTGACACAGTGTAGGCTGAGGCTGGACAGTACTTGGCTGATGTATAGCACTAAGGCTCGCTGATATGCAATCCCCTATTTGCTTAGCAAAATCACTAAACAGACTGCCAAGGGCCTCAACAGGAACCACCTGTGTGGGCTCAGAGTTTGGCTGGGCAATGGGTGTGGAGCTAGCAGTGGGGACCAAAGGTGAGTTGATAAAAGATGGATCAGATGCATAGTCGGGGACACCAGGGGACACAGACCCACCCCTACCAAAACACTGTGAATGCATCTGTTTGCCCCTTCCCATCCCTAAGGTGACACCACGCCCACAACTCACCACAGACTGAACCTTAAAGGGGTCTCCACCTGACATCATGAATAAAAATTGTCAATAGCAAAAGAGAGAGAAAAAAAAAATTAAATTAAAAAATTAAAAGGGTCAAAACACAACCAAACGTGCAGCAGAATGTAAATAAAACCACACCAAAACCTTCAGAAATTACCAAATCAATAAGCAGAATCACAATGTTTACACTTCTCCTGAGCAGAAGTCCAATAATCACTTTTCATTCAAAACACACATCCCATAACCACGTTTATCCCAAAAAAGAAAATAAAGGTCGTATTGACGTAAATGTCCCTTTAATGTGCAGCAGGGCACGAGCAGTTCGCTACAACAAATAACACACAAACGAAATGAGAGAGAATGTGCGCGAGCGTCTCCCTACGATGACGACACACCTTGCGTGCACGTCGAGCGGAGGGCGCGCGCGGGCTGCGCTGCCCTGAAGACAGCTGCAGGGGGAGGGGAGACGAGGGCGACTGCAGCTACACCCGGGAGGCCAGACGAGCGCTGACCGGCGATGCAACGGGTCTCACGGCACCAAGTGTAACCGGTGGCTTCTTCTTGTGTTCTCTGCGTTGTGTTGGGTAATGAAGATCGGACCACCGACGTGTTTAAGAGACAACCTCCATTTATTTGCCGACTGACAAGACAGTAATAAAACATCAGTCCAGTTAGTGACGATCGCTTTAAGCCCCTATACAAACAAAATACACAGACATTACTATCCACTGCAGTTGGATTTACAATCACTAGACTTTCCAAACTTTCACTCACCGCTCCCGCCGAATGCCACAGGAAAAAGGGGGAGGGTGCGCGCGCAAACACTCCTTATAAAGGAGTTGTCCCCGAAAACCAAACGTAGGGGTACAGAAAACAATAACAAAAGAAAGGTTCCACACACCAACCAGAGTTATACAACCACGTCAGGTAAGTTAAATAATTTTTGTGAAATTCTATATAAATGAACATGAAGACAACAGGTAGAGACAACTATAAACTGTAAACACTATTAACAAAGAATTGGCATTGTTACATAAACAAACATTAAAAGGCAAAATTCCCCCACCTGCAACATGCTTCTTACATTTCCGTAGCTATCGTCCATTACCACATTTACCCGTCCTGCAACAGTGACAACACCAACAACACACTCCACCCGCAGAGTCATGGCTTTCATTTCAGGTGCAGCATGCTGCACACTGGGGTGTCCCGTACACTTCTGTGTGACACCGACAGGTCCTGAAAACAGATTGGGCGGGAGGTAGAGCGGGCCACCTACTAATCAAAAGTTCTGTGGTTTGATTCCTCATTCCATCGGGCTTCATGTTGAGGTGAGGGCGAGACACCCAACGTGTAATGGAGTTTAAAGGCACAAAATAAAGTCCTGTACAAAACAGTGTGTGTGTGTGTGTGTATGTGTGGAAGGTTTGTACTAAAAAGTGCTCAGTAAGCATAGAAAGGTTTTACATAAGTACCAGTCCATTTATATCAACAGTGGCACCCACTGTTTGTGGTTTTGCCACCACTGTGTTGGTATCTGGGTAAGAGGGTGAAGTGCTAAGTTTGCTGCAATCAACATTTTTATTTCTGCTGTAAAGTTGAACATTTAAACAAACTGTGGGGACCGAGCTTCACGTGGACCCTGGAGGACCTGCAGGTTTTACCTTAAGTGTCATTTGGGTAAATACTTTAAATCTCTAATGTAACAACAGAGATGATACTTTTTATTTATCAAAATTGTTGTCATAAGATGCATCTAACCTCCATCTAATTTAGGCCAACATCCCTTTTTAAGCCTCAGTGTTGAATAAAAACTGTCAGCCGCAAAGATTCAAAAATGAACTCGTGTCCCTGTTTGACAAGTTCTTCAAAAAAAAGCATCGTAGCGTTCAGATCAAAGAAAAACTGCATTCCAAGTCCATCCAAACACGGTTTAATGAAAACATCTCTGAAAGCGACTGACAGCGAATGGCAGCTTTGATTTACTGCTGTTCTCCTCCTGTTCCACTCACATAAATATGATATGTATCTTTAGCATTCCCTATGCCAAAAAGAGCAAAAGAACCCAGGAGTAAAAGAGTCAATCAGCAGTGTTTACTTAGCACTTGATTAAGCTGACTTTTCGCTATGAGCTAAAGACCGAAAATGTGCTTCTCTGAATCAAAGCGGATTTAATAACAGGAGCTTTATTCCCTGCAAGTATTCAAGTCCTGCCAACTCTCCTCTTTAGACATTCGTCAAACTTGTTGTTTATGCCCTGCAGTTATTGGCCAGCTCCCAAACATCTGATGTTCAAGAGCAACAGCAAGAACGTGAAACGACAGAAAGGCATGTATAGGAACATTAACGTGTGAGCATCAAAAGGAAGAAGCACAATGCTGCTATGACCACCCAACACACATGAACTGAGGTGTAAACGTACAGTTTGATCGCCTCCCGCACCCAGATTAATAGTTTAACATTAAAGCAAATGACGGCCCTTTTTTTTCATGCATGATGTAACTTCAGGCCTCCGCTGACAGGACTTCACCTGAACTTCCTGCATAATTCATGGATGTGGAATAATGAGCTTGTGTGGTGTCACCGCCATAGGCTGATAATAAGTGGTCTATAATTAAATGTCTGCATACAACAAGCGTGTGAAATACACAGACGTAAACAACCACGCACACACACATTTATGCAGGCAAGTTAATTCAAAGATGGATGGAGGGATGTCACATGACATCTTTGTCTCTCTGGGGTGTATTTTTAGACATAGCGAACACAGCTATTAAGCCATCAGCCAGTCCTCAGCACTGCTGTGTGTCATTAAAATATGAGGCCCAACACAAAGTTGAGAGCAAGAGAGAAAATGAACTAAAGTGACGGAAAGGCAGGTGTATTTGTAAAGGACCTTTGAACACTCAGTTCAACACAAAATACAGAAACCGTGAAAGGCTCCAAGATTATACTTTACCACCAGGGGGCAGCATTTTACCTGTGGGGTACACTGGATTTTTTTCTGATGAGCTACACTTCTTTCAACTTTTCAGTATTTGCTTTTAGCCTCCATTTCCTCAGGAGGATTTGCCCTGTACTAGGCCGCCATTGATTCATTTATTCCAAGGGGCAATTAGTTGTATAATCAGCAATAATCGCGCAACCACCAAGCAAACAATTACAAACAAGATATAAATCACACCGGGTTATAAGAGATGCTCACAGGGGTCAATAGATGGAGATGAATGTTGTGAAGTGGAGCTATACGCAAAAATAAAACTGAACTGAACTAACAGAGTAAACTGAAATTGTCATGTACTGCTGTGGCAGGAGGACCCCAATGCAGGACACGAGGCAGGGTTAAAACTTAAAAACCTCAGCTTTATTGCTGGAAGGCACAAAGCAAAACGAAGCTGGATGGAAGCAGAGCACGGACAGGAAAGCACACAGCAGGGGAACACCGATGATGAAGTCACGAAAAAGGACACGGGAAAACTAAATACAGAAACTATGAGACAAGGGACAAAGACACAGAGGGACGAAACACACACTGGATGAAGGGCAAAGGAGACAGGAATTGTAACAAACTAAGGATCAAAAGCAAACATAGAACACAGAAGATATACAACGATAGCAGAACCTCAGGGAAACAAAAACACAAGGCCCAGGACCATGGCAGAAATATCTGATAAACACTGAACAGAATGCAAAGACAATGAGACTTTAATCAGAAGAAGGAAAACATTTCAGTGCAGCTACAGCAAAGTGCAAGAACAGATCTTCCTAAAGTTATTTAGCTTAGTGTGAAGGCCCGAGGGAGTAGAAACACACTGCTTTCAGTCCACACCCGAAGTCAGACCAATCTTTCCTCCAACCTTCGGAAGGATCTGCTCTGCTGAGGTACACCAGGACCAGGGGCGTGGTGGCCATCGGGAGGATCAGGAGGTTTCCCGAACGGTCGGTCATTTCCAGGCCGAACCGGCCGGCGATCAGATTTTTTTTTTTTACCCAATTAAGCGCACCAGTGCTCGCGCTGCAGCTCTTGTGGTCACAGGTGCAGACAGTGATGGTCGGTAGCGAACTGCAAGTTCTCTTGTTTTAAAATTATGGTTTGCCCGTTGTACCATCGGATAAAACCAAGCTCCCGGGCTGACCAGGACGCATGAAAGGTTAATGTGGAAAACCAAAGAAACGACACCATGCTGCTCTTTACCAAGACACTGAAGCTAAAGTCACAGAGAGCCTCAACCATCTCCACCCCACCTCTGAATCTGTGCATTCAGGTATTTTCAGTCCCATTGCCACAGGTGTATAGAATCCAGCACAAATCTGTGCAGCCTGTCTTTTTGACCATTTGTGAAAGAATGAGTTGTTCTAAAGAGTTTGTGAAATTCTTTCCCTCCTAAATATTCCACATCAGCTGTCAGCAGGATTACTGTAAAGTGCAAGGATTTAGGCATCACAGCCACAAAGTGTCAGACCACATAAAGTTACACAGCGGGGTCACCGAGTGCTGAGGTGCGAGTGCAAAAGTCAGCGACCCTCTGAAGACTCAATGACTGCAGGAGCACCATATTTATATCGTGTTATAACTGGCAAAAATATGAAAAGTTTTGTCCTAAAGACTCAGCCTCTTTATTGCTTGTGGCCTCAAACAAGGAACTGGTTTGAATCCACCAGCCCACTGAGTTCTTTCTGTGTGGAGTTTGCATGTTCTCTGCCTGGGCTCCCTCGGGACACTGTGGCTTCCTCCCACAGTCCAAAGACATGTTGGTTAACTGGTGACTCTAAATTGGCTGTAGGTGTGAGTGTCAATGTGAGTGATTGCCTGTCTCTCTGTGTTAGCGATCTGTGTACGATCTGTGCACAACCCCTCGCCCTATCACAGCAGAGAAAGGCTGCAGCCCAGCCATCACCCTGGATTGGATAAGCTAAAGCTGAATGAATGAAGGATGAATTACTGGCCTAAACATATCAGAGGTGGTAAAAACATCTGTTCTGAAGTAAGAGATAACCCAGGGACGATGGAAGTCTGATTTTAGTGCAGGTTCTGATGTTTTTATCTGCTTGATATTTCTTATGAGATGTAGCAGCACTGAGAAAATTGTTATTGTTTGAATATGTGCACTGGGTGTTTCTATTTCAGTATGTGACTGACTGTAATTACTTTATTATTTTATAAAAGCCCTTTGCTCGTGATTTCAGATTTTTAGACCCACAATATAGAAGCAATACAGGAAAAGGGCTTTATCTGCTGCCACTGCTAATCATACAGTTAACGTGCTTTTAAAATAATATTCTGATAATCGTTTCCATTCAATTTCTAATGGTTGTTTTTAATTTTCCAAGGTATAGTCATTATTTGTTCAAACCGCTGAGAGACCATTAGTTACCCGCTGTGTCGGTTAATCTGAAATCAACAAGCCTGATGAAACGCTGCAAAACAAATGGAAAAAAATAAAAATAAAAAGCTATTTACAAAAAAAAAAAGTGAGAGAGAGCGGATTTAAAAGAAAATCTGATATAGCACCCAGAGGTCCAAAGTCCATGAAGATACAAACATGGAGGGGAGCTGAAGACTCTGTAAGAAACTTCACTGATAAGCAGCTTTGCTTTTGATCTTTTCCCGATATTACACGCTCTGCAGGAGGTCGGTCGATATACAACTGACAGCAGCTCCCAGTAACCTGAAACAGCTTCAGAAATACTCAACAAAAATTCATCTGACCACATACACACAAAGTCTGATCACACATTACAGCGTACAGCCGAGGCTGCTATAAGCCTGCACCAAATGCCTCCTCTCTCCTCCCTCTTCAGATTTGTTTTTCTCTGTATTTCTACTTGTCCTGCTTCCTCCTGCCTTCTGTGCCTCTGTCTCCGTGAGTCATTTTGTTATGAAGTTACTTCCTGTTTTACTCTGAAAGTTTTGACCAAGACAATTAAGGCATGTTTTAAATCTCCATCTCTCTCCCAAAGTGCACCATAAACAGGAACAATCCAGGAATTGCTCTCAAATATTTAATATTTGGTACTAGTAAAGGCATTTTGACAGTTTTGATAAAGTGTAGACAGTAGCTGCTACCCTGAGGCAGGGCATTTAACCAGCATGCACTAGGAGAGGGAATTTTCCCCCTTTAATGGGTTTGCATCCCGATGTCACAGTAAGCATTGGAGGGAATCACACACACAGTGGGAATCTCAGCATCACTGAGGCACCAAGTGGGGACTTTGCGCATGTGGGAATGAGATTTGCAGCTCTTTGGTCGAGGCCACGGTGGGGGCGGGGGGGGCGGTGTCACATGGAGATTTCCTCCCTCAATATCGGTCGGTGACTCCCTCCTTTGATCGTCCATAAGGATGGCTGAAGTGAGGCTTACCCAGATCTTCTATCGCACCCATACATCATGGGAATTTATCAGTTTTGTTTTTAAAAGCTGTACACAGGGTTGTATTAAAGGTGTAGTCGTTTTTTCCATGAATCAGGAAGTTTCCACCTGAATACGTTTGTCGTGTCTGCTTCCATTGCCTGAGCTCAGAGATACAGTGGAAAACGGCACTGACAGAACATGTTAAGAATCCTGAGAATGCCCCTGCAGCTGCCTCCTCTTCTGTGCTCCAGCCTGTCTGTGTCTCTCTGTCTTACCTGTTGATTTATGGATCACACACACAAACACGTCTCTCACACTGCACAGTATTGCTGTCAACAACAAGGACCAGCAGGGTTAACAGATAACAGTAATCCATATAACCCAATACTCTCTACAAACATGATTAGAGCTGAAATATTAGTCTGTTTACTGTTGCTGCGATTTCATTTCAGTAATTTCCTAAAGGAAAACAGCATCCGTCCATGATCCAGTCCTACCGTCTCTAATCTGAAGCATTCTTCTGTTTCCTGGTTTATTTCCCTGTACACTGAGCATCTTTGGGGTTTGATGAAGGTGCCGCGTGGAAATGTGTGTCAGATGAAACACAAAGAGCAGTTACCTCAGGAATACATCAGGTTTGTTTGGCCTTGGGATATGTGTGTGTGTGTGTGTGTGTGTGTGTGTGTGTGTACGCGTGTGTGTGTGTGTGTGTGTGTGTGTGTGTGACGTGGGGGGGGGGGTCGGACTGCATCCATAGGCTCTACCTAATCATAGATACCTGCAAATCAGTAACATCCAAATGAAATCCTAGAATTTCTGCAGACATTTTAACATCTTGTCCATAACTGAGACTCATCAGCTTTCAGAACGAGCACATGGCCGAAGGAGACAACCCAAACAACCCGGATTAGACCCAGTGACAGATCACAATGAATTTAAGGAACGCATATTAGGTGTTTGGAGAACACAGGCACATAGATCATTGGATTAATGCAGTGTAACTGCACTTAAAACACCTCAAAGCAACAGAAATAAAGAACCATGATGCTGCATCCACTTTAATCAAGTAACTGAGAAAGGTACAGGAGCAAGGAACCGACCAAAAGCAAAGTCAGACACACACTTCCATTCAGACACATTAAGGCTTCCTGCAGTGAACCCAGTGCTGGATGCAGACAGACTGGGAGTCTCTCCCATGTGTCATGTCAGGTCTCCCTCTTCCACTGAAGGAAATGAAGTAGAAGCCTGGAGTAGTAAACATCAATTCACATTTACTCTTCCTGTGGCTCCAGCAAAGGAAGCGTTTCTCACACCGACGGAGAGCAGAAGTTTTAGGACAGCAGAGTGCTGAAAGTCTGTGTGTGTGTGTGTGTGTGTGGGGATGATCCACGATCATGCTCTGTAGTTGGATCAGTGAGTATTAATGTGTTTTTGGCTGATGACATGCAGATAACATATCAGAGTCTTTCCAAATGCTGTTCTTGTTTCATGTTTTGCTTCTATGACCGTGTCTGTTGAACAAAACACCCGCTCATTATCAAAGGCATCCTGCTGCGCTGAGCGGCTCTCCGTCGTCTTTCTCGTGCACATGAGTAATTGTTCCACAGCTCTGAAAGAATCCATAAAAATGTTTTCCATAGTGGAGATGGTTACATCGCTGGAGGAATGAATATGCTCAAACTTTTTTCAAAGTAAATAATTTATTAATCATATGTAAGTCAGTTAATTGTGCTCCTGCTCAAGTAGAATATTCAAATAGGCCTTTTTTGCACATAAATGGGACCAAAAAAAGTATAAAGTGTGCAAACAAAATGCATAAAATCCCTCTGAAAATCCACTTTAAACAAAGTTTTATAGATTGTGGCACAATGCAAGGGAACGGATTGCAAAATGATCTAAATCTGATCAGTTAAGGATCCCAGAAAGTACAAATACAATTGTGGGAATGCCAGAGGGTGCAATTATATGCAATTAGCATACCAGTCATTGAGACCCTGGGATTTCCTTGGAATTTCTGCCTACATCCACCTGCAGGAACCTGTGATTTTTAGCTTGAGTTGGATTGTGTTTACCTACTGAAGACTTTGTAGCCCAGAGGCTCATTTTAGTTTTCAGACCCTGTTGGGCTTAAGTGGGCCAGACAGCTAAAACTACAGCCTCACAAAACACCTGCAGATTCTTTTAGTGTATAAAACTGTGGCCAAAATGCACTGAGAATAACTCCGCAGTCATCATGTATATTCCTGGTGTCCACTGAAGTGAATCTAGTTCATTTATCATTTAACTAGACAGCATCATTATGAGTGACCTGGAATAAAACGAAGGAAACAAAAATGATCCTCGCCTAAACCTGAGCTTAGAGTCCAGAGCAGGAATCAAACTCATTTTAGTTGATGGAGCCTCAGGTGATCTCAAGTGTGCCAGACCAGAAAATCAAATAATAACAAAAAAAAAACTAAAAACAGTAAATTCACTGAATACTTACAGTTAGATAAAACCTAAATCATGTTTTTTCTATTACCTATTTACTCTGGTTTAATACAGCAGGCCATAGGTTTGTTAGTAGAGCTGGTGATGAGTCAAACATCTGACTCTCAGGAAATTATCCCTTTGGACTGAAATACAGTGAAAAGTCCAAAATGTATCCCTTCCTTCTTTGCAGTCTTCACACTTTGCGGAACCATCCAGTGGGCCGGATTGGAGCATTTGGCCGGCCAGTTCTGGCCCCCAGGCTGTATCTTTGACATCCCTGGTTTAGATAGTGTAAAACACCATGTTAGCAGAGATCCCACACACTGAGGTTATTCAACAGCTCCCTGACTATAAGTGCACCAACAATGCCACAAAGCACAGATTCTGCACAGGTTTTATTAAAGATGGTGAACTCTCCGTTTGAACACTCGGACACCAAAAGTACCCAAAGTGTATCAGATGAGGGTTTTTTTCCATCCTTAGCACAGTGCTGCAAATGGAGCTTCAGGACAGCTTAATGTTTGCATCCTTTGTCCTTCACTTTAATATGAATATAAATATAAATGAGAGCTGTGAGCTGCCTTTTGGTGGTCTCAGAGCTGAACTGAACATGAACTTGTTTGCAGGGAACAGAAAGAAAACACACAGATATGAAGATGACAGTTTTCGGTTATAGAGGAAAAGTGCGTGTTTTGGACTGTGGGATTAAAATTGAGTCTGTGTCCACTGTTGCATCTTTAATGCAACGAGACTGCAATCAAAAGGCGGATTAGCATCAACAGACTGTCAGCGTTTGATCATACATCTTCACTGTTCTCCGGGTTAAATGTTCAGCACAGCCTGACATGTTTGGCTTCATCAAAGGCTGCTCTTACTGACGGGTTTACTTACATGGAGTGTGTTGCTTTAGTTTTAATAGAGCTTAAATGAGACAAAAGAAAAGAAAACCATCTCCTTTTCTCCTCATTAAGCCACACTCTGATTGATGTATTAAACCTTTACTTTTACAATCACGCTCCTTTCATTAGGCTGGGACAGAGTGTTTCTCTTTCATCTTCCTTCTCCTTTGCTCGCTCCTTTCTTTGTCTCGTTCTGCTGTCTTATCGTGTATTAAAGGTGCATTCTGTGAGACTCGGAGGAATGACAGATCAGGGCTGATGAGAAAATGAACAAAGGTAGGGATGAAAGTCTGGGCTGTGTCAGGTGTGTGCTTTAGGATGAGCATGTGCACGTTTTGTATGCATCAGTATTACAGAGATGGTGATGCAGATTGCTTCCCTCGTGTTGGAGTACAACATTGGTTTCCAGAGGCTGCACACCCCCACCCCCTTCCTGCTCCAACATTTTCAATTCAATTCAGTTTTATTTAGATAGCGCCAAATCACAACAAACAGTCGCCTCAAGGCGCTTTGTATTGTGGGTAAAGACCCTACAATAACACAGAGAAAACCCAACAGACAAAACGACCCCCTATGAGCAAGCACTTGGCGACGGTGGGAAGGAAAAACTCCCTTTTAACTGGAAGAAACCTGGTGCGACCGGTTGGGGCTGAGTGGAGAGAGACAGAACAAAAGACATGCTGTGGAAGAGAGACAGAGATTAATAATAATGATTAAATACAGAGTGAAGTATAAACAAGTAAATAAGGTTGATAAAAAGAAACAGTGCATTATGGGACCCCCCTCAGCAGCCTAGGCCTATAGCAGCATAGGGTCATCTGATCCAGCCCTAACTATAAGCTTGATCATAAAGGAAAGTTTTAAGCCTAATCTTAAAAATAGAGAGGGTGTCTGTCTCCTGAATCCAAGCTGGGAGCTGGTTCCACAGAAGAGGGGCCTGAAAGCTGAAGGCTCTGCCTCCCATTCTACTTTTAAGTATCCTAGGAACCACAAGTAAGCCAGCAGTCTGAGAACGAAGTGCTCTATTGGGGTGATACGGTACTATGAGGTCTTTGAGATAAGATGGGGCCTGATTATTCAAGACCTTGTATGTTAGGAGAAGGATTTTAAATTCTACTCTAGATTTAACAGGGAGCCAATGAAGAGAAGGAGTGCAGCAGCGACATGCATTCAATATCAGAGATAAATGCTTGCTAAAATCCTAACCTTTCAAACTATGATTGTGCTCTGCTAGGAAGATTTCACACAAAAACAACTTGGATCTGCATTTTACTGACCATTCATCATCAATGTTACAATAATGAACAGGTGATATACCAGCTCTGTGAACTAATAAAAGTATTTTGAAGATAATTCTGTGTCGGCTTAGAATTAATCATTTCTAACTGGTCATCAGCATTTGGTGCTTGTAACTCATTATTTCCAAAACAAAGTAAAAAAAAAATTGCAGTTCCTCTAATGTCCACTTGAGGCTGGCTCCAAACATGAGTCAGTCCCCACAGACTCCCATATTCAAAGGTTCACATTTATAGCAGAAATAAACTTTGTTTATTTTCCGCTACAGCTGAAGACACACTGGAGAGATTGTCTCTCAGCTCGGGAATGCCTCGTGTCCCCCCAGACAATCTGGATGAGCTGGCTGAGGACACAGAGGTCTGGGCTCTCTGCTCAGAGATTCAGACCCAGATTAAGGGCAGGAAATGGATGGATGGGATCATACTCATGAGTTTTTCTGATTTTCATGCACTTTGATTTCCCTTTTTATTCTTTTTGTTTTTATATTATTTCTGTTTATTTTTCTCTTTTACTGCAGGTTTTAACTTCATGTGATTTTAACTTTTCTATTTTTAATCCATCTGCTTCCATCGGAAAGCCCTTTGGGCCTCCACCTGTTGTTTTAATGTGTTATTTCAATAAAAGTGAGTGACTTTAGGCAGTTTGACAGTGTGTGTGTGTTTCAAGCAAATGCCAGCTGACAATGAAAATTGAATTTCCCAGTTTTATCTGATCCACCGTTTCAAACAGACCAATTTAAACCTGCGAGGTAGGAAATGTGTCACTTTATGTAGACATTTACAGTCTATACAAATGGTAAAGAAAGCCACGCAGCTTAAACTATAACAATGATTACTGTGGGCGTTCAGCTGTCAGATTACAGCCCCAGTTTATAAAAAGAGTCCACACATTCATAATGAAAGTTGGGAGAAGTTTTCCTGCTGAAGCCTGCATCTGATGATGCTGGGACCTTTGAATAGGATTCACAGAGGCCTGCAATAATGAACCTGATGCAGCTCAAAGGAGTGGAAACATGTCAGGCAGCAAGGGAGGGAGCAAAGCAAATGCAAACAAAAGCCTTCAAATTTTCACTTACACGGCTTTCACATCGAATAGCGTTCGGCAGGAAGTGACCTTTAACCAGCTTTCAAACTGATATCTGTCATCCCCTTCAGTGACTTTTTAATCAAGTCTGTCACCAACACAGATTATATGCTTTCCTCAATTTCAACACAACAAATAATCTTACAATCACTACATTTCTTTAATTTTTTATATTCCGGCTTCAGCAGCAGATGTGAAGCAGAATTCATCTAAGCACTAGTGTTGTAGTACTCGAGATGGTCTCGAGCCCCTTTTTGATGGTCTCGGTCTTGTCATGGACTCGGACATCGCGGACTCTGGATTTTATTTCAAGACCAGTTGAGACCGCAGCTGTGGAAATATCACTAAATTCCCAGAAAACTGTCCAATTTTTGTTAACATCTTTGCTTTTATTGGATGAAAAACATAGTGATTCAAATCCAACAGAGGTTGCGCTCCTCTGCCCTCTCCCCGGAGCGCCCCTCGCAGACTCCGCCCCGGGCCACTGCTATTATCGCAGCTTGCGCCTGTATCATTTCATCTCCCACAGAGCACGGGCAGATTCATTCACAATGTGCACGTTTGAGCTCTACGGTCGTGTGTGCGCTTGAATTGAAAAATCGAAATGACGACCGGAATGAACGAGGAGAAGTAAGAGGAAAAATGCAAAATTTCAGACTTCAGATTCAACAAAAAAATCCCACCATGAAAGTTAAATACCAACCTTCATGTATTTTGATACACAAACTGAAAATTTCATGCAAATTTTAGGGCTGCAACGATTCTTCAAGTACCTCAATTCGATTATTAAAAATCCTCGACACAAATTTGTTGCTTCGATGTTTCATTTTGTCTCTGCAGCTCAGGTGTCTCCGTGTAAGCGGAGCATTTCATCCACATTAGCTCTCTGTCACTACGACTATTTGGAAAAAAACAACCCTTTAACACGAGTGGATCATCACTGATAAGCTTGCCCACGCCCACTGCTCTGTGCTGTGAGTGTGCGTGTTTGTGTGTTCGCCGGGCGTGTGTCGTGCAGAGATGGTCAGCTGCTATTTTTTCTGTAGCCACCAGAACAGATGCTATAACTACAGTTTGCTAGCCAGGGGGGGCTGCCATTAGCACTGACAATAGTTCGGTGCCGGAAGCCCCCCTCTCCACCCCCCTTCAGTGCAGAGGGGCTCCGTCAAAATGTTTTTTATGCTTTAATCCCTGATTAGCTACTAAAAATAGACCTGCATTAGAAACATATTTTGGAGGATGCTTGTGAATATAACGCATTACAGCATTGAGCTCATGCAGCCCCCAGTTTTTCAACAAAAACAACAGCAGCTGTTTTACGTGCAGTCTGTCTGCACACAGGCGGTGAGCTCAGGTGGAGCTCTTGTTCCTGTAACCACCTTAAAACCTTTACTGGGAAACAGCTGGAGGTCCTTCATCCACCCCCTGATCAGCAACATGAAGAACAGAGAACTTTGTAGCTGCTCCATCCACCCTGTTTGTTTCACACAGAGAAACATCTGCAGTACGGAAGTTAAAATATGCAGATGAATTGTTAAAATGAAAAATTATTTCTTATACAATTACTTGATTAATTGATGGAGTAATTGATAGAATACTTGATTACTAAAATAATTGATGGTTGCAGCTCTACTTACCATAGTCAAACATTAGTTTTCAGCACCAGTGGAGCTATGAAAGTATTTTCTACTTACCTATAAACTTTGCCCAGTTCTATCCTGGGTTTTAACTAATTAATGATCCAAAGAAAAAAATCACAAACCAGTTAAACTTCATGAAAACTCTTCATAATTATTAAAAGTATTGGTATCCCTATCAGTGATACTGGCCCTGTATTTACTTGTCATCGGATCGATACCAAATCTTGCAGTATGGCACACCACTACATTGAGCAGCACATACACGAGGAGTGATTGACAGGGCTAAGACCCTCCTCTTGGCTCTGATTGGTTGTTTTTGACTGGGAGCAGTTCAGGAAGGAGGTGGAGCTCATTTTTTTCACAGATTATCTGTCTCATATGCCATTTTTCCATATGGAACGACTCCGTGTGGGTCGACTTGGCACGGTCGTGTTGTGTTTCCATTACAACTGAGGACCACCACAGTGTGGGTGGAGTCGATATAGCCGCGGGCAGAAGTGTCATGACGTAATTTGTATGTGGCTCAAAACACAACACAACAATGGATGAGATCGGTCTCGCCCTCCCTTGGTCTTGGTCTCGACTCGGTCTTGGATCCTAAAAGTCTTGGTCTTGTCTCAGTCTCGGGTTAGGTGGTCTTGACTACAACACTGCTAAGCACAGATGGTATAAAGAAGGAATCTTTCTTACGAGCGATTACACCACTCATTAGAGCAGGGAGAGTCACACACATTTAATATTTTACTCACTAATACAATATTTAAGAAACACCAGCAGAACAATCTACTGTTTAGTGGAAAATGTAACCTGAAGAAAGTCTTTGCTGCTCTCTCAAACTGTACAAATGCAGCAGCAACACTGAATATTTGTAACGCATTAAAGAGTACTTTCAGTCACAAGAACACCACGGGCAAGACGACGGCTGTGTTTGACTTTTGGCAGGTTTTTGTGAATATGAAATTCTGAATGAGGGACTGGTATGATGGATGGGTATCGTTTGGCTCTTTTCTACTCTCACCAGTCAAGTGCCTTTTACACTGAAAGCTGCATTTACCCATTCTCTCCCTCTCTCTCACTCTCTCACAATCACACACACACTTTATTCTGTGCACTTTACATGCCCATGGATGCAGCAGATGCAGTTTAACCCTATAATACCGGGCGATTGCTGCTGATGCACCTGTGACAATCCCTTACCTGCTGTGAACAGCTGGTTAACATCGGGCGTATCACCACTAAGACATCTGATCAAACGCGCTTTGAATTACTGTAATTACGTGACCGTTTGTCCTATCTGAAAATTTCAAACAGTTTCTGAAAGCTGAGAAATAGTGCTTCACACCTAATATAGGTTTATTATGATACTCATTGCCAGAAGTCCACCAACAGCAGGATATTTGAACTAAATTGTGTCCCCCGATGACATGTTTGGGCCTCTCTTGACAGCAGCAGCAGCAGCTGCATGGCCCACTCCTGTTCAGGGCAGCAACATGCCTCCTCCATCACCTGGAACATGTCCAGGAAGGGTCATGTTCCAGGTGGGTCGTCTTCCCCGTCTTGTGGAGTATAATGGCTGGGGGAGAGAGGGGCAGAGGGCAGCACATGGGCCGGGCCGAGCCACCAGATTGTCCAACACCTGCGACTGCTCGGCCTGATCCTGCAGGACCTCCATCTGCTGCTGCACCCCCACCTGCTCGCAATGCATGGCCACCATCTCTGACAGCACCAGCAGCGGCTGCGCCGGTTGTGTCTGCGGTGGGTCCGTCATACTGCGTTCCGGGACCATTGGGCACCAGTGTAGCACTAAAGCCTTCAATCAGTCCTGAACCACGCAGCGACACAGGGAAGTATGTCACAATAATGTTTTATTGTGTTTTCTTTTTACACTTATGCACGCTTTGGGGTTTTGGCAGGAATCCACCTCCGCTCAGTTCAGTCCACCTCTCCTCTTGCCAGCTACTGCATAAAAAGTCAAAACACACAATCAATCCCATGTCCCTCCTGACGCCCCTCTCAGAACCCAGTACTCAAGATTTTTTTCTTTAATTTTTAGTTGCCTTAACACGTAGAATACGACCATCTCCCCTGACCACTGTGAACAGTTTCCTGATGAGTTTGAGGTCATACTGAGTAAAATTTTAAGTCCATTTTATAAATTTTGGTGAGAAACAAGGATTACCTGTGGCACACTCATTGGCTAACAACTTGTGAATGAGCAGGTGGCTTCACAGTCAGTTGTACCCTTTACTTGCTGCCAAGATTGTGACACCAAAAATGCTCATCTTGAGCCCTCACAATAGCCTACATTCATCTTTTACACCCTCTCTGGCTCAGAGTAAAAAGGGTTGAAACAAAGCATATGGAAAACTTCAGGGCACTGATCCGGATTTGATCCAGAATTTATCCAAAGTACTTACACATTCCTCCTCCATGCTGAACAGACCTGCTATACCTAAATGCGCTGTGAGGGTGCGCTGGGAACATGTCTGCTTAGGTTCTCAGTCATCTCGGTAATGGTACAGTGTATCACAAAAGTGAGTACACCCCTCACATGTCTGCAGATATTTAAGTATATCTTTTCATGGGACAACACTGACAAAATGACACTTTGACACAATGAAAAGTAGTCTGTGTGCAGCTTATATAACAGTGTAAATTTATTCTTCCCTCAAAATAACTCAATATACAGCCATTAATGTCTAAACCAGCAGCAACAAAAGTGAGTACACCCCTTAGTGAAAGTTCCTGAAGTGTCAGTATTTTGTGTGGCCACCATTATTTTCCAGAACTGCCTTAACTCTCCTGGGCATGGAGTTCACCAGAGCTTCACAGGTTGCCACTGGAATGCTTTTCCACTCCTCTATCACGGAGCTGGTGGATATTCGAGACTTTGCGCTCCTCCACCTTCCTCTTGAGGATGCTCCAAAGATGTTCTATTGGGTTTAGGTCTGGAGACATGCTTGGCCAGTCCATCACCTTTCCCCTTAGCCTCTTCAATAAAGCAGTGGTTGTCTTAGAGGTGTGTTTGGGGTCATTATCATGCTGGAACACTGCCCTGTGACCCAGTTTCTGGAGGGAGGGGATCATGCTCTGCTTCATTATTTCACAGTACATATTGGAGTTCATGTGTCCCTCAGTGAAATGTAACTCCCCAACACCTGCTGCACTCATGCAGCCCCAGACCATGGCATTCCCACCACCATGCTGACTGTAGGCATGACACACTTATCTTTGTACTCCTCACCTGATCGCCGCCACACATGCTTGAGACCATCTGAAGCAAACAAATGAATCTTGGTCTCATCAGACCATAGGGCATGGTTCCAGTAATCCATGTCCTTTGTTGACATGTCTTCAGCAAACTGTTTGCGGGCTTTCTTGTGTACAGACTTCAGAAGAGGCTTCCTTCTGGGGTGACAGCCATGCAGACCAGTTTGATGTAGTGTGCGGTGTATGGTCTGAGCACTGACAGGCTGACCCCCCCACCTCTTCCATCTCTGCAGCAATGCTGACAGCACTCCTGCGTCTATCTTTCAGAGACAGCATTTGGATGTGACGCTGAGCACGTGCACTCAGCTTCTTTGGACGACCAACGCGAGGTCTGTTCTGAGTGGACCCTGCTCTTTTAAAACGCTGGATGATCTTGGCCACTGTGCTGCAGCTCAGTTTCAGGGTGTTGCCAATCTTCTTGTAGCCTTGGTCATCTTCATGTAGAGCAACAATTCATCTTTTAAGATCCTCAGAGAGTTCTTTGCCATGAGGAGCCATGTTGGAACTTTCAGTGACCAGTATGAGAGAGTGTGAGAGCTGTACTACAAAACTGAACACACCTGCTCCCTATGCACACCTGAGACCTAGTAACACTAACGAGTCACATGACATTTTGGAGGGGAAATGACAAGCAGTGCTCAATTTGGTCATTTACGGGTGTAGTTTCTTAGGGGTGTACTCACTTTTGTTGCTGCTGGTTTAGACATTAATGGCTGTATATTGAAAAGATATACTTACTGCAGAAATGTGAGGGCTGTACTCACTTTTGTGATACACTGTAGTAACTGGAGTTTGACAAAAGGTGACTGGACTTCTTTAAGTTTCTTAAAGGTTTTTTACTTCTCATCCAACGGGCATCTTCAGTTCTAAAGTCAAAACAGTGGAGATACCCAAGTATTTAAACCCTGGTGGGGGTGTCCCCTTGAGGTGGCTGTTCGACCTTTGAGCATGTGCACAATCACATGAGCCGAAGTATGAAAAAGGTATGGGTCATTACAGTCACCTGGTAGAGGCCCCAGTCCATGGGCTGTTCAATTCCTTCCCCTGGCAGAACTTTAACTACATTTGAAGGGAGGATGAGGACATTGAGTCTGAGTGGACCATGTTCCACACCTTCACTGTTGAGGCTGAACCAGATGAGGACACCAGAGGTGAAGGGAATCGTCAAGCTGAAGTCCTATTGGGCTTGGTTAGCTTTTGGGACTTCTGAGTCAGATGATGGGTATAGCTCGGGCGGTGACCCAAGCAAAAACTCAGGTGTGAGAGCAGTTTGGTGAGGTCAAGTTAAAAGATTTTTGGACTCACTCAAAACATTTCTGGCAGTCAGGCAAAACCTGGGGTGCTTTGAGGACCTCCTTAATCCCACTGACACACCTTCTATAGAGGAAGCAGAGTCTGATGATGAGGTGGTTGACTTGCCCACCACTGGGGGTGAGGTCACTAAGGTAGTTCTGGATGTTGTAGAACTGTCTTGGTTGACACGCCTCTGCAGCATCATGTGGAGATCTGGGGTAGTGGCACTGGATTGGCAGACTGGGGTGATGGTTCCCATCATCAAGAAGGGGAACCGGAGGGTGTGCTCCAGTTGTCAGAGGATCACACTCCTCAGCCTCCCCGGTAAGGTCTATTCCAGGGTGCTTGAACCTCAGAGTCAAGAGGAACAAGGCAGTTTTCATCCTGGTCGCAGAACATTGGACCAGGTCTTTATCCTCTCAAGGATATTCGAGTGTGTGGGAGTTTGCTCATCCAGTCTGTATGTGTTTTGTGGTTTTAGAGAAGGGATTTGACCATGCCCCATGGGGTATTCTGTGGGGAGTGCTGCAGGAATATGGGATGTCTGGCCCACTGGGCCATTCATTCTATGAACAACTGCAGTGAGAGCTTGGTCTGCATTGCCAGTAATAAGTCGGACTCATTTCTGGTGGGTGCTGGACCCCACCAGAACTGCCCTTAGTCACCGATTCTGTTCATGATTTTTATGGGCAGAATTTATGGGCATAGCTGGCTGGGGAGGGGGAGGTCTTGGTTTCTCTGCTTAGGCGGCTCCCCCATAACCCGGGCCGTGAATGAGCAGAAGAAAATGGATGGATGGACCCACACACTGTGTCCGAGCGTCAGCTCAGTCAGGATGTTGTTCTCGCTGAGCCCGTGAGCTGAGATTAACACCCTGCTATTTAAGTTTATCATCATCATCACATCTATGTACTGAAACAGTCTCTATCAGCAGCAGTGAGTTGCACTCAGTCTGTCACATTTTTCCTGCTAACACCCACAACAACAAGGATGCTCCAGCTGTGTGACACTGAGCATTTGTGTATCTTTCAGCCACATTACATACAGTATCGATGTGTCTGAGTGTGAATATTTTCCTCTGTGAGAGAGAGGGAGCTCATTCTTCTTCACAAAGGGTAACCAGCTGTGTTGACAGAAGCAGCTCATTCTCCATTCTCTCCCCTCTCATCCTTCTTCCTCCGTTTATCCCACACAGACACACACCTACATCCACACACACACAAACACGTTCACCGAGTCTTGGCAATGAATCTTGTCAGTTTTAATAAACAGTTACATCTTTCAGGCTGCTGACGTCGCAGTGAGCAGCAGATCAGAGCAAGGGTGGAGTGGGGACGTCTTCCTGCTGAACAACATCAAATCAAACTGAACTCTGACTCCCCTCTGAGCTGCTCATAGACCAGAGGAAGGTGTATGTGGAGGGACATGGTTTGTACATGGGTGATTTGTAATGCCCTAAAGATGGAGTGAATGTGTGAGTTTGATGAACAGATTAGAAGAAATGAGAAGAAACAAACTACTCAGCAGTTTCAGCATGTCTGAGATGTGTGTGCTCTTATCTGTGAGAGAACCAATTTCACCCTGGCTTATGTTTGATGTAAGGGGTTAATGGGAATCCCTCCACATACTGGCAGTGCAGGTTTTTGTTTATAGTCCAGTGTTGTACTTCAAATGTTGATGGAGACATGTTTTGTATTGTTTCCACAGCCTAGCATCACAACGTAATGTGAAATATTCCCGAAAAAGCAATCTGATTTTTCATGTTCGTAAATATGAATTGTCTCTGTTTTTTGGTACCAGTGAGCATGGATATGTAATTCATGTATTTCAATAGGAAGTATAGATGTTTCTGACATGACATCATGCACACATTATTCTAGAGTTTTCCACCATATTAGATGTGATACAACCATCTGTCACAAGGGAAAAATGTGTAATCACTGACTGATTGGTGAGTGGTCTTTCAGGTTGCTGCTAAATCAGTTGCAAAAAGGGTGGTACATCAAAAACCTCCTTGTGATTGCTTTGGTTGCTTGCAGATTGCCACAGTTGTGCCTAGGTTGCATGGAAGATGCTGACTTGTCTGCGCACTAATGACTCTCTTAGTGGACAAGACTTTAAAAAAGTGTGATGCAAACAGAGAATATTGCTTTCAAAGGAAAAGGTGTGCCTGAACACTATAGCCAACATATTTCAGCTTTGATTTTAAAAGTTTTAAAAACAGTAAAATAAAAAAGGCAGTTTCACTTTCATTTTGACTAAAGTCCCAGATCAGACAGACCGGTAAGCCAGCGGCAGTGACAGCAAACATATCTGTCCATGAACCATTTGCATGTTTACATGCATACTAGTCACCATTACTGAGGTTCAGCAAAATGTGAGAATAAGGCACCAGGTCACAGATGCAACAGATGAAGCACATGAGCTTTTTTCATTTGGTTTTAGGCTACACATGTTTACATTTTGGAGAGTGTAAATGAATCGCTTGAATTAAAGTGTAAAAAAGACAAAAAAAAGTATTGTTTATTTCTATCTTCATGTTCGTCTATTTTTTAATTTATTTTTGCCAAAGCCACAGGAACCTCTGGAGATGGGAAAAAGGAGCCTCGTAAACCTGAGGCTGCAGTCTCACACCATGACAAATTACAACCCTAATGAGGACACACACAGGATCTTTGTGAGTTAGCACAAAGCCGAACTCCAACACAAAGAGTGCTTCAGCGTGACTGTACTGCAGAAACGTGCAGGTAGAAGTGGAGGGTACAGCGCTGTGAGTGACTGCTCAGCACAGCATCGGTTACCCGTTGAAGATCAGCTAGAGACAGCAAACACTCAGCTTTAACATCACTGCTAGCTGTGCGTTCGCAGCAGCTGAGGCATTTCAGTCCTGGATGCAGTTCACACAAAACACGCTAAACATCACAATAAAAGTAATGTCCACGTCTCTGTTCCTCTAAAGTTTTAGACTGCTCCTCCATTTTCCTGCACATGAACTGGAATCAGCAGAAGAGAGCTGGAAAAAGGCAAGAAAGAAAAACAAACTTTTTTATTTATATAATTTATATATATTATTATATATAATATATAAATTAAAAAAAATATATATAATATAAATATAATATATAAATTTAAATATATATATATATATATATATATATATATATACATTTATAATATTATATATTATATTTATATATATATTTATTATTTTATTTATATAAGGTTTTATTGGACTTTTGAATTCATTTGCAAAAAGACACAGGTAACACTCAAAGTGACCTGCAATGCTTTGCTCTCTTTCAAAGTAGGCTTATACATGCCAGTGGGGTTTCTGTGCTTGTTTGTATTATATATTTTATTCTGTAACTTATTGAATGCAACTAAAAAGGAATGGAATGAAAATGCAAAGTTAAAGTATCAAATAATTATACGAAGCCCACTGCAGTCACAAGTGGTTAAAGATTTCACACTTACTAGTAACACTTACAGGCTGTGTCACCTTCAGCGTGCACTAACCAACATTTGTAATACACATAAAAACATAATTGTAGCTGTGATCAGATTACTGAATTTAGTACAGTAAGCCTTATGTTACTGCATAACAAAAGACTGTTATGTGAAGTAGCTCCAGGCAGGCTGAGATTATTAAATGCTGTGTGTGTTTATAGTCATGTTGTGTGGAAAGAAATGTGTTCACACAAATCTGCACCCTTAATTTTGGAGTGGACAGAAATGAATGTAAGTCAGTGTAAAGTAATGTGAAGTGATGGAGACAGGATTGTGTGTATGTGTGTGTGTGAGTGTGTGTGTGTGTGTGCGCGCGTAGTTGACGTCAGCAGCTATCGGCTCACTGGGTTGCCATGGTGACCGGTTGGCTGTGTTTCGGATGCCCTGTGGCTCGGCGCTCTTCTTGGCTCTGTCCGAAAGCCCGCTCTCTGTTTACTACATTCACTGCCCGCCATTTTATCTGAGCGTCCCACTTCTGAGGCTGTGAATGTAGGTGGATATTTATACGGCCCTAAAAATAAATCCACGGTAGGATAAAAAAAAAAGCACACTCACACACACACACACACACACACACAGTCTCTCACACACCAGTAAACGAGCATTTCCTCTGCTCAGAGCAAAACAGCTCGAGGAAATGAGATTGGTTCCAGAGGCCGAGGCAGAGTGACAGAGGCGCTCGCCCTCTGTGAGCGCGCCTCTTTCTGGCTCTCTGGAGCTTTTAACCTTTTTTTCTCATACATGTACCAAAAAGTACACATGTGAGGAAGTGCATGTGCCCGGGACAGTGAAATCCTTCTTGGAACAGGCAGAGCAGTTTTATTCCTACCAGTAGAAATGGTTATGAGCGTACTAACAGCCCGGTTGTCCGACTGCACTGGAAATGAAATGTGACGACAGTGACTCCAAACGGCCGTGCTGAAGCTGGACGGAGAGGGAAGGAGGGGAAGGCCATCGTATCGAAAACTGAGACAGTGCTGCAAATTCTCAGGGAGTCTTCAAGGCTGTGAAAACTGTGTGAGAAAGAAAGGCCACGCAGCTCATCGACCACAGCATGAACAAGATGACATCAGCACAGACCCGCTGGTGAGGCCGCGAGTTAACACTGACTCTGTGTGTAAACCTGACAAAAGAAATGTATTTTCTTAACAATAGGAAACGTGTGCTGTAACTGCTGACATGCATGCATGCATTATGGTGCATGCATTTATTGTGAATGTTAAAAGAACTAAAAAAATGAGACCTTCCTCTCCCAGTCTGGGGACAGACTGATGTTTTCATAAAAGCTCAGAGGACGTGATGTTTATCCTCGTTCATCTTCTGCTCCCAGCATCAACAGTTAGCAACATGAGCTAATATTAGCTTAGACGTGTCCAGTAATGATTGACAGCACCAAATGACCAGCTGGTCATTTTTCAAAATGATCACAAATCACCAGCAATGGCACCAAAACAAAGGCACCTCACCCCCCTGAAAACCCTTTGAACCATCCCTGTTGGTCTGATCCGAGGGATCATTCTCCAGGTTGCCATTAAAAACGTGGTTATGGACCACCATGATGTAAGAGACACCCACCCACCCCAGATGAATCTCCTCACAGGCATCTGGAGCACTTTGGGCACCAGTGCCCCCTCATGAGGAAATTTATTGTCTAAACCTCACATTTCACAGTCACATTTGGAGTATTGTAATGGTGCACCCAGATGAAGGTAACACTTTGGATGATTATGAGCTGCCACACAGCAGTTTAACATTATCATTAAGCAGTAATTTCACACTAAAACCTTTGCTGTAAGAGGGTTATTGACTACAATGTATGCTGTGCAAATTTGGCCTTTGAGCTCTGTAAAATATGCATATTCCACCTGTGTGCAAAAACATTTATTGTATGACTGTTGTGCCTGAAGAGACCTAATGGTTCATAGAACAGGCTTTGCTCACCTGTGTGTGTGCCTGGCATGCACACCCTCTCACAGAGAAGAGCTTTAATTATTGTCATATCTGTGGTAAAATAGCCCAGGATATTTTTCTCAGCTGTGTGGACCAGTTCAGTTTATTCTTGTCTGCTGTGTGCAGCAGGGTCTGCAGGAGTGGCATACAAACAAACACACACACACACACACACACACACTTACTTCAGCACCCCCAACTTCAAGGCCCTTCCCACAGCTCTGATCATGTCCCTGCCAGAGATACAAATTTATCCCCTCCTCTGATTTTTAATGCTGCATCGTAAAACAGTCTTCAGCGCAAACAACATCTGATTCTAACTTTCAGGACTTGCGATCATGTGACAGTAGAGATGACACAGCATTGAGGGGATGGCCTGGATCTGTTCCAGCATTTCATTAAGCCACCAAGTGCTGCTGAAGCGAAATGAGCCAGATTCAAAGTACCAGATCTTACGGGATACTCACAGAAAAATTCATATAAATTTTCCTACTGTGTGTCGACGGCTTAATCACTGCTGTCAGAATTCCCTACAAAGGTGAGAACTGGCATCTCTGAAAAAATTATAGTTTGTTGGCTTTGAAACTGATGGTGCAGCTGCTATGATGGGTTCATAGCGTGGAGCGGCCACACTCCTGAGCGTAAAGATCAGCCCTAACCTGACCATCTTTCACTGCATCATTCACGAGTTTGAACCTGCAGCCTCTTGATATAAGACATGTTACAGAGCTGACTCATTTCCACATATTTATGAGCTCTCAAATGCTGATAGTCTGCTGATGTCAGTAAATGAGCAGGGTCGCCTCCTTCCCTCTACAGAGATTTGCAGATGTGGGCAACAGAGGGTGACACGCTGCAGATGAAGCTCCGCAGGAAAGCAGAAAAAGTCATCAGAGCACACTGGTTTCTATTTCTTCTTCTTTTTAATTGACAGACTTTTGTGCTGTTGAAACTTGAGAATGAGATCATTTCATATTTAATGATGAAGTTGAATGGAACAGCTGTCCAAGTACTGGATTTATATTTCTGGCATGTTAAACTGTATTAAGTCTGACTGGAGTCTGAAGAGGAAAACATGAGACTAAGGATATTGTACATACTAAATTCATAAAAAACCAGAAAGCCTACAATATTACTGTAAATACCATGGGAACATGTTTAAGTTCTGAACTTGTTTAGTTGACGTTCACTGTATAAATATATCACTGACAGCAGTTCAGAGTGTATATGACCGCTGTGGTTCCTGAATATTTTCATGAGTAAAGAGGGAAAAAAATATCGCCCATCTGTTTTTTTTTTTCACAAAGGTCTCTCTGCACAGGCGTTTGACTGACATTTACTTTCTGCACTAACAGCCAACATGGGGGCGGTCTGCCTGCTAGCTATACCTTAGCTACACAGCATGTATCTGACATTCATCACACCAGCTTTGCCACTGAGCAACACTTCAGTTCACATAACAGCCACAAGTGTCATTTATAGGTTTCAAGAGGACTTATTTCAGCTCTATTAAAGTTTTTTTTTCTCTATTGCAGCGAATGCTCTTATATACGTCTACAAATTATTTTTATACAAAACGAAATTCCCAGTAGGTGGCTTTTTTTTATAATCTTGCCATGTAATTATTTTGCAGATGCAGATGAAGTCAATGAGAAAGGTATGTCTGGAATTATAGAGTCAAAGTTTATGATGTGTAGCAGCTTATAGCTGATAATCAATTTGTCCCAATAAAGCAATCACATAGAAGACCCAGAGGTCTCTGAGCTGCTCTTTTTCAATACAGTTTAAAATTAAAATTATGAAAATTTAAAATTGATATTCCAAAAAGCGGCTGGGTAAAACGAAATTTAAGAACATGATTAAAAAAATTGAATTAATTAGACAACAGGCAGGAAAAATTAACACTTAGTTAAACTCTCACTTTGAATTCTCCTCTCATTCTGTCTCCTCACAAGCTCCCACTCAGCTTGTCTTTCCAGTGAGTTAGGCTCTTTCCACAGACTGTTTTTTAAGTGCCGCTCTGAATAAATAAATGCTAAATCAACCCTTTCTCGATGTGGTAATTCAAAGCACCGAGGGGCCGAGTGAATTTTAAGGAAAGATGAGGAGGCAGAGACTTTCTCACGGCTCCAGCTCCAGGCACAAAAACATGCTAAACAGCTCCAAAAAGTGAGACGTGAGATGTGAAACTTCCAACAATCAAGAAACAATGGCACAAAAATATGTTTCCTCAAATTATGCAAAATAAAGTAAGAGATAAAATTCCCCCAGGGTAACAGGAGGAAACACAGACTCACTCATTAAATATGTAAAGGTCAACAAGAGGCTCAGGGCATGTTTACCATATAACCTACATATTAATGAGTGTTCATGTAGACAATAGCATCACGTAAAGACAAATTAACTACATACAGCATTACACAACTATACTCACACACACACCCACACACGACATGTAGACATCAGCAACGCGCTCACAAACTCTGACAACAATAAGCTGCCTGAAAAGATGCTGTTCTGGCTACTGCAGGCCTTTGAGGAGAGAGGGGGTTTTAAAATTCTCCACTCAACCAGCGGCTCGTCTTTGTTTGTCCATCAAACTCAGGCCATACTTGGCACAGATGTTCCAGTATACTATGCCAGGCAATTGGTCATAGCGTTCCGTGTATGCCCAGCCTGCTAGCATCTTGCGCCCTGCTCTTGTGTGCTGGATCTCTGCATAGCCTGCACCTGGGGTCTTGCCTGGTGTGGTAGACCCCAGCCTTGTGCTTAGAGCTTGTTCCTGTGCTGCCATGATTAGTGCCTCTGTGCTGTCTTTCAGCCCAGCTTTGTCCAGACGTGGGTAAAAATCTTCTATATGAGCCACTTCTTCTGTATTTCCTGCCGGCCCATACGTGCCGCGCAGAGGCCTGTCCTTCCATACTGCTGCCTGAGGTACTCACTGAGCACATGATCCTTTGTGGTCATCTTCCTGATGTACTCATGGATCTTTCTTGTTTCATCTAGGATAGTGGTTCTGACATTCGCTAGTCCTCAGCCTCCTTCCTTCCAGGTACCTGGGAGTTGCAGTCTTCCTAGGCGTCTCTAAATGGTTCCCATTTGCCTGTGGGATTCCAAGGTATATGTAGTTATCCTAAATGTCTGCAATGTTGCCTTGTGGTAGAGCAATCCCCTCAGCTCTGACTACATTCCCTCTCTTTGTTACCATCCGACTACACTTCTCCAGAACAATTGACATTCCGATGTCATCATTGTAGATCCGTGTGGTGTGGATCGGTGAATCTATGTCTCAGTCACTAAAGGCATACAGCTTGATGTCATCCATGTACAGGAGGTGGCTGATGGTTGCTCCATTCTGTAATCTGTATCCGTAGCCAGTCTTCTTGATGATCTGGCTGAGGGGATTCAGGTCTATGCAAAACAGCAGTGGAGACAGAGCATCTCCTTGGTAAATCCCGCACTTGATGTTGACTTGTGCAATTGGCTTGAAGTTGACCTCTAGTGCTGCTCTCCACATTCCCACTGAATTCCTGATGAAGGCTCTTCGGGTCCTGTTGATCTTGAACAGTTCTATGCAGTCGTGGGCTTTCTCATAGACAATCCAGTCTTGTTCAGTCTTTGTTAGCAAGCTGCATCCATAGACTGCATCACACAGACACAGATACCTGCTAATTAGTGCTCAGTAACATCCAAACCAAATCCTGGAATTTTACAGACTTCTTGGACCATCTATTAGTACAATTAATCACACAGCAGCCATAGTATTGGCCAGATAACTGCTACTCTCATTCTGTCTCAACTTAGTCTTGAAATTAATTTGCCATTAAGATTACAGTCTGAGTTATCATGGATAGTCGAAACTACAGAGGACAAAAACTGATAATTAATTTTGAAACATTTATTGTACTCCATCAAAATATAACAATACATATTAAGTTGTGACTGCTGTTGATTAACATATTAGACCCAAGAGTAGAAAACAAAACTATGTATTTAGCGCAGTTTTCAGTACTGTACTGTCACAGTGCACTGAGCTCTTTATTGGAAACTTTGGCCAAGATACAGACTAAGAATATAACAGGGAATAAAAACAGGAAGGATAACTTAAGATGAGAAAAACAGCAAGAAAAGATGAATGTGAAAGAAAAAGAGAGAGGAAGAAAGATCTGCAGAGTATTCCTCCTGGTTATCCATCGGCGATATTGTGTTTAACAAAACGCAGCAACCCAAAATCGATAAGCTGACATTTCCAAAGCAAACAGTGGACACACACACACACACACACACACACACACACACACACACACACACACAGAGTAATGTATTTGTTTCTTCAGCTGTCACAGCTTTTCCACCACTGTGAGGAGAAGTGTGTAGGGTCTGTGCACTGATATGAGTGGGCAGCAGCTGAAAAAGCTACAATGCATGTACCCAGAGAGAGAGAGAGCAGCAGCACGGCCTGTGCAGATTAAACATCCTCACAGTTACACAGCAGCAGGTTTTCTCAAAAATAATCTTTACACGCATACCAGCACCCACAAACAGCTTTCAGCAACATTTTAATTACGTTTACATGCTTCCAAGTAGTGTCACTTCTCTTAAATAACCCCTTTATAGTTAGTTTAGACTATAATTAGCCTCATACAGGCATCGCACCGAGCCACGCTGCCTGCTTTCACGTCTTTGTCACCTTTGGCATGCTCAGTATCAAAACACCTAAAAAATGATGTGTAAGGCATTTACATTCACACTTATTCCAATGTAGGCATGCCATAAGCAAGGAAAAGTATTGGAGTAAATATCCATTCATTCTAAAATGTTGTGTTGATTTCCTTTCTCTCCTGACATAGTTAAATGTTGGCATTTCCAAACTAAACTGACACAAAAAAGTAGTTTCATCCTCACTGAAATACATAAATGAAAAACATCCGTTATCTGATGCAGGAGCACAGAAAATGGCTGCTAACCACACCTGTGTCCTTTCAAAGTCTATCGTCGCTTTGACGAGATAATAATAGATGCAACAGTTTTAAAGACTTACCCACAGAGGTGTATGACGCACATCAGAACACCTGCATCCATTGTTTCCCCACCCTCCAGGAGAAACCTGATGGCTGTCAGCGTGTCAGTGTGTACCTCCGTCATTAAGCTCTCAGAAAAACTCCAGTCTCATTAAGTTTGTACATCCCAGCAACTGTTCCCTCAGCACGTCCTCTTTCTGTAAAAAGGTTCTGTTTGAGAGGTTCAGTCAAGCTTTTAAAAAATCCTGCGACATCATCCTCAGTGTGTTAAAGGAAGTTTCCAGGAGTGTGGAAAAACAAAAGCCAGAATTTGAGTCACATTATTGGTCAGATAATAAGTAATCGCTTGTGTCGTCATGCACCTGTCAGTCAAAGAGGCCACGCCCCTAATAATGCAAACTTTAAGTCTCAATAAAATTTAAACAGATGACTTATAAAAAACATTCTCCCCCTGTTCAGCTGTTGTGAAGGCAGAAATTAGCTACAGATATGGTTTCTGTATCAGGACACGCCCCCGGAGTTCCTGCTTAAGTTACGGACATAAAATACTGGAAAAACACAATAATTTACCAATTCATGGTAGTATCTTTGTGGCTTTGGATTGACTATTTTCTTAAAATTTGCAAAGTGATTTCTGAGTGCTAAAGAGGTATTGATACTGAGGGCATGTGTGGTTTGACTGGGGGAAAAAAAAGAAAAACTTTAACAGCGAAACTGGTACAGAGAAAATAAACTACAATAAAGACACCAGACTGCAGCAGTGTTTTCTATTCCAGCTTTCTGACACCTTCAGTTTTTATTTATTACCTATTTGATCAGTCACAGAAAGCAGCATGGCGTACCGACGTCCATGTTGAAACTGTAACAGGAAGCATAACAGAGACACAAGAGGACAAACACAGCAGAGAAGAGAAAGGATGAGGGAGGGAGGAATGGAAGAATTAGCCCTCCAGTCAGAGCAGCTATCATTGGCTCTCAATATGCATCTGATGGTTTATTGATCGGTCCCTGCACTGAGCTCTCTGAGCTACAAAACACTGACTGAGAGACACAGGGAGGAAGAGAGAGGGATAAAGGACGAGGAAAGTGTAAGCCAGGACAGAGTGAGAGTGTGATAGAGAGGACAGGATGGAGAGGGTGGAAAGGTAAGAAAAAAGGCTGAAGCAGAAGGACAAATAAAAAAGAAAATAGGAATAGATGGACAGACAGGTGGACAGGGAGGTGACGGGGGCGAGGAATTCGAGTATCCTGACCTGTAATGCAATCACTGACATTTCAGTCATAGGACTCACAGTTGTTGTAACACATTTTCTCATTTTGTCTTTGGAAGCTGCAGTAAAAATGAAGAAAGTGCCATAAAGTTAATGAAGAATGAAACCAAAATGTTAGAGGTTTCCTATCTCTAACACAAAGGCCATGGAGCAAGGCTTTTCCTGAACATATGACATTAAAACAATCCACTAAAAACATTGTGTTACCCTCTATGAAAAACATCCTTAACCATTTAACCCCCACTGAGTTCTACTCTCCTTTAGAGAGAAATTTAAAAACAATGACAGTTAACAGCAAATATGGTCTTATCGTTGCTGAATCACAGGACAGCAGCAGCAGTGTTATCATTATCTTTATTAATCCTATTGAGCTTTCTCATGTGATGTCCCTAGAGCACTTTGCTCACTTTGCTACCTCCCATTCTACTCTGGGAGTAGAATGGGAGGCTTTCAGGCCCCTCTTCTGTGGAACCAGCTCCCAGCTTGGATTTGGGAGACAGACACCCTCTCTATTTTTAAGATAAGGCTTAAAACTTGCCTTTTTGATCAAGTGAGGGATTTTTTTTTGTATGTTTTTACACACTATTTTTGATGGTTTTTACATTACTTTTTGATGACTTTCAATCAAGAGTGTTTGTATGTTTCTTTTTGTACTAATAATGATTATAAGCATACACTGGATTATTATGAAAGATACTACTGTTTGGAAATGATACTGCTTACAGATTTGAATGACTATTGATTCAGTTTGTTTTGACCGTGTTGCCTAACTTATTTTGACTGTACTGACTGAGTCCGTTTTGATCTACACTCTGTTTTGCTTCTTTTCATTTTAAAAAATATTGTTTGATTGCTCTAAACATTTTTTTATGTCTGCATTTAATTGATCCTATAAAGAGTGTGCTATGTATATTATGCTCCTCTGTGCTCTATTCTGTGCTGTAAGTGAGAGAGTCAGACTAGTGGGCAATAAGAGTAACTGCAGGACAGAAATCAAGTGCTTTGACACTTATATTTCTCACCGTATTGCCACGATGCTACCCAAATAAAATAATTTTCACCCCTTCTAATCTGGGTTTTGGCAGCTGGGGGCAGTAAAAAAGTCAAAGAGGTGATGATAGACACCAGGTGCCTGCACGTGATGGGAAGGCTGCCAAGAGGGCTGGAAAAGGACCCAACAGGTAAGGCAAAAGGCCAAAAGATTACGTAAGTTTCATAAAGAAAAATAAACCTTATATAATCATAAATAACAGGTGAATAAGCACATTGAAAATATATAATTGGTTAAAAAAATATTTGGACAAAAATTGGGGAATAAATGATCCCTAAACTTAATATAGAATAAAATTATAGCCGGGAATCGGAAGATATGACATGACCTGCATACGAGCGTTTGCTTTTCCTCCCTTTGTGCTTTGTTAAACTCTTTGTTCAATAAAACAGCTGCCATCGACTCTGCTCTGTTCTGTGAAAATTTTTCTCAAGTATTGGATTCAATTCAATTCAATTCAATTTTATTTGTATAGTGCCAAATCACAACAAACAGTCGCCTCAAGGTGCTTTGTAAGACCCTACAATAATTACAGAGAAAACCCAACAGACAAAACAACCCCCTTGGCGACAGTGGGAAGGAAAAACTCCCTTTTAACAGGAAGAAACCTCCAGCAGAACCAGGCACTCCTTCTCATGTCCAGCAGGGGTGATTCCTCTGGTAATAAAAAGAGGTCTGATTGCATAGAAGTCTCAGAGAAAATGAGCCTCCTTCGAACTTGATCTCAGATCTCAGTAAACACTTTCCTGATGACTTTATGGTGTCAGTCACTGCTTTCAGGTCTGACTGAAAAAAACATGATGTTCCTTTTGGGAATTATGGTCCCATTAGATTCACAAAGGACCAGGAAGCAGGGGAGGATTCCGAGCATGGATTCCTTGTTATTATCCATATGGCATCAGTCATAAATCAGTGCTTAAATGTCAGAACCTGCAGTTCCTCTGCAGTCCAGCAGAGGCTCCAGCAGTGAGTCAGTCCACATAGACTCCCATGTTAAAATGTCCAATTTTACAGCGGAAATAAAATTGTTTACAGCCTGATACAAAAACTGCTTTGGCATCTATAGCTAATTTCCCCCTTCACAACAGCTGTATCAGGGAAGGATGTTTTTATAACGTACCTGTTTAAATTGTATTAAGGCCTAAAGTTGCATTTTTGGGGGCATGGCCTATATGACTGACAGATAGTTGGTGATACAGGTGGCTGTGGCTTTTGTGCAGTTAATTGCTACTAGTTGTAACTGCAGTTAACTTTAAACTCCACCCTCCAAAACACAACATGGCATCAATTAACATTGTCAACACTGAGGCTTCAAAATGCAGAGTCCATGAACCACTTCTTTTATATACAGTCTGTTGTTTACTCCTCTTCACTGAGGTCAGGCTCACCTTGCCTTTGGTCTACTTAGAAGAACATTTCAGTTTATAGCTCCTCATTTTTACACCGCTGAAATCGAATCCTGGCAGGGTCTCACTCTGCCATGACAGACAGACAAACAGTGATGACAGACTGATGCCAGGAAGTTATCGCTGTGAATTTGTGTGGATTGAAGAAGAGGCTCTCTGCTGGCAGAAAATCGGTGAGAACAGGAGTGGAGGAGGGCTGCCAGAGTGGTGCCAAAAACTCAGGCAGGCACACTGGCAACCAGTCAGCTCATCCACTCCCTCAGTATATGGATTCTTGGCTCAGCTGATATGCCACTTCCTATACACGTGTTGCGCAGCTCCTGCTTGGTGTTGAATGGTTCTGTGAGATTATTTTGTACAGAGAGACGAGTGTGTGGTTTCAAGTCTATACACACTCAAAATGTTGATTAGGACAGGACAGAGGAAACAGATGAAGTTTCTCTAAACCAAAGTCAAAACAAAGGCAGGAAGAAGGAAGCCTGACAGGTAAGCTAACAGGTAGGTAGATGACAAGTAGGGTGCAACTGGTATCAGCTGCTTCACATCCCACTCTTTCTCACAATTTAATTTAACCCGCCTCAGTCTTCTTTCACTTGATCTTTTCTGCACTTTTTTCTCATGTAGCATTATGACTTCACAGCAGCATAAAAAGGCTCTCTTTTTGTTTGTTTGTTTGCTTGGCTGGTTGGTTGGGTTTTTGTGTGTGTGTGTGTGTGTGTGTGGGGGGGGTGCTCTTTCTCTGCTGGCAGCCTGAGTTTTTGCAGTCAAAGCTACATAACACTAAAAGGCTGTAAGTCCTGATGTGGAATGAGGACTGGCTGCAGAAGCCATTAGGCTCGGCTGTGGTTCGGACAAGGGATCCAGCTGTGGTCTTTACTGTTTTCCCCGCAGAAAAAACAGAAGAGCATCACTAAGGGTCACGAAAGAGTCAGGGCACATTTTTGACTCTTGAGCCAAAAGTGGAAAAACACGAAGGTAAAGATGAGATCCTAGACCCGGGCCCCCCACCCAAAAACAATGACAATATGTGCATGAAACATAAAGAGTGTTTTTACATTAATGTCCTGTGTTGTACAGAGATTTGATAGGTTTTGGTGCTTTGTTTTTTACATGACCTAACAGCTTTAAATTAAACTGAGACTTTTTCCCCCACTTTCAATAAATAGCTGTCCAATAAAACTTCCAGCTCTGAAAAGCAAAACCAATGCTGAGAAGCACTAAAGATACATTCTTTCTGATGTCCAGCAGGGGGCAATGTTTCCGGCTGTGTGATTGTATAGAATTCTATGAGAAAACGAGCCCTTAGGTTCCATGATCTGTGAGCTCAGTAAACAGGGATAAGTTTATAGTCTCAGTCACTGGTATCAGGGCTGATTGAATAAAACGTGTTCATTTTGAAAATGATGATCGAATTAGAGTCACAGTGGAGCAGGAGGGGTTCAGGGCGGGGCTTCCTTGCAATCATTACCCTCATGTTTTCAATCATATATTTGCTTTTAAATTACACAACTGACTGGGGGTGAAGGTTTCATTAAAATGTCATCAGTTTAAAACATCGTGAATTTGCAGTCAAGATTACATCGCATCTGGAATTTTTGGAAGGACTGTGTAGATTTACGAGATAGAGCAAAACTGTGTCTGTTGAACATTTCCACTGACACTGAGGAAGCTGCTATGTTCAGAGATCTGTATTGTATGCTTTCGAGCCAGAAAGAAAAGCCAGCTGTTTCCAGCTGCATGCATCTTCAAACTTGTATTTTGTGAATTTATAGTGTTGCTGTGGTGAAATATTCCCACCGCACGAGGATTTGATCTAAAATTCAGTGGACGTGTGAGGGAAAGCCAAAGTATTGTGCTGCTGGCAGTCTTAAAGTCTTGGACTTCCTCAGGCGGATATTGCACTGTGGCGACAGCACAGTGTTCAATCATCCAGCTGTTAACAGCTGCATCCAGGAAAGAAGACCCTATTCAGAAGTTCAGGCATTTTACTAGTGGCTTCATTCAAACCAGCCCTGGAAAACCAGACAAGTGGGATTAGATTTTAACAAATGTAAACTCTCTGCCTCCCCCCTTAAAGCCTTAACTTTGAAGGTGTGAGAAGAGTGAGTGGCGATGGAGCTGGCGTGTGCTCAGGGCAATGAAGTGCCGATCATTTGCAGAGAACCACAGAGAGATGCTTCACTGGATCAAAGGGAGGAAATTGAGGTGTTTTAACTGACAGAGTGACAGGTGTTAAACCCAGGTGATGGCTAGCAGTGAAGCCTCTGGCAGTCTGGAGTTGCAGGACGAAATTTCAGGTGTGGCCAATGATGATCATAGCTGTCCACATGAAAACCTGCAGGAGAGTTTTTCTTTTTTAAAATGTGAAAATATTCCAACAAGTAACTCACAGGCCGCATGCTGGTCAAATGAAAATCTCTGCAGCATGATTTTAGCAAACATTCATCTGTGAATGAAAAACGAGAAAGAAGCCCGATTAATAGTAAAACATGGAGAGTTCCTCAAGATGAACAGTGATTTAGACCTGATTTAATTTGTCTCCCTTTGGAGAATTGTGTCCTGTTGATGGTCTTCAGGCTGATCTGACATGTTTGATGCTCATTTTGTTTTCAGGGGTTTTCCTGGCCTGCAGTTGGTGACTACACGGAACAGGAAGTGCACTGCGTTGAGTTATTTGACCCAAATCAATAAATTTCTGTGATTTTTTCCATTTCTTACTTCTTATTTCATACTGCTCTTCTCCGGAAACTGAAAAATGTCTGCAGATGCTGCTGATCTACTACCTTCATGAACTTCACAGTCACAACACTCTATGACTGCCCCTCCCTGAGCCTGGTTCTGCTGGAGGTTTCTTCCTGTTAAGAGGGAGTTTTTCCTTCCCACTGTTGCCAAATGCTTGCTCATAGGGGGTCGTTTTGGCTGTTGGGTTTTCTCTGTATTATTGTAGGGTCATTACCCACAATACAAAGCACCTTGAGGCGACTGTTTGTTGTGATTTGGCGCTATAGAAATAAAATTGAATTGAATCTACCCAAACTAATAGCAGACTGACTTCGTCTTACTTACTTTTTATCGTCGTTTCAGGGTGGAGTTATCAGCTAACCAAAGTACAGGATCCACAAACTGTACGGGAGTATCACAAAAACACAGATACCTGCTAATCAGTGCTCAGTAATGAGTAATAATGTCCAAATAGAATCCTAGAAAAGCTGAAGCTACGCCTTCTCGGATGCTCTGTCAGCATAAGCTTCAGGCAGGTGAGGACCAATTTAAACATTCATAGATCCAATGAAATTAGGATGAGACCTTTTAAGATGTGAAAGCATTGTTTTCACAGAAAATAACTTCCAAATGAGTCATTTTGATGGACAGAGCTGAGCTGTGAGGAGAGAAAATGGAAACAATTTAGTGTCAGTATCACTAAACATCAAACCACAGCTGCTGCCCAGCAAATGTCCACATATGACCAAAATGAAGTCTAATTGTGCAGAATCATCATATAACTGCTACAGTGTTGCATATTAGAAAACATAGATTATGTCCACAGATGCAATCTACATTTTATGATCCCTTTCCTTTATTTCTCCAGGTTTTGAACACCTTGTTGATGAATTTCAAAGCCAAGCTTCCTGTTTCCTGCCAAATTTAGCGTGGCACAGCTGTGTACCTCCTGCCTTCCTCCCCTGCTGCACAACCACACAATGTTTAGCGTTAGAGTGCTGCTGGCAAGGATAATCACACCTCATTTTTTGGTGATGGGGTGTTTTCAGGGAAAAGGTTTTGAATTTGAATAGTGTGATCAGGTCACTGGAGGAAGTCTGCAAAGCTTTTGTGTACAACAAATCAAGTATCACCTGGTGTCCTGCTTAAAGGAAACAACTCATCAGTGCAGAGATTATGTTAGGAAAGTAGTCCCCCCTTATTCTAAAATATTTTGACAATTCTGAATAAGAGTAATCACATCTTGAAGTGTCATTTGAAAATGAAATTCTGGTCCTTTTGATAAAATCTGAGTCTTTTTCAGCCAAGAAGAAAATGAAATGGAGTGATGGGTGGTATTTCTGTCACTCCAATTTACTAAGCATACTCTACTTCCTTTTAAAGGTACTTTTTGTAATTACCCCATGTAACTTGCACCACCGGGGGCCGTGTTTTACCGATCAGTATGTTAAGATGTTTTCAGATGTTTACTGCTTCTCTTTTTAATTTCTCATATTTTGTCTTAACCCTCCTTCCATTTCATTAAGAGACCATTAAGCCTCTGTACCAAGAATTATATTAGAATGTTTCAGATTCCCGGTAAATCTGATGAATATTCGAAACACCTAATAAGCTGCTGTAAAGTGTCAATTATAAGTTAGTTGAGGGCGTATCCCATTTTGATCTCGGGACAGCTAGGCCATACTCAGCACAGATGTTCATGTATACATCCATGTATGTCCTGCCTGCTAGCATCTTGCACCCCTTTGTTATGTGCTGGATTGTCTCAGGGGCATCTCTGCACAGCCGGGGGTCTTGCCTATTGTGGTAGACCCCGACCCCAGCCTCCATCGACCTTGTGCTTAGAGCTTGTTCCTGAGCTGTGATGATTAGTGCTGCTATGCTGTCAGCTTATTCTCCAAGCAGGGTATCTGGTGACTGGCAGGGCATAGGTGTGGATTGCCTGGATCTTGTTCTTCCCAATCAGCTGACTCCTCAGGACTGCAGGAACTTGGGGGTTGCCGCTTTCATTGTTCCCATTTGCCTGTGGGATTTAAAGGTTGCTGTTGTCAGTGTCTGCAATGTTGCCTTCTGGTAGTGCAATAATCTCAGTTATGACTACCTTCCCTTTCTTGGTTACCATCTGACTACACTTCTCCAGTCTGAATGATATTCCGATGTCATTGCTGTAGATCCCAGTGATGTGGATCAGTGAACTGATGTCTCGTTTACTCATTGCATACAGCTATCCAAAGCCAGTGTTATTAATGATCTGGCTGAGGGGGTTCAGGCTTATGCAGAACAGCAGTGGGGGCAGAGCATCTTTTTGGTACTCCTTGGTACCGCACTTGATGGTGACTTGTGACTTGGGTGTTCTCATATTGCTCCCCTGCCACTGAGGATGGTTCAGTGGAGAACATCTGCACCATTCTCTTGCTTTCTATAGTATACCTCTTTAAGCATTAGCCAAGGCTGTCAGCCTTTGCTGGGTAGTTTCTAAGACCTCTGGTATGGGTGACTTGTTTTGGTACTTTCTTCGTCACACCTTTCTCCAGCTCTGATAACTAACGTCCCTCCATGCTGCCTTGATCTAGTCTACTGATCCTTGTGGCTGTTTATCTTACAGTATAGCTAAGCATCTCAAGGATCACTGTTCCCATTGTATAGATCAGCTGGTTGGTTGCAGTAGGAACCTTCTAGTAGACTTTCAGAGGGTACTTGACATAGTGTGGGGATGATGATATCTCTCCCCTGATATGATGTCTTGGCTTCCTCTTTCTGTGGCATTTATTTTGTACCTCATCTAGTTGCGATAGCAGTTGCTTCTTGTGTAGCAGTGGCTACTAGTTGTTTCGATGTCATTCTAGATGTTGGGTGTCAAGAAATCCATAGGTCCCAAATCCTCTTCATGTCACACCTTTCACTGGGGTTGTCTGTGTAACAGCATCCCAAAAGTTCCATATTAAAAATTACATGGTGGCACAGCTTAACTTTGCAAAGTTGCATCTGAACAAACTACAAGACTTCTGGAACAACGTCCTTTAGACAGACAGGATCAAAGTGGAGCTGTTTGTCCATAATGCACAGCAGCATGTCTGGAGAAAACCAAACTCAGCATATCAGCACAAACACCTCAGACCAACTGTCGGCACAGTGGTGGAGGGCTGTCACTTGCAGTCACAGAGCGGACCATGAACTCCTCTGTACTGTATGCCAAAGTATTCTAGGATCAAATGTAAGGCCATCTGTCCGTCAGCTAAAGCTTGGACCAAACTGGGTCATGCAACAGAATAATGATCCTAAGCACAGCAGCAAATCTACCAATAGAATGGCTGAAAAAGAAGAGAATCGAGGTGCTGCAATGGCCCAAAGTCCAGAACTTAACCCCACTCAAATATTGTGCTGCGATCTTCAGAGATTTGTGCATAAACAAATGCAAACCTCAATGAACTAAAACGACACTGCAAAGAAGAGTGGGCCAAAATCTAATTATTATTCATGCAAAGCTACTCTAGTCGAGTCATAGAATAGCAACATGGACATTAAAATGAGTACCATTTAGTTCTAGGAATCTGAAGTTGAAATAATTTCCTTTGTGGCTTGATTTTAAACTGATTTTAAATCAAGATAAGAAGAAAACATCTTTTCACATAACTCAGAGGAGAAGCTCTGTATCACACATGATGACTCAGTGACCCTGTTTTTTTTAAAGAGAATCATATCCTGGAAATGTGCCCGCATCCCTCTCCATCACAGCTTTCTGTGCTGGGTTTTTAACAGCAGACATCTGAAGAGTCACCAGCACCACCACATGGACTCTTTAATGCTGCAATTCAGGCCTCCCTGAGCTCTCACACTTCATCTGTTTTGTTTTTGGCAAAAACAGACACCAGCATGTGATTCTATGACAGCTCAATTATCATCTCTAAAGTGCTCACTCAACTATTCACCACATATAAAACAGAACACATGGCTACAAGTCTGGCTCTTTGGAAGTCCAAGAGGAAAATCCAGTGAAAGACAAGAAATCAAAAAGAATTAGGCAGACATGAATGAGGCCAAAAACTGCAAGACAAAACCCAATCTAAGCAGAAGGAAACCAAAGCCGAGTGAAACCCAATTCGAGTGTACCATTTTAAAAGGCCAAGCGCCCTGAATAATGTAACAGGCTTTATCCTCTCCCCAGGCTAACAGGGCACTTCTTAACATTCTTAAAAGATGCTTTTCAATTAAGCTTGACTCGGTGGTGGCAATGTGTATGCTAATGTCCGTGTGTGTGTGCGTGCGTGTGTGTGTGTGTGCAACAATAAGAAAGAGAATAAGAGAAACACAGTGAGAAGCAGGAAGCCTTGATTTGAATAAAATTAGCACTTCTTTATTTGAACACCCAATGGCACGAAAGAGACTTTTAAAATCAGCATAAAGATAAGAAATCACACACAGCCTGAAAGAGCTTCATTTATTTTGTTGCTACCTTGTTTAAAATTTATAAAAGTGCTTTTATTTGAGTGGTATGTGTGGACACCAGCCTCTAGATACAGCACACATGTACTGAAGCCGAGATTCCCGCAAAACTGGAAGATCATTTGGATGACTTGACTTGATTTTTTACATGAGCTGATGTGATCCTGTCCCCTGTAAATGTGAACTACAATGCATGCGATGGTTGTCCCTGAGATGTTTTTTAAAGCACATTTAGTAAAATGTGGAGCTTCTGAATCTGAAAAATGGAGCTCAGCCAGAAATGCCAAAACCACTTCAGGTGCTTTTCCTCTGCAGTCCAGCAGAGGCTCCAGCAGTGAGTCAGTCCCCATAGACTTAAAGTCTGCATTACAGGCGGATGTCGACACAGGCGACTGTAGCTGCTAGCTGCCAGCTAGGTTTCACCTGAGCTAATTGAAGTCCCTGAACTCGACCTCTGGGCTGTGCTTTTGCTGTCGGAGCCTTTTGTAGCACTTTTAATGCCATTATCTGACCAATAATATGGCTGCTGTGCAGTTAATTGTACTAACGGACCGTCCAAGAAGTCTGAGCTCCAGCTTTGGTGAGTGAGAGTCAAGGATTTCATTTGTTACTTAGTGCTAATTAGCAGGTGTCTGTCTGTCTTGTCCAAAAAACTTAACATGCCAATGGCTAAGATGATAATGTTGAGCCTTCAAAATACAGAGTCCAGTTACTGACGACTTGGTGGCAATGTCCATCTTTATATACAGCGTATAATTTGGTGTATGATTTTTTTATTAAATACAGAACTTACTAAATGTTTGCAACTAAACAGAGGTCTGTGTAATTGCATCTGCTTCTACACTTTACCAGATGTTCAGGAGGTTGAATTGAACCTCCAGCAATAATAATAATAACTTTATTTGTATAGCACTTTTCAAAACACAGAGTTACAAACTCGACTGGTCACTGGGGTGGTCCCGCATCACCCAAGCGACCAGTCGAGTTGTGCTTGACTAGCTGAATGTCCTCTGGCTTTAGACAAGGGGTTGTCTAGCATGACCCTTGCTGCTCTTTACCAGGACCCATGATCGGCTCTCCTCCAGAGGTGGCCAAACCGGATCAGCGCAGTGTGCTGTTGCTGTGAGCAGCCAGGTCTAAACACTGAGTAGAACAGCAGGAAACACGCAGAGCTGAAGATGTCAAAGTAGATGTTACAGTATTGTTGCTACCCAGGATTTAGTGAATCCAGAAAAAAAACTTTAAAAGCTGGTGAGATACACAGAGAGTGGTTTACAAGATGGGGATCCGGAAGTGACATGGTGCAGGTTCATAAACATCTATTCCACTGCTGGAGCCACAGCTGCCATTCAAAGAACATGTTTCCTGGCTTCAGATTCATTACATCCATCATGTTTCATTTGAGGACTAAATGCACTGTTCTCAAGCCAAAGCTTATTGAATTCATACACTGTTTTTTGGTAGTGTAATGTGGGCAGAGGGGTACCCTGTGGGGCCACGGGGATCCATCACATTTAAAATCAAGACTTAAGTTAATGCAGCAACAAAACAGCAGCTGCAGAATTAATTTCAAAGTCTCACTGAAACACTGCTCTATGGAAGCTTGTTTCTGACACTAAAAAAAAAAAAAAAAATCTCCATCCGTAACTTGAAATTTCAAGAAAATATCTCAAAACTTTTGGTTAATAACTCAAAATTTCGAGTTAATTCTGCCAATCAGGAAGCTCGGTGATGGTACTTCCTTGTTAACTGGAAGCAGGAGGCTGAAGGCATCAGCTGTCAGACATGAAAACACTGATTCCTTTTATGCAGCAGTTTTTCACTAGAAGGCATTCAAAGGACAAAAACCTGTTCATGACTGCTAGACCCTGCTAGCTCACTGAAACTGTCACTACCCGATTTTGAGTGCACATGGGTTGGTGATATCTGCTTCTGGATAACAAGGAAATAACCTCTTTCATGGAGCTTCCTGACTGGCAATGCTAACTCAAAATTTCAAGTTATTAGCTTCAGTTATTAACTCAAAATTTCGAGTTACAGGTGGCAATTTTTTTTTTTTTTTTTTTTAGCGGCAGAAACAAGCTTCCATACTGTTCATTGTTGAATACTGAGTCATCACCCAGGAGCAGCTGAAACAGGGCAGTGAGGCTTATGCATGTTCCACACCAGGATTTCCCCTGAACGTCTGTGGGATCTGATGAGCCGTTATGGCCCAGACTGCACTCAGTTTTCTTCTTCTTCTGCTTCTTGGGTGGACTCCAAGAATAAAAAAAATGAGCAGATTAATTGTTCTTTGTCTCATTCTTTTCTCTGAAACAAGTGTTGCATGTTAATAAGTAAAACTTTCAGACTTATACACCTGTAGCACATTAATGTGTCACTGCAGATAAATCCCATCTCCATAATTACTGGATCCTAATTTAAAGCTGCACCCTGTGAGAATGCTGCCTGTGACTGGGAGACGGGTGTGGAGTAAAAATGGACGATGGTACAAAGTCAAATAAGCCACTTTAAATAGTTGTGGAAGGTGTGATAAATTGTGTAACCAGAACATCAGTAATGCCAGATTTACTAACGGCCAACATCAGCACAGCACCGTCTTTTGCCATAAACTACCATCAGCCTTTACTCACAGATTCATGAGAAGTCTGCACCTGAACTCCCTGGACTATTACTGGTCTTAGTGTTATGGGAGGGGAGTAATTAAGTGAATCATATAAACATGATTCACAAAGGTTTATGGTTGATATAACTGCGATGGTGTGATAGTGACTACTAGCAGTGTTCATTTATTTGGAATGCCAGGTGAAGAGGCTATCGGGGGGGTTACAAATACAAGGCACTCACAGGCCAGTGAGTACAGTAGTTTGCAGTGTTTCAGGTTTTTATCTGCATTTCTACAGAGAGAGTGGTCCATTAAACCATCGAGCAACATCATTAGTCACATTCATATAATTTGTTTATTTTTATCTCTCCGATATCACGTCTTATGTAAAAATTTTTGCTGTCTCTGTACACTTAATATTTAAATTATGCCTTCAAATACTAAAATATTTCATTACAAGCCCACTTGAGAATGTGAAAATAAAAATCTGTAAGTTAATCCTGCGTGCGGTCGACGTTTTTCTGTTTGCAGTAAATGCTGTTCGGCTTCGAGGAACAAACAGCACGTTGTGTTACTCTAGATATTCTTTGTTGGCAAAGTCTTGGTAATGACATCAGGAGGAGTTTTATTTTCTGTCCACAGGCTGCAAACGACTCTGGCAACATTTCGAAATCTCGTATGAGCACACTTGAGTTTTAGTTTTAGTGCTTTAAGTGCCTCATATCTGTGTGTGTGTGTGTGTGTGTGCGCGCTTCTTATGCTTCATGCATAATGTTCATGCTTCATTATTTTCCTAAGCTTTTCCAATTGCTTCAGTCTCTTTGTGTCTGATTTTATATCTGTGTGTGTGTGTGTGTGTGTGTGTGTGTGTGTGTGTGTGTGTGTGTCTGTGTGTCTGTGCGTGTGTGTAGAAATCCAGTGGTTTCTCTGGAAGACAGCCAGCCAGGCTTCTGTTTAGTACATTATCTGTCCCAGTGCTGCCATGGTGCTGGTAACACACATACACAAACACACACACACGTGTGAACTTGTATGCCATCACTGAATCACTGACAAACCAGCACAGGCGCATTCACCTGCACAAAACACACACACACAGACACACACAATTCCATTCACAATCATGAGCTTACACAGACTCACAAAGGCACAGCTGTCTTACAAACAGATACTGAGTTCTGGATATTGATGTGACGGCAGCCAATCCAGTGTGCTGTGATGAATCTATGACCGGTTTCTCTCAGGGCTGCAGGGAGTGTGTGTGTCTGTAAGTGTGTGTGTGTTTGCTTTAACACTTTAAATGAGGAATTAAGAGGGTTTTAGTGGTTAAATGACTGGAACTCCTGAAAAGAAAGTATGTCTTCAGTTCACTGTGGAGAAGCGTCACAGCGTGTGGTGTTTTGTTGTTAATGATTAAAAATGAAAAAGCGAAGATGAAAAGCTTCCAGATGACTCATTTAAAATGAAGAAATATGTCAAATTATACATTGAACGAAGACATGGAAAACAGCAGGGTGACTAAATGAGGTTCCTCTGGGCACAGATTATTGGATGCATCATGACTGCTCAGATACGATGTTCTGGTTATGCTTTAAACTCTTTTCATTTTCCCAAGTGGCCGCAAAACAAACTGCCACTGGGATTGTGGAAGGTTGCACCAATAAGCTGAACTTAGTTCTAGTTAATATAGATTTAATTTCTTTATGAGCTTATTGGTGTTTATTGGAGCCTCCACAGATCAGCTGGACAGGAGGCTCTTTTTCTCTCCTATATACCGTAAACTTTGTACAACCAGATGAGTTCGCCCCTGCTGGACATTGTGAGAAAGGACAAAATAAGACATTCTCACATTTACATTCAGTCTCACATTTAAATATAAACACATACCAAAATAAAGAAAAAGACTAATTTGGGAAACGTTTTTGATATTTAAGAAATCATCACCTGATATTCTAGATATCTTTCTGGGTCCAGGGTACCAATGCTGGTTTATGTTCCTCTAGACTCTAGACCACATGTGTCAAACTGAAGGCCTGCAGGCCCACAAGATCGTTTCATTTAGCTATTATTAATGTGTGGAGTTTGCATGTTCTCCCCGTGTCTGCGTGGGTTTCTTTCAGGTACTCCGGTTTCCTCCCACAGTCCAGGGACATGCACTTACTGGGGTTAGGTTAATCTGTGATTCTAAAATGCCTGAGAGTTCATGGAAAAGTCCGAGCAGGGCTCTGGGATGAAAAGTGGCCGTGTGAGTCGGCCTTTCTCGGCGACATAATGAAGCATCTTAATGTGTTCAACCTGCAGCTTCAGGGACGGGACCACATGATCACGCGTGTGATTGCCAAAAAAAAATAAAAAATCAGAGCAGGCCTCCACCGCTGAGTTTGCAGCTTTTTGCTGATAAACTGGACACACTACACAGTCCACACAGTGTTTTCCCGACTGTGAAGCGCACAAATTCACATCAGTTTTTACCTGAAAAAAATTTAAATTTTCATCAGCTTGAAATATTCTCATTTTGCCTGATGTTATTTTTGAAGAAAAATATAATTGTATATTTTATTTAATGTGTTGAGGAAAAAATTGCTGTATTCTGGCCATTCAAATTCATATTACTGATCTTTTTTTTCTTTAATCGCAACTCAGGCTGTGTCTTCAATTTTGGCCCATCCTGTGGATGAGTTTGACACCCCTGCCATTTATTGTAACTATGATATACACTGCCAGGCCATAAAAGGTCCCCACCTGGATTAAACTAAGCAGCCAGATAAGAGCCCTCCACTGGATAATTCCTGCTGTGATTAATATGTTTTGGCTGGCAAGAGGTTTTTTTTTAACCCTAACTGAGCAGCTTCTCCTTTCTTAAACAACTCTGTTTGAAGATATATTCCTTGGTTATGAAAAAGACATGACTCTGTTTCAGAAGGGTCAAATCATTAGCCTGCATCAAACAAGGAAAACAGCTAATAAGATTATGGAAACAGATCAAACTGGTGAAATGTAATCTTAAATGTATCTGTAAACAGATACGAGCATATTCTAAGAGAAAGAGTGCTTCAGGAAGCACGAGGCATCACTCTAGACTCTCTGTGACATTCTTGATCAATCCCGTTGGGAATTTTTCGGATGTTCTAGAGAAGACTTTATGCAGCAGTCTGACTCTCTCATCATCAACGCAAGCTCTGGATAGAAATAAATGTTGTGACATCATATAAGCTTATCGAAATAATGCCATGGTGAATGCATGCCACCATCAGAGCTAAAGGTGGCCCAACAAAAAAAATGTCACATGCATGGTGAGAGAAAACACAATCCCAGCCTCAAGGGGCCACAAGCCAGTGTACTCCCAGTGCAACCTCCCCAAGCCTTGAGAAATGGGAACGCTGCATCACGGAGAAGCATCCGATGTAAAATCTGTGCCAAATCAAATATGCATGCTGTGGTGACCCTTTGGGAATTGAGGGAGCAGCCGTGTTTCCCATGATACCGATGCTCGAAGTTGGTTACAGAAAGAAAAGGAAGGAGCTTAACAAAAACAGATTTGGTCTTTAGACAGTGACACTTGGAGTGGGTCTAAATATATTTGGGTTGCAGTGTCTAACAGAGCTTAAACGTGCTTTTCTGCCCTGAAAATATCACATCGATATCCCCTGTACTTATGAAGATATGAAGGAACAAAAATACTGGAAAAGTAAAAAGCACCAAATTTCAGCCCATCCCTGTTTACATTTTTAATACAGGGTGGAATTTTACATGGCTTCATTATTTATTTATTATTTTTTCAACTTGTTTGAGAATTGGTTGATTTAATTTGGAATGACAGAATAAAAGCTGCAGAGACTGAGAATGATGACTGAAGCATTTTGGGGGCTTTATGACAAAGAACTAGAGCACAAAAAAAAAAGACAAGGGCCTCATCCAACACAGGAGACACTCAGACTGATACACCAGACCATGGCCACAAAGAGGTCTTTGTATGAGGATACAAGTGTGTGTGCTTGTGTGCATGTTTGGATGTGCTGGTTTGACAGTAAGCACATCTGTCATCAGCAGGACTTCATCAGGAGGCTTGTTCCAGCCTGTAGCTGCAGGCATGTCGAGCTTTAAGCCAGAATCATACACACCACTTCAGACGTGTGTGTTTACATTCTTGCTTCCAGAAGTCACCTGGCACCTCCTTCACAATGACATCAGCAGGGCTGTGAAAGCTGTGTCTCCTGGCCAAGAATTTATGACTCTATAATTAAAATGTTGGTGGTGCCTTAAAAATAAGATGACTGAAAGGCTGGAGGACCATCCTTCTGTGTCAAATCCAGCCACTGATGTAGTTTCTAAAAAGCTGATAGCACAGACTGTATATAAGGATGGACGTAGCTTCTGGATTTTAAAACTAAAGTCTTAAACTTGCACTCTCTTTTATGTCCAGCAGGGGGTGACTCCTCTGGTTGTAAAAAACAGTCTGATTGCATAGAGGTCTATGAGAAAATGAGCTCAGTAACCACTTTCCTGATGAGTTCATGGTCCCAGTCGCTGCCTTCAGGTCTGATTGAATAAAACATGAAGTTTATGTTGGAAATTATGATTGCATTACAGTCACAAAGGACCAGGAAGCAGCATGAAGATTTGGGGTGGGGCAACCTTCCTCTCATTTACCACTGCTGAGGTGTGCTGCATAAATTATGATTTAGATTCAAAACTAAAATTGCTTTCTTTTTTTCATATTTATAGAGTCATACATACACTCAGGTCACTGTCATGAATCTAAATGAAGTTTCACATTTCGAAAAAGATTTTTTTGCTCACTGAAATTCTGTGCAACAGGTCATGAGGCGATGCAGTGACAGGAACAGCAAACAGGAAGTGCCGTTTCATCCCACTGTGACCCTGACACGCTCATTTACAGGCCTCCAGCTGGGTCTGTTTTAGACTGAGAAAGCAGAGACAGGAGATGAGTTGTGTTCGGTCAGTGCAACACTGTAGTAAACAAGAATTTGTTCACCAATTCTTAAAGTAAATTACAATTGCATGTGCCACAGCCACTGTGAGGAAAAAGAAAGGAAAATGTGTGTGACTACTAAAACTACTAAAGAAAAAGTAACACAGGTTTCACCTCTGAAAAAAGTAAGAAGAGTCAAAGACGAGTGTCGACGACTGCAGAAGGAAAGATGCACATTACACATGTACAGCTGTCCTGAAGTATATGAGGTCTATGAATTTCCTATATTAATACGTGTATGGTGTACAGGTGGATCTTGTGCAGCTCCTGGTCTCGTCTCCTTAGCAGTCTTATTTTAGTTCATCCCCTGCAGCCAGTCTGACACAGTGACCATCATATCAAGCAGAAACATCCCAGAGTCTGAAACCAGCATAAAGCTCACTCACTGTTCAGTTATGATTAATACATTCAGTGTGAGTAAGTAATAATAAAAGTGCACTTTCTGTACTACTAAGCTGGCTTAAAGAACACCCCCAAACACATGAAAGTCAGTGGTTAATGGAGCTTACAAGGTGGAGAAAAACGGAAAATCCTTGTTGGAGGTGATGGAGGAGTGACGGAGCGTCAGCATCTGATTGGTTTGTACGGCGGGCAGTTTGAGGATGATATGACAGGTAACTGTGGCTGCGGAGTCATTATATTCTTTGTGTATTATCATTTGTGTATGTAACTTTGATTTCTCTGATTGCTGTGGATCTGCTCTGTTTTTTTAATTCTTCAGAATGCAGCAAGAAATTTCTTATAAGAAAAGTGACGACTAGACCAGCTTTAATGTTCCTGCACTGGCTGCTCGTTTCTTCACAGATAAAGATTTTACTTTAAAAGCCATTTATGGCATTCCCTTGCATGAATCGCCACATTATCAAGGTGGAGGGGTTTGTCTGTCCCAGTGATCCCAGGAGCTATGTTGTCTGGGGGTTTGTCCATATGGATGGTAAGAAGAAAACTTCTATGGAAATGGTAACAAGGCAACAGTTTACCCTGCCCAGGATAGGGTTACCAGGGCCCCACCCTGGAGACAGGCCTGGGAAGACAGCTCGAGGGAGAGCGTCTGGTGGCGGGTCATTAGCCCGTGGTGCCCGGCCAGGCGCAGCCCGAGGAGACGACATGGGCCCGCCCTCCTGTAGGCCCAGCACCCGCAGGAGATGTTGTAGGGGTTGGGTGCAGTGTGTGTCGGGTGGAGACTCTGGCGAACCGATCCCCAGCTATCGAGACTGGCTATCGGGACATGGAATGTCACCTTTCTAGTGGGGAAGGAGCTAATGTGTGAGGTTAAGAGATAACAGCTAGATATAGTCAGGCTCACCTCAACACATGGCCTGGGCTCTGGAACCAGTGCGTCCTGACTGTTGTTTGTGCTTATGTGCCAAATGACAGCTCAGGGTACCCACCCTATTTGGAATCTCATCTCTGCTTTTTGCGGATGATGTGGTCCTGCTGGCTTCATCAGGTGGTGACCTCCAGCTTGCAGTAGACAGTTCGCAGCCAAGTGTGAAATGGCTGGTATGAGAATCAGCACCTCTAAGTCTGAGGCCATGGTCCTCAGCTGCAGGCTGCCGTCTCCCTCTGTAAAAATTCACCTGAGCTTTGGCTCTGCATTACGTCCTTGGCTTTCCTGGTGTGAGGTATTTGACAGTAACTCGAGGTCAATCCATGCCATTTGGATCAGGTTTAACGACAGCTATAGGCTGCATTGCTAATTTTTGTTTAAGTGGTCGCTTACCTACGCACTTTATGGCCTGGCCGGTATTTAATTTCTACCCATCGTGGAGGGTACAGTGATAATTATCAGTGGTTGTTCCACAGCTAGTGTTTGAGGCCTTCTGGCATTCTGGCTATACGTACCGTTAGCTAATATAACCTGCAGCAGTGGCTACTTTATGGGATCTGCTGTCTTGCCTGTGGAGGATTTTTGTGTTTCTGCCTACAGTGGACAGCTGGTTGTTGTCTAACTGGGAAATGACCTTGTTTGAGCAACTCTGGGTCTGCAGCCCTGACAAGGTTTCTGTCAGGAGCCTCAGGAATGCCATTACCCCAGCCTCTTTTACAGACTGGTGTTGGAACTGCTGGAGGTGAAATTGGCATCACTCGACTTACGTGGCAGCCTTCCTGTAAATACTTTTATTACTGTGAGTTAGTCTTTTATTCTCGTAGTGTCATTGTGTGTCCACGTGTCTATGACTTGGCATCTCTAGTTGGTTTTGTGCCGTCCCCGGGTGGTGGGCCCCCCTTCTTTTACAAACAATCTTCTTTCACTTCAATCACAATCAATAGCATGCACATATTGTATGATAATATATAGTATATGGTAAATAGCCTGTCCTGTTCAAGGTTCAACACACAGGCACACCATGTACATTTTTCAGGTGTTTGTTTGTTTTTTAACTCAGACATTGTTCTGGTTAGCAGAGCAGAAATCTCCCACAATATTGGAGTTTTCTGAGAGTGAGTACCTGGGTGAGGATCTATAAGTGAGATGTTAACTGTCAAATAATATTTTTATTTGAAATGCCCACCCTTAAAGTTTCTCTCTTCCCATGAGTCTGGGGTCTGACAACTTAAATGTCCATCATTATGACCTCAGCCCCATCTAGCACTTTCAGGATGCTGAAGACCAGCTGTGCCTGACCTCCCTCACATGTTGTAGCTACAGGAAGCTTCCAGTAAAAAATGCTTCTCAGAAGAGTAAAGACTATTACAGTGAGATATTAGTGCACACGTGCACACTGGTGTCAGTTTTAGCTGCTTGAACAATATTTGTTGACGTCTCTGCAAACTTTTTGCTCAGTTTTGTATCTGGAGCCAAACAGAGTTTTTCCAAGCATGTCAAACAGAAGAATCTGCTGGAGACAAACAGTTGTTACAGACAGAGATATCTCTGCTTTGATTGACTTCAGAACCGCCTGCTTATCTTACTGATAATCACACTGACAAGACAGAGGATTCAACTTTCCATTATTTCATTGCAAACTTGCATCACTCTCTGCTACTTTTATCACCGTGATCAGATTTACATGATGCAATGTGGTGACATGGTACAGATGGATGGGGGTTGGGCGGGTGAAATGTACTGCAGAGATTCTTAAACAATGACAGGTTTTCAGTTCCAGAAATGTTGACTGTTTTGGGAGAACAGGAAGGACAGTTTGAGTGCAGAGAAAGGCTCCTTTGTGTATAAGTTTTGAAAGACTTGAGGTCACAAGGAGTTAAAAAAAAAAATTAAGCAAAACTGTGGATGGTTTTCAGGTTATTCCAAATGGACACAACCAGGAAAATCAAAGCTCATGTGGAGGTGAAAGCTGGACCACAGGGGAGGAGACAGCAGAAGATGTGATGGAGACTTCCAGAGTTCCTGGTCAGAATCTTCAGCTGGACCGTCGTCTGGAGACTTCTCACAGGCGCAGTCACACCGACCCTGGCTTTGCGATCGAAGATGGCAGCAGCGAATGATCTGCATTACCGCTGTGGTACGAGAGTACTGAGCACGCTCTGTCCGTGCTGCTGCAGTGATTTTAAGAGCAAAATAAATAAATAAATGAAACCGGCACCACGTTGTCCTCGTTGCTAGTGATGACTAAGCCTGGTTTTATGACTGCTGCTGGAATGTGGACATCACTAAATACCAAACAAGAACTCAAACACAACCCCAAAGCCTGGGATCAGGATCGAGCTACACAATGATATTACACATTTATAAAAAACAGAACTAAATAAATACAGGCAGATGAGCTGATTTATAGAGATATATTGCTAATCTGTAATCTGGGTTAACCTTTAAATTATCAAACGAGGACTTCTGATTCTGCTTATACTAATGATTCATATCAGGTGCTCCCACTGGGCCTTTCAGTCATCTCCTTTCTGGATTTCTTTTTTTCTGAATGTTTTGTGGATTTTAAATTGTAGGTTTTATGATTTTTACTGGACTGCTGTTGATCTTAGTTATCATTTCATTTTATTTCGACTGCTTTTATTGGCTGGAACTTTGGCTTTACTGTTAATTTAAATAACAGCCTCATTGCATTTATGTGTCTTTTATGGATTTAAATGAAAAGTTTGATCATTTTCAATCTTTTATTGTTTCCTAAATATTTTATTAATTCACATGCTGACATCGATCTTTTTAGTGGTGAGCTGAAGTTTCTGTGATAGCTTTTGCTTGTGCAGCACACCTGGAAGGAAATGTGCTTCATTAAAAAAGAGAAAAAAAGCTTGCTTTGTAGAGACTACAGCGTGTCTGTAAATGATCATCATCCCGTCTGAAGTGATGAAATATGGCTGAGGCTCTGTAAAGCAGAGATGGTCTAATTGGGGAGAGCCTGCACAGATCCACCCATCATGATATCATCTGAGCATATTTCATGTTTGAGTTGTACTCACCCCAGCACACTGTCAGAGTGTGTGTGCAGCCTCCATATATGATTCATATCCTCACATAGACCTTATGGCTTTCACCCCAGGCTCACTCTGAGCCCAAAGTCTAACCAATGTGTTATAAATTCACAAATTCATCAGAGAAAAGTGGAAAATGCTGAGACCTTCAGCCAGCTCGGAGACTGCGAACATATTATCTGTTGCTCAGGGGAGCACGACGACGCAAACCCGTAATTATGGACAATATAACAAAGCAATCTGCACCTATTAAAGTACATGAATCACTTTGATTTGCACTTATACTACTGCCCAGAGGCCTTCTCCCGCTTCCAGCCACACACTCATGCTTACTGCATTGAGTCGGATGACCACAAGTAGAAAATGACACCCCTCCTCGTTCCATTATCTGCTGGGAGAAAGAGACTTTTGGAGGAGAAAAACACCCACAAAAACTTTCAGCGCTAAAATTAATCAAAGGGGAAGAGCAGCTTCATCACTGAAGCCTTCTGTCATACAGCAAATCCTCTGTAGGTAATCCACATTTCATTAGCTTTTTCTGATACTTTTTGACTAGTTATCAGAATTCCTCATCATTCATTCATGTCTGAGTAGCAGCCTGCTAGAGCACCTTCCACTACTTGAGTTCAGGTCACAATTTCTTTTCCGGTCTTCTTCCGTTCTTTAGGCATCAAAACTTGGATGGATGAGCAGCAGCAGCTCAAACATCCCCCGGTTCATCACATATTTAGGCATGGTCAGAGCACCTTTATGTCATATTTAATGCACACGGTAACCACTTTACAATCAAAACAAAAACCTACACATGCCCACATCAGGAGGACAGTTGGGTGGCTTTTGTCTTCAACCTGAGTTCCCAGCAAACATGCCGCATTGGGGGTTCAGTGGGCAGACCCACATGCCCAAAAGTGGGCAACTTACTGTGGACCCCGGTGCTGACATTTCATGTCACACTAAGCAGAGAGGGGTCTACAGTGGGGCCCATTGTGGGCCCCTAGCATACCCACAGTGGGCCCACACTCTAGGTGTGGGCTGCCCCATGTGTGGGATCATCAGTGCCCAGTACAGCAGGTTGCCCAGAGGAAACTGTCATTGGGGCCCAGCAGTATGGGTAACTGAGATATAACATTCCACATTAAGAAGTTGGAGGAGTGGTGCGGAATGAGACAGTCGTTTGTCAGCCAGGAGAGCGAGCTTTAGGGAAAGATCACCAACAGGGCCTTAACAAGCATCCTTATGTGACAAGTTAGAAGTGAGAGGTCTGTCTCACAGTTCCCATGAACCCAGAGTTTCAGAGCACCAGCATGAATGGACACACTGTATCTGTGAGGCGTCTGCAGCTTTGACACAACAACAGTTTCTCAAGCTCTGTGAACGAGGAAGCTCTGGATGCTGTGAACTTGTTTTTTACTCATATTCAATTTAAACAATACTTGAGCCTCCCGTGAACACTTATAGTGAGTCAACCAAGCCTTAACAGCACTAGTCAAACAACATTAACACTGCATTCAGAAAATGTTATTGGCTGCTGTCTACTTGTAATTATCTAGACTGAATGTAAAAACAAAACTACTGCTTTAAACCCAAGTTCCATAAAAATGTACTCCATTATTTTTGAAGCAGTATACCGAGGTCATACTAGGACACCGTCTCACATTCAGCAGCTTCTCCAAGTGGCTTTGTCTGTGGGCATGAGTGTGTGTGTTTGTTTCAGGAAATGAAAATGAACAAGTGAAAAAAGTTGAAGCCCCTGACACAGCACAGATCCTCTTCCTCTGATTACCCCGGTTATCACTGGTGTAATGAGAAAGAAGGAGGGGATAGATGAAAATGAAAGGGAGGAAAATGAAGACTGGTGCTTTTTCTTCTTTGCTTTTTCTCTCACATCTCCTACACTGAAAGTAGCCCAAGCTGTTTCTAGCCCCTGATCAACGTCACCACTGAATAATTCGTGGCATCAAAGGGCTCCACGAAGACAACAAATGCTTATTTGATTACTGTTGCTCTGTTCTGGGTCTTCCTTACCCTTCCACATGCAGAGCAGCAAAAAGACCCCCCCCCAACACACACACACACACACACAAAGCAGAGCAGGCATCAATGACAGCAGGTAGGACATTATTTCAGGAATTGTATAAATAAGGAGTTAGGTTACAACATGGCAAGTCACTTTAAAGACAACAACTGACTGCGCATGGCCACAGACCAGGTCCCCGTCTTTGAAGCAACCATTTCATTGCATACCGTCACATTCATTTGGTCGTGCTGCGGTCTCCAATCGGTGTTTTCCCCAGTGTAGCATGAAGCAGCTTAAATATGGTATCATATGAAATTTACCAGTTAGATGTTTCAATCATGACTTGAAGTCATGAAGTTGAACCTAAATAAAACAAAATTCAAACCCACACCACAAACTACAGTATAGTATACATAACCATTGTACATCGATCCATCTTCTTAATTGCTCATCTAAATTAGGGTTACGGTAATGCCTAAATGTATCCCACCAAGCATGTTTTACAGCATATATCATTTCCATGGAGGATCAATACAAAGTTACCAACAGTCTTTACTGGCAAAAACAGGAGTCCAAAAATCCAAAAAAGGTGAACATGAGCAGGAAATCTGAAGCAACAGAGTGAGACAGAGTACAACAGCAGGATCTGACCATGGACAGACGGAGGACAGGACTATCTGCAGTGGGTACGGAAAGTTTTCAGACCCCTTTACATTTTTCACTCTTTGTTTCATTGCAGCCATTTGCTAAAATCAAAAAAGTTCATTTTATTTCTCATTAATGTACACTCAGCACCCCATCTTGACAGAAAAAAACTGAAATGTAGAAATTTTTGCAAATTTATTAAAAAAGAAAAACTGAAATATCACATGGTCATAAGTATTCAGACCCTTTGCTGTGACACTCATATTTAACTCCCATGCTGTCCATTTCTTCTGATCCTCCTTGAGATGGTTCTACTCCTTCACTGGAGTCCAGCTGTGTTTAATTAAACTGATTGGACTTGATTAGGAAAGGCACACACCTGTCTATATGAGAGCTCACAGCTCACAGTGCTGTCAGAGCAAATGAGGATCATGAGGTGGAAGGAACTGCCCAAGGAGCTCAGAGACAGAATTGTGGCAAGGCACAGATCTGGCCAAGGTTACAGAAGAATTTCTGCAGCACTCAAGGTTCCTAAGAGCACAGTGGCCTCCATAATCCTTAAATGGAAGAAGTTTGGGACCACCAGAACTCTTCCTAGACCTGGCCGTCCAGCCAAACTGAGCAATGGTGGGAGAAGAGCCTTGGTGAGAGAGGTAAAGAAGAACCCAAAGATCACTGTGGCTGAGCTCCAGAGATGCAGTAGGGAGATGGGAGAAAGTTCCACAAAGTCAACTATCACTGCAGCCCTCCACCAGTCGGGGCTTTATGGCAGAGTGGCCCGACGGAAGCCTCTCCTCATGCAAGACATATGAAAGCCCACATAGAGTTTGCCAAAAAACACATGAAGGACTCCCAGACTATGAGAAATAAGATTCTCTGGTCTGATGAGACAAAGATTGAACTTTTTGGCGTTAATTCTAAGCAGTATGTGTGGAGAAAACCAGGCACTGCTCATCAGCTGCCCAATACAATCCCAACAGTGAAACATGGTGGTGGCAGCATCATGCTATGGGGGTGTTTTTCAGCTGCAGGGACAGGACGACTGGTTGCAATTGAAGGAAAGATGAATCCGGCCAAGTACAGAGATATCCTGGAAGAAAACCTCTTCCAGAGTGCTCAGGACCTCAGACTGGGCCGAAGGTTCACCTTCCAACAAGACAATGACCCTCAGCACACAGCTAAAATAACAAAGGAGTGGCTTCAGAACAACTGAGCATCTCTGGAGAGACCTGAAAGTGGCTGTCCACCAACATTCACCATCCAACCTGATGGAACTGGAGAGGATCTGAAGGAAGAATGGCAGAGGATCCCCAAATCCAAGAAGACTCATGGCTGTATTAGCTCAAAAGGTGCTTCTACTCAATACTGAGCAAAGGGTCTGAATACTTATGACCATGTGATATTTCAGTTTTTCTTTTTTAATTAATTTGCAAAATTTTCCACATTTCTGTTTTTTTCTGTGGGGTGCTGAGTGTACATTAATGAGAAATAAAATGAACTTTTTTGATTTTAGCAAATGGCTGCAATGAAACAAAGATATGAAAAATTTAAAGGAGTCTGAATACTTTCTGTACCCACTGTATTCACACTGTATACACACTGAAGAGGAAACAGGACACAGGTGAGGGTCAGAACAGTTTAGTAATAGTTTAATAAAAACCCCTTTTTTTCCATAATCTGTCAGTAATCGAGTTAAACAATTAGCAGCCCAAGATTTAATTTTTAAGCTTTAATAATCATATAATACAGTGTGGTTATCATATAATCATTATGCATCTGTGTCTTCTCTGCTTACATGGCTGCTGTGTGTTCATCTCGCCATGCTGGTCTTCCTTCCTCTCTGTTGGCATTTTCCCAATAAAAGCTCAACTCATTAACTACCTTCTTAATTGAGAGGGGGGAAAAAAGAGGAGGAAACTGGGAGAGAAAGTCTTTTTCTTCTCAAGAGCTCCTTACTTCTTTTCTTCCTGGCAACTTCATGGAGCTTAACGCAATTAAATTTAACATTCACCAGTTTAATCCAGCAGTGTAGCACTCATTCTCAGTCTCCCTTTTATTCTCCTCTCCCTTTCCCACACATCCGCTTCACTTTCTTTCCCCCCTTCATCCACTCTTGCTACTTCTAACTTGTTACACTCCTCAGTCATTTCTTTCTTTTCCTCTCTGGTTCACAACCTCGCTCGTCTGACAATATATCCTGAGCTCATTGCTCGGGAAGAATTGAATTTCTTTAGCAGCAGACATGCTGATCAGAAGTGCCAGCTCAGTCCTCGGGGTTGCTCCATTCACAGAGCAGGAAGAGCCATCATTGACAGCAACTCGTATCCTCCAAAACACTCAGAAGACAGTGGCCGGCTCCATCCACAGTAAACATTGAAGCACTGCTGCTGCTCAGTTTGCGCCAGAGAACCACCACAACCCAGAGATTATAAGACAGTCATGAGATCTTCTATAGCTCTGTTTGTGCTGCCAGTTATTGGCTGTCGACTGCTGTCAGTTTCTGAGTGAACAAATGTGAATTTTAATGAGGCAACATTTTCTTTCATTTTCTGTAATCAATGCAATCTGTTTTTTTGTGTGCGTAATCTCACAGTAATCAGTATGTTAAAGAAAACCAGTGAGAGTCGATGTTCTGCAGTGATTTGCTGAAATATATGCAGTATATAATATACATGTATGTAAAAATAAACACTTTTCTTCTGCATTGTTCACATCTTGAATAATGCTTGAAAAAAGCCCCATTATATCTTAACCCCTTTGGTCACCGCATACACAATTCAACACTTTCTATAGTCATATATTGTACCCTAATGTTCCTTTTCTGACATCGCCTACCTAAAAAGATTATGTAGGCAGAAGGGAGATTTTTTTCCACCAAAGTTCCTGTATTGTGCCCAAGAGCGCTTTGTTCTTAGACTGCTGGCTTACTTGTGGTTCCTAGGATACTTCAGAGTAGAATGGGAGGCAGAGCCTTCAGCTTTCAGGCCCCTCTTCTGTGGAACCAGCTCCCAGCTTGGATTCAGGAGACAGACACCCTCTCTATTTTTAAGATTAGGCTTAAAACTTTCCTTTTTGATCAAGCTTATAGTTAGGGCTGGATCAGGTGACCCTGAACCCTCCCTTAGTTATGCTGTTTATTCTTCATTCACCTCTTTTTACTCTGTTTATACTTCACTCTGTACTTAATCATTATTATTAATCTCTGGCTCTCTTCCACAGCATGTCTTTTGTCCTGTCTCTCTCCACTCAGCCCCAACCGGTCACAGCAGATGACTGCCCCTCCCTGAGCCCGGTTCTGCCGGAGGTTTCTTTCTGTTAAAAGGGAGTTTTTCCTTCCCACTGTCACCAAGTGTTTGCTCATAGGGGGTCGTTTTGTCTGTTGGGTGTTCCCTGTAAATACTGTACGATCACTATATAAAGCAGCTTGATGCAACTGTTTTGAATTGGTGTTACAAAAAATAAAAAAAACTAGGGATGTTCCTGGTGACTAATTTGTAAGTTGAGTAAACAAGATGAAAAAAATGAGACTAATTGGCTGGTCCAAAACTAATAAACACTCAGATATCAAATTAATTTTTATGCCCGTTTAATGGACAATGTCAAAAACTATCTAAACAAAAACATGTGAAACCATTAATTGCATTCTACTATGATGAATCGCACTTTAAATGCCGTGTGCGGCACCGTGTATTATGAACACTGCACGTTACACTCCAAACAACAAAGAAAAAAAAAACTTAAAATCAATTATGTTAAATACATGAAAACGTGTTGCCGCAAATGATGTTCACGCATCATTGAATATGAGAAAAAAACATTCAAAAATGTCAATGTTGTTGACGACGTTCATGGTTGTGTTGGTGCGTTACGTGTGTTCATTACCTTTCGTAACACCGGGTCGTGTCCTGGTGTTTACATGCGGTGCCAGCCGACAGAAACATATGCAGGGAAGGAAGGGTGTCTGTGTAGGTTCTCAGTCATCCAGGCCATAGTAGTCTCTGGAGCTGGAAAAATGGTGACTGGACTTCTTTTTGTTTCTTGAAGATGTTTCACCTCTCATCCCAAAGGCTTCTTCAGGTCTCAAACCAAAGGTGGAGTAGTAGTCCCCTGGAGGTCGTTGTGACCCTCTATTATTCATGTGCATAACCACATGCACCAAGGTGAGAAAGGAGGCGTGCGTCATTGCAATCAGTGGTTTCAGATGAAACCAATTTGGGGACTTCACCCCATTCTATTATGTGACCTATTGAGGTCACTGGAACAAGAAGGTGTGAATGGGGGTTGAGACGTCTGGGAAGGGAGCTCAGGAATGGACTGTAGGCGGGAAGGAAGGGTGTTTCTTCGGAGGTGCACTTTAGGTTACGTTGTAAAACTTAAAAAATAACTAACGACATTATACCTAATAAAAGTATCAGGCCAAGATTAACAAAGTTGTGGCATTTTCCTATAACAGTGTCAGGGCTGCAGCTCTATCTGGTGGCAGATGGCTGCATAACATTTAGGACAAACGTATTACGGCACTGTATATCAATTAAAACCTTAACAATTAGGCTAACCGACTAGTATGTCTGGTACCGACTAGTGACAGTAGCAACAATTAGTCGCGCACATCCCTAAATAAAACAGAATTGAATCTTCAGAGAGTTTAATCAGAGTACAAATGGAGGAAATAAAGTAGCAGCATTACCCAACCAGCAAAGATCTCCCAGAACATGTGCATGAAAAGTGTATTTCTCTCAGTGAGTGGCTTTAAAGCTGTAAACATTTACCTGCTGCCGCATTGTTCTTTTGATGCCAGAAATGACCTTTCACAAGAGGGCGGTAATGTAGAAACAGCTGAAGGCCTTTATCACACTGGCTAATGTCCATGACTCCACAATCAGGAGAACACTGAAGAGCAATAACTTCAGCACAGCTTACTCCTTAAGCTTCAAGGAGTAAGCTGTGTTTTCCATAAAGATCACTGCTGTCCATCTGCAGTTTGCAGATGAGCCAGATGGATACAGATGAGACAAAATGCTGCATTCCAGCATGGCTCACTACCACTGATAGAACAGCAAGCTCTGAATTACAGCAGCCAGTTCTGACAGAAGATGTGAGGGCATCTTTATGTGACCTAAATCTAAAGAGGGCCACGCAGCAAAACAGCAACTTCTGTGTTTGTGTGAAAATCTGATGATGTTTCAGGTCATATTTGAGCAAAAACAAAGAAAATGATGATGAGTTCATGTGATTTTATCTCAAGTGTACATCATGCGTTATATTTTAAATTATAATGTGTATGACACATTATTGTTTTTGTTGTTATTGTTAATTCTCCCCTTTCCCTCGAATGTCCACACAATGCACAATGGCACATCATTATAAAGTTTTCATTATATTCTAAAGCTAATATATTTTTTAGCTAATCCCACAATTCTCATTAGAGTTAATTTGGACTAAAGCTGACACTGATTGTTTGGAAGACAGCAGCTTCTGTGCAAACCCCAAACCCCTCAGGAGAAGGAATAATATCAGAGTTGGGCTGAGAGAGATAATTTTCTTCCTCATCCACCTCAATCAAATGCTCAAAGACTGTAATCATAATAACAGTAAATACACTGCCAATCAGGGTTTGATTAGAGCATTCACAAACAAGGTTAGCTGCAGTCAACTTTCAGTGTGAGTGTGCATGCTTTTTTTTTTCCTGGTGTTAATTATAACTAATATGATGATTCCAACATTTTAGTAAATCTGTCTGCAGGTTTCATGTTTTCCTTCTTCACTAACAGATGCTGGTTTATGAAAAATGAAGCTGTGAGACTGAGGCTGACTGACAGTCACTTAACACCTCTGCAGACAGAATAATGTTCAGTTCAGACTAATATGACAGAAATCACTCTAAAAGAACAATTCGCGCGCTCTGAATTAGCTGTCCATCAAATTTCAGTTTCTATACAAACAAATGCTTTTGGCAAACGCTCCTAGCCAAATGTTTGCGGCTTTAAGGACGCATTTCTGAGGGAAAACTGTGGAGGAGGAAATGTTTTCAGTGTTTTTATCTTAATGTGACTCACAGCAGCTGCTAGAAAGATCCTGATTGCCTGTCTCACATTCAGATTCAGATTTCTATCTTCATTATACAGCTCACGATAGATGATGAAGGCTGCTGAAGTCATTAGTCTGTCCAGAGAGCAGCCAGTGATGCTGGTCCTCTCGTGCTGAAGGTCAGTGACTGTAATTTCCCATTCAACAGTCACTTCTCTGTATTTTAATTCTATTCAAAGCTGTCATGCCCAACAAAGCTGAGCACATTTAGCACGCACCTGTTTCCACAGAAGTGTTACAATACATGAAATGTCTCTCTTTCAGTCACAAAGAGCCCAGCGTCTTTCACAGGAAATGGTTGGAAAAGACTCGGCTCGATACAAAAAGATTCAGCAGGAACATTGATTCTGCTGGGAGAGCAAAACCAAACCAGCTGGCAGTAGGTGGTGCTCATTTTAATGGCAGTAAACTATGCTAGCTTACTGCCTGTGTGCTTAGACGTTATTCACAAAATACGGACATTAGAAAATGGTTTGTAACAATTAGCACCAAAGTAGTAACCAATAACATGTAACCGATATCCAGTCTCGAGCTGATGATTTAGCAAGCATGAACCGAGCTGCAGCGATGAAGGAACGTTAGCACCAAGGACACTGATGCTCCTGGGCCAAGGGGGCTGGTGGCGTTAGACTGGATAAGTATCTCCCACATCTCTGTGGAACTAAAAAAAAACCATCATTCATGTCACAATTGAGAGTGGCTTAAATGTTCTATTGAGCTGGATGCTACTTTCGCTCTTCTCAGCCCAGATGTGATCCAGCTTTCACAAACAAATGTTTAACTGACTGTACACTTCACTGACAAGTGTACAATGGTGATGCAGCGATGTTGAGAAAGCCCAGCAGATTTTGCAAGACAAACTTGACTGGGAGTTTCCTTCTGTTCTGTTTCCTTCTTTTGTTCAATCTCTCAACTCTCCTCATCTGCATTTGAATCATGACACTATCGGCTGTCACAGGAGGTGTTTGTGCTGCTGGACCCTGCTTGCTACAGGGAGAGGTGACTGACCTTTGAACTGGACTGGTGGATGTATCAGGTCTGGGATGGAGTAACTGCTAATGCTAGCATGAGTGACACAGCTACCAGTATTTCCACAAATAGCAGCTTACCAAAACTTTGACATGAATGAAGATGCAGAAATGACCTGATCAAAAGAGAGACAAAACTGAGCTACACTGCTTTGGATCACCTGCTCGGGGAGATACTGAAAGTCATGCTCAATGCTGTGGTGGCTCTTAAACTCTACCACCATGTGCAAAAACTCATTAATGCATTAAAGAACATTGTATCTCAACATTGTATCTCATCAGATGCAGCTTTTAATCATAACCTCATTCAAACATTGGGAAACAAGTGGAAAATGTCATGTTGGGGAGATTCTGAAGTGTGGTGAGTTTATTTGCACCTTGAGAAAATGTCCTTCCTAATTTGTACACTATTTTGGTCTGTAAGGGCACGCATTTTCTGATCCAGTGTCTTAAGTTTATTAGTTACAGTATATATTTGCTCTTTGCAGTACCGTATTAAATACAAATGTGCATCTTAGTTTAGATTCTATGGTTTTATGGACATAATGGCATCTTTGACTGCTTGCGTGATTGCGCCCATACATGGCAGTGTGTATGTAGTACATATGCCGCTTTTTCCTAAATGATTTCTTTCATAAACAAACATAATAAAGTTAGTTATATAGGAGTTCAGCCAAATGCCCCACCTAAAAAAAGTTAATTGCCCACCCCTTCCTTCTGCTCCGGCGTCGACCCTGACCTCATTGTTGACCTCATCACTATTTACATTGGAAATAAATTCACATATTTGAACACCTGGGTCCAGTAACTCTTTCTAAACACAGAACACCAACAGCATCTCGTGCGCAGGAGAATCTGGAAGTGGCTGTAGACTGCACACCCAATAGGGACTTTTGTATCAACTACATAAATGTTCTCAAGTTGTGATTGGGTGAGCAAGACACCCACTGGCGCCCACAGCTAGAGCATCCCATAAGACTAAATTAATAAACAAAACATTCTTCAGATGCGTATGAAATAAATCAACATACCTGGTTTACAGTAGGACAGTCTCCCCTTTGAAGTCATCACTTGTGCACATGCGAACCCCTTCCTGCTGCTACTCTTATCAAACTTGTCTCTACACTGAAAAAAAGGAAACTGGCATCTGCTGGATCTTATCTAACCATCTTTAGTTACTTCAACATTATTGTTTTATGTACTGAAAGAAAATGTAATGTTATTGTGTAGATGCCACATTATATGCAGAGTTTGTATATGAACATGTTCAATTCATGTTGGAATAAAATGAATCAGTCATTAACTTAAGTTCTTGCTCCGCCCCTTCTATCGAGTCTGCATCGGTGGTGACTTGTGTGGATGTGCAGCCAAGTATCCCAGAATGCATTTCAAATGAAACTCAAACATCAATTTAGACTGGCTAAAACTGAGTAAATTTTGAAATATTACTGCCCCTGTGAGACAAAACAAACTTTTACAGTGTTTTCAGAATGTAGATGTGTAAACATCAAAAATCTGCTCAGTTTATGAAGATATTGCCTGATTGCAAAGGTGCTCCAATGTTTTCGGAGACGTCCATTCCGCTGCCAGACGAGGCTCACTATACGCGGGGCGAACGCCTGACTGCCGGCACATCGTTTGCTCGCCTTTGCCACTGAGTGGAAGGTAAACACAGATATAATTCACTCAGATGATCTCTAATGGCTGATGTTTGGTTTATTTCAGTGTTTCATTTGTTCCTGAGCAAATCGATAAAACTGATATTAAAAATATTGAGGAAGGAACATGAGAGACTTTTCACCTGGAACGGGAACATCACAGCGGCATGTTGATGCTGTTCATGGAGATCGTAAAGACTGATGACAAGCCTGCTCCAGAAATGATCAAATTATATGTTTTAAAATGTTAATATTTATTTGACTGTCTGTTGTTAGTGGTGGAACTGTTCTGAGATAAAAATAACAATTTTAACATCTGACCTGTTGTTGTTCAGTAAGCAGCAGAGCATTACAAGCAACTTGCGGACTTCAGAAGTACGAACTTCTTATTTTCCAGTTGGAACACCAGCGGACTTGATGACATCACAGCTCAGCTCCAGAACATTACAATGAATTTACATTACAGAACAGTTTTGTGGGGCTTTTTGCAAATTTTTGTCCTTACCATTGACAGTGTTGAACTGTTATGTTGTTTTGTTTTGTCTGTCATAACCTTTCAGGATGACATCGATACTGGCCGAGAGGATATCATAAGAGGACTCTGCATTTTCCAGAATGAGGATCCTAATGACCTCGTGCAGGAGTACATGGTAAGTGTCTGTAAACATGGGTGATATCCTAAGTTAAGAGCATAATATTGAATGGTACTACTTGGATTGAAGGATAACATAATTATATTTTTAGATTTGAGGACAAGATCACTGATGTAATGTGGTATTTCACACTTAAGTGGAAGTTCTTTAGATTTGGCAGAAACCAGTTGGACTTATGGATAAACTGAATATGTTTTTGAGGTCAAAGATCACTGATCTTGCTTTTCAAGAATTCATGCACTCCTAAAATTTGCAGACAACTGTGTAAAAATAAATATGGATTATTTCATGTTGTCACTACATAAATGAATCCACATTGATTTTCATTTGTAACCTGACTGGTTCACAAAGGCCAACAGCTGCATGGTGTTGATTTGAGTTTTTAGTCTGCGAGGTAATAGTTGAAATAATAAAGTATGAAAATGCAATCTAGATGTTTTTTTTTTAATTAAAAAGAAATACAGTTTTCAATCACCAGGACATGACTGAGGCTGCTATGGTAAGTACCATAGAAGAAAGGAATGGTGGAATCTACATCTCGAGAGGAACGCCGAACAGTGACTATAACGATGTGGGTCATCGAAGGCGTGGTGGAGCTTCGTGATCTCGACAATGTGGCTCTTGCCTCTGCCATGTTGTTTGGACTTTGTTACACCTTGGATCTGAGCTATACACCAAAACTTCACAACACCTTTTTAACTTTTAAAAAATAATAGAGTTAGATGCAGCTCATCTTTCAAGAAAGGCCCAAAACTCTGAAACATAAAATGCACCAGGGACTAGCAGGTCAATTCAATTCAATTCAATTTTATTTATATAGCGCCAAATCACAACAAACAGTCACCTCAAGGCGCTTTGTATTGTGGGTAAAGACCCTACAATAACACAGGGAAAACCCAGCAGTCAAAACGACCCCCTATGAGCAAGCACTTGGCAACAGTGGGAAGGAAAAACTCCCTTTTAACAGGAAGAAACCTCCAGCAGAACCAGGCTCAGGGAGGGGCAGTCATCTGCTGCCACCGGTTGGGGCTGAGTGGAGAGAGACAGGACAAAAGACATGCTGTGGAAGAGAGACAGAGATTAATAATAATGATTAAATACAGAGTGAAGTATAAACAAGTAAATAAAGGTGAATGAGAAGAAACAGTGCATTATGGGACCCCCCCCCCTCAGTGTTTCTATAGGACTTTAAGAAAGGTAAGTGTTGTGGTGCTATACAAGTTTTGTTGTACATTTTGGTGCAACATAGGCATCAACACACTGTTATAATGTAAAATGATAGGATGGTTTTCTGAGTATGCATGTGCCATTTTGACTTCTTCCAAGTTATGCAATAAAAGGCTTGTTAGATAATGTTTGTAATGTCATCATTTTAGATTGGGAGAAAGTGTGTAATATAGATAATGATGCTTAAAAGATAATTTACTGGATTCAAATTTAGAATCTGTTTTCATTTTCATTAATGTGCATTTGGGAACAACATGTATTTATATTTATTAAAATAGTAACATAAATATGAAAATACAATTTCAGTGTTAAATGTAAGTGATCAAATAGTGTTTGAATAAATGGAATTGAATTATGTTAAAGTAAAGTGACCAAATTTCACTGATTGCACAGCTTAATTTGCTTTATTCAAACACATTACAATCATTTTGTAACAACACAAAATACTTTTGTTCAGTTAACATACCTGATTTGTGTTACATTAACACAAATTGGATTACTGCCAACACAAAAACATTGTGTGCAACCACTGTCCACCATTGAGTTGAGAAGATCCAACAAGTTTATTTTTTTTTCAGTGTAGAAGACCAGCTCTGAACATTTTCACGGGTGTGTGATAAAACAAGGTAAGAAGGCTAACTAAAACTAGAAACACAGTAATTTAAAATCATTTTACACACCAATACGGGATCTATTAAAATCTCCTGATTCGTTTTTTTCTTTTACAAATTTCACACATTAACAGGAAGGACAATGAGGAGCTGCTGACCTCATCACAACAAAATGAGAACACCAGACATTTTCCTTTTCTCAATTTTTGTGCTCGACTTTCTTGCAGGCACCGGTGAGAGGTAATATCTTTGAAAGATTGCAGATGTAATACTTTCTGTGTAAATGACACCGATGGATCATGTAATTCGCCCGTGGAGATTCATCAGTGGAGATGAGAATGAAAAGATTCACAATTACTGCTGAGCTGGGCCCCTCCAACCACAAATACAGCAGGGATGATGTCTGTCTACTTTCATGATATCTTCCAGTGTGTGTGTGTGTGTGTGTGTGTGTGTGTGCATACCAGGATAACAGGTAACACAATAGTTGTGCATGCATGAGTCTGATTTATAGATGTAAAATGTTACCAAAACAACGATGTAATAACTTACCTTGTTAAATGTACACTTAAAGCCTACATATAATTAAAACTGTACAAAGACAACATGTCAAATGTTAAAAGTCTTCTTTTTATTTTGTAAAAATGATGCAACCAACATGTTTCAAAAAGTCAGGACAGGGATGTCCAAAGACCGGATAATTTGTGTAATGCTACGAAAACAGCTGATGGAACATGAGGTTGGGCTGACGGCCTGACGTCCTCTAGTGGGCTCTGTGCTCACTGCCCAGTACCGTGGAGCCCGAATTGGCATTTGCCATAGAATACCAGAACTGGCAGGTCCACCACTGGCACCCTGTGCTTTGATGATGGTGAGTGATGGTCTGGGGAAGCATATCCATGGAGGGACAGTTTTGTTGTGTTATTTCACAACAGAGGCAGATGCTTTTGATGATAACCTGATATATTTTAATAACCCTTTCCTAATTAAACTACTTGATTAGTTGTTGGCACTAAAATTTACTTGGCTAAATTCAGGGAGTAAAACTAGTCGTGCTGACTGTAATGGAAAAGCTGAATACTTTTTGATCATGGACTTGAATAAACAGACTTTTTGTGACTCTCTGATGGGACATGACAAGGCTGCACATTTACACCTTTACTGCCTTTTCTCCCCTGTTGTCTCTTTCTCTCTCTCTCCTTGTTTGTCTTGATCTCTCTATTTCCTTTTGTTTTCCAACCACCCTTCTTTCTGCATCCTTGTCAGCCTCCCTTCACACTTGCTCCCCTCTGCAGACCTCCTCCACCTCTTCCTCTCCCCTCCCATCCCATCTGTAATGGTAATGCAATGTTCTTCGATCAGCTCATCAGCAGAGCAGCGCCCTCCCTGGTGCTCCTTCCCTCCTTCTCTGAGTGTTTAATTGCATTAGCATACGCACAGTAGCATGTGTGGAAGTGCACGTGACAGTGTGCGGGTGAGAGTGAACGTGATTCATGATTCAAGTGGGGATCCTCTCTCACCGTGTGTCCTAACTGCAGAGGATGCCTTCTTTCTCTCCTTTTTTTATCTTATGTAGTGATGTTTTGAGGACATAAATCAAGTGGATTTGGCAACAAGAGCTGCACCGTGTTCCAAGAACGAAGGAGGAAACTTTGTGATGGGGAGAATGGAGGGTGCAGATGGAGAAAGAGGCATGAATAAAGAAAGAAAAAGAGGTCAATATGAGGCAGAACACCTCAACTGCTAACTGGAACGTCTTTTACAGCCTTGAAAAAAATGGACAGAAATTTCTGTCCAGTTTTTTCCTGTGTTGAAGGAACTCTCATTTACATAATACGGTTATTTAAGGTGACCTCAGCCTGCTTCTGTTTTTCCAGCACTGTATATGTGAAAAGTATACAGTCCTTATAGGAACATATTCACATATTTCTATGACTATACAGTTGTGATCAGAAGTTTGCATTCACTCATCATGCACATGAATGTCATGGTAATTTTGGGCGTTTGATGATTTCTTTGAACTTTTCTTTTTCCAGGGTGTAATGATTGTGCAGCATACATCTTTAATGACTTTAAAAAAAAGAATTGGGTGCACAAGATTGAAATTATTTTGGATTTTCTCTGATCCAGATACGGTCAAAATTATACATGCAGGCTCAGATATATACATAAATATTTCCATTAGTGGTGCTGAAGGTTCTACAGTGACAAAGACAAGGCCTGTTAACTTCTTGTTATTGATCATGATCAAATAAAATGGTAGTTTCTCTTTACCAGCATTCAAAGGATTTGTTTGACAGCACTTGCTTATTGGTCAATATTCAGAACAATGGGAATGTCCAAGGAACTCAGTGAAGATCTAAGAAGATTTGTAGATCTATAGATGTACACAAGTTGCCTCTGTCTCTGGAGCCATTTCTAAACAACTGAAGACTCCAAGCTCATCAGTTTAAACAACTGTATGTGAGTACAAGTTATTTGGATGAGCCACTACCTTGCCAAGGTCTGGAAGAAGAACTAAACTGTGAAATGAGAGGAACTTAATTAGAATGTTCAGGAAGAACTGAGAAACCACCATGGCTCAACCTGCCATGAACTGGAAAGTGCTAGAACACCAGCAACACTGTCCAGAGTGAAGTGAGTTTTACAGCACCAGGGACTGACAGGGTGCCGACCGATAAAGAAGTCCTTGATCCAGAATTGACACCTTCAAGCTAAACTGAAATGTTTAGCTGCCCACATAGACAAGCCAAATGCCTTCTGAAGAAAGGTTTTATGGTCAGATGAGATAAAGATTGAGCTATCTGGCCACAATGACAAGAAGTATGTTTGGAGGAGTAAAGGTGAGACTTTCAAACCTGGTGGTGGTGGTACCATCATGCTCTGGGGCTGTTACATTGCACAAAGTGCACGGGATAATGAAGAATGAGCACTACCCCCAAATGTTTCAACTTCACCTCAAATCAGCAGCTAGACTTGGACACAACTGAGTGTTCCAACAGGACAGTGATCTCAAACACACATCAAAACATTTGGAATGGCCTTCCCAAAGCCCCGACCTCAACCCTATTGAAAATTTTTGGACTGTGCCAGGAAACCAACCAATTTAAACGAACTCTACCAATTCTGCCAATAAGAGTGGTCGAAAATACAGCCAGAACTGTACAAGAAGCTTATTAATGGCTAGCAAAGGCATGTGGTTGAGGCGCAACTTCCTAAGGGACATTTAACCAAATATTAGTGGGAGTATATCTAGATATTTGAGGCTGTATGTATACTTTGATGTGAATTATTAACATAAATTCAAACTTGTGCACCCTGTTGTTTTCCTGTGTAACATGATGTTGTCTCTACAAGTGGATACGTGCAATGAAAGATCAGATATTCTGCTGGAAAAATAAAGTCGCTGAAAATATTAAGGACTTACTACCTGCCAAAAATGTTAATTCTGGTCAGCATGTCCTAAATAGAAAATGCAGTTGACTCACAATTACATTTACTTTAAAAAATTCCCATTTTCATTTAGTTCACATAATTTATAATATAATTTTATATGATTGTTGCGCTGGGATCTGTCCTCAAGAAAAGTTTGTCCATCAGTCCATCCATCCTCTTCCCACCTATCCAGTCTGAATGGGTGGGGTGGCAGTACTGATTGATTTTTAAGTCATTTACCTTTCAACTCCAGCAGTGTTGAAGCAGAACAGGTGATGCAACATGGTAGAAACCTACCTCTTTCTTAACTTTCTTTAAATCACTTGCTGCCATCAAATTTAAGAGCAGGATATGAGTGATTTTAGAAAACAAAGATATGTTGTTTCTGTACTATTTTCAGGTAAGTACAGGCTTTAAATGATTGGCTAACCTCTTCATAGTGTTATTTATTTTTTGGGAGTGGGGGTGTACATCCATCCATGCAATTAAATCTGTATAAAAAACAAACAAAAAAAAACATGCTGGTTTTATAGTGCTGAGTCTGACAGTCATCTAAGATTAAGGATAAATGTGCATTTCTGAAAGTGTCATTCACCGTTCACAGCAGAGGGAGTTCAGGTTTAACTTCTCCTTCAATCAGTTACTTTTTGAAATAATTTGTTCCACTTCAGTGACTGCAGTAAAAATAGCATTTTCAGATGATTTCCCTGAGCTGCCCAGGTCCAAACCACAGCCTTTTATTCAGAGAATCTACTTTGATGTACGGCTCGGAGTCAGTAATTATATTTTAAACACACATCCAGCTTTCTGCTCAAGGACAGCTTTAAACACACTGCCTGTGACATTCCACTTAACACTGGTCTCTATAACCACTAATCCACGCCGGCACTCATTACATCTCTAGTCATGCTTGTTCTGACTTTATTTTATTTGAAGCAAGCTCAGCTGTGGCTTTTGACACTTATTTCGTGCTCACGTTATTCAGACTGTAGGCAGTAGTTAGATTGAGACTGCTGGGCAGATGAATCAGGAGGTATAAAACTTGTTTTTAAGCCACCTGAAGGGATCTTGGCAAAGAGAGAGTTTCCCTGTGGGGGTCAATAAATAATCACACGATTAATGGAGTCACTCCAACTGATGGGAAGTCTAGACAAAAACCACACCTGAGGGAATTCAAATGATTTGCCAACCTCTTAGCTGGAAAGAAGTGAGATTTTTTCTAGAGAGCCTTGTTTTTATTACACCTGCTCACATTTGTCTATTTTGATTAGTTTTATTTTTAAATTCTTAAATTTCTTTTAATTTCATTGCACTTACAATTTGTCTTCTGATCAAACTGGTACATCGGGACCATGTTGGAGCAGAATGGATTCAGACAAGCTGCCAAATGTGGGTAAAAGCTTTAAGTCCATGCTACTATTGTCATGTTGCCCCTCCATGAATCAACGGCTTATTGTGGTGGAGGCATCTGCATGGTCCTGGGTGATGGGCCAGAACAAATACAATTAAAAAGACCCCCATCAAGAAAATCGTGGCCTGACCTGCAGCAGAGATACTGGGTGGAGCACAGCCCTAAAGCCAGGCCTCATTAAGGGACTTATTGACGGGTTTATGGTAATTCTACTGAACTTGACCTGAAAAGCTACATGCATCCACCCTTGGGTATGGTACTTCAAAGTGTTTGGGAGTTTTCCCAACCAGTCTGCATGTGTTTTGTGAACTTGGAGAAGGCATACGAGCCCGTCCCTTGGGGTGTCCAGCTGGCCGCGCTTAAGGAGTTTGGAGTACCAGGCCCATTCCTACAGGCTGCTCAGTCTTCAGTAAAGAGACTGTGGTTCAAATTGCCAGCAGTAAGTCAGGCTTGTTCCCAGTTGGTATTTGACTTAATCAGGGCTGCCCTGTGCCACAGATTCTGTTCATAACCTTGATGGACAGAATTGTTAGGGGACGCCAAGGAGGGTCTCAGGATGGTGTCCTGTTATCTTGAGTGATGGACTCCATCTAATACTGGGGCAGTTTGCAGATGAGGGTGAGGTGGCAGGGAAAAGACACATTAGCACCTCCAGGTAGAGATGCTAAGGAGGCTGTTGAGGGGTACTGTAAGTAGAAATTTGACAGATGTTAAAAAAAAAGGTTTATACAAGCCTGAACTAATTTTTTGTAATTTTGGCCATCAGTCCCATTTATAATAACACTTCATTCACCAAGTTAAATGCTGAGATCTGGGAACAGACTGTTAAGTTACTTTTCTTGTCAAATGATTGAACATACCCAATTTGGATGACAAAGGTTATCTTCTATTGCTAAAGATATCTAATTGAAAAGTATAATAATTGCCAAAGAAAAGCAGGAGCACTTAGGAGCAGAGATTCAGTAGCTTAGACTTGATTGCATGAGCTGAATGCTAAGTGAAGAGTTAAAATAACCTGAATGAAGAAAATTTAACACTCAGTTCCTGTCAGAGCCTTCAACCCTGAAAAACCTATTGAAGAAAAGTCTTTGCTGTGTTTGTTCACAGTGGTAAAATTATAACTTAAACTGTCCGGTAGTGCAATGTGGGGAAAGTGCTGAGGTAGAAACATCAGGCCTCCATCCTCTGAGTCTGACATTTACATTAAACTTGACATAAAGGTGTTTGTCTTTTATTCGGCCTGAGATCAGAAGGTTTAACTCAACAGCATCGGGAAAACTGAACCCAATATCATCTAAGATTGACTCTAAGATTGGTATAATTTGTGTTTTGTTTAAAGTTTTTTGTATCTATGTCAGAAAATAGCAGCACTGATTTATGAGTGGATAGCCTTGCTGCTATTAATTCGAAATTTCAGTTGCCACTAACTAGCCCCAGCTCTTCCTGTCTCCTTGGCTGATAAGATATCTTTATTGTCATTGCACACTACAATGAAATTTTGCGAATAGCTTTTGTGGCGGTTCAACAGAGTTCACCTTCGCTGTTATGGACTACAGCTGATCACGATGGTCGTCCTGCTCGGAAGCTGTGCTGTAAGAAGATAGAGCTCCACTTTAACCATAACCCACAGCAGCTGGAGAACATGTTACGACATCAAGCTCACCGGGGATGCAGAGCAAAATAACGGCTACATCACTGACTGCAGCTCACTGCGGTGGAGCTGAGTTTGGTCCATGAGATAATAAACCGAATGGAGAAGCAGCTATGCTGTTTACTGTCACAAAATATACATTGGCATAGTGGCATCACTGTGGGCCGTTGAGCAAGGCCCTTAACCCCCACAGGTTGCTACCTGGGTGCTTTCTAGCTGCCCCCTCCTCCACATGTTGTGCTACATACTGCAGGTGTGATGGGCTAAATGTAGAGACTGAATTTCACTGCATCTATGTAACAAAGTTATTCTTCTGTTATGAAATCAAATTTTTCCAATAATCAAAATATATTTCTCAGGCACTGCTGCAGATGTGCTCTGCTGTGAGGAATGTGAATCAGCATTTGGACCAATCTCGCCGAGACCACATCAAAGAGAGGAGAGATAAAGGAGCGCAGGTTTTCTAGAAAGAACTGAGAGGTTGATCCCGATCTACTGTTCATCGATTGACATTTCTTGAACTAATCAACTTAGCGTCCCTCTCGCTTTCTTTCAGAATTCCCACAATATAAAGAGAGAGGTCAGGCTGTCTTTTCTTGGATTTCTGGACACCGCGCTGGCAACCTGTGTCTTACGAAAACTGTTCTTAAAAGTAATCCTCAAATTTCAAAGAGTTTATTGAAATGCATTTGTAATCCTTTCTCTCTGAACGTCTGCTCATGTTGTTATATACACTGCAGGCTCAAACTCTCAGGTGCAAAGTTTGAAGTATAAACTGTTCAACATGCACAAAACAGCCTAAAAATAAGCACTAAAATAACTCCTTATGTGAACTAATCCTCTCCTGGCTTTCCAGAGAAGTCTGCACATCTCATCGTCCTCCCATTAGTGTCCACGCTGGATTAAGTTAATCAACATGATGCACCTCCATCACATCAGCCTCTCCCTCTTGTGTTTCTTCCCTCAATTTGTTCTGCCTTTCTTTCCGAACTGTGAAGTGGCCATCTTTATTAAGCTGCTGTCAGGGCAGCTTGTTGTCACGTAGACTAATCCTCCTGTAGTTCAGATAAGAGTGCATCTTTCTGAAAGATCCAGCAGATTGGTACCTTGCTTGTTTTCATATTGACTGAGTTCATCAACAAGGGGTCCAGTTCAGTTTTTGGTCTCACTGCTTTCTTCCTAAACAATCTTCACAGAGACAAAACAGCTGGTTCTTTAAACTCAAACCACATAAAAACAAATATAATTACTGTGGTTTGTGTCCTCTGAACTAGAAATTAAAATCTGGAGTATTTTAAGTTGAAGCATCACACCCCACAGCTGATTTGTGTTTGTCTGTCAGGAAAAGTGCATTACAGTGCACTGTATCACTGTGTCGTTGTGCTTTGCAGAAATGCAAGACAGCATAATCACACACACACACACACAGACACACACACACACATGCCTTGTGGAAACCTGTCACTGCAGCACAGTCTCACAGCAGCTCATGAAATAGTCACATTTAATCTATTAATTCATGTTTCAGAGCACAGATTTTCCCTCCTTATTTTCATTCAGTGGCATCAGGAGTCAGTTCTGTCTGCACTGTGTGCACTGGACATTTTTTAAACACTGTAGAACAGCTGCAGACCCCGTCTTTGGCTCTTTTAATTGATTCGCATGCTTGAGGTGCAGTTTTGGCTGCATCCTCTGTAATGACCCAAATCCATTTAAAGGCTGACAGTTTGTGTCAACAGCACTGGTACAGGTCATGATGCGCGGTCAACATTTCTGGTGTTTAATCACCGCTGTGGCAGTGTTGGGCTTTGCTGATTTTGTGCATTAGTGAACAAATAAGTATCTTAGAGAGCAAATTAATACAACTTTTCATGTTTCATCCATCCATCCATTTAATTCCACTCATACGAGGCAAGATCGTGGGAGCAGCACCCTAAGTAAAGAAATCCAGACCTCCCTGTCTCCTGCCACCTCCTCCAGCTGATCTTGGGGAACACTGAGGCATTCCCAGGCCAGCAGAGATATAATTTCTCCAGCGTGTCCTGGGTCTGCCCCGAGGCACTTCTCCCATTAGGACATGCCTGGAACAGCTCACCCAGGAAGAACCCAGGAGGCATCCTAGTTAGAAGCCTGAACCACCTCATATGGCTCCTTTCATTGTAGAGGAGTAGCAGCTCTACTCTGAGCCCCTCTCCAGTTACTGCACTCTTCACACTATCTCTAAGAGAGAAGGCCAGCAACCCTTCTGAGGAAGCTCATTTCTGCTGCTTGTATCCTCGATCTCATTCTTTCAGTCAATACCCAAAGCTTGTGACCACAGGTGAGGGTAGAGACGTAGATTGACCGGTAAATTGATAGTAAGCTGTTACACTCAAGGTACATATATATATATATATATATATATATATATATATATATATATATATATAAAAACATAAGCTCTTTTGCCATCTAGTGTTTTTGTTAGGTAAAGCACATGATGTCGCTACAAGAATTGGCACTGAGTCAATCTGCAGCAAATTTAGTGTCAGAAATCCTAAATAATGAGTAGCTAATGAACACCCTGGCAAATGCATGTACTGGCCAACCTAATACTAGCAGCAGTTTTCCGTATCGTACTACTGATGAAGATTTTTATTCACTGTTTTATTGTGGAGGACCAAATGCAGTGAACCTCTCAGGTCAAACAGCTCCTGCGTATGAAGCTAACATTACGCAGAATATGCTTCCCACATCCACATCTCAGATTGTAGATAGGGCCTGTTGTTGTGGAGGGTGCCTGAGATGGTGGAGAAGCTGACTCCAACCTCAATAACCTCATCCTCCCTCGGAATGGCAATGTTCTGCCGCAAGAGGAAGTTGAAGATCCTGTGGACCAGAGCCTCCCTCAGCTGTTCCCAGCATGCCCTTACTATACATATAGGTGCACCAGGTCTGTGCAGCATCCTCCCACACCACCTGATCCAACTTACCTCCAGGTGGTGATCAATTAACAGCTCAGCTCCTCTCTTTGCCCAGGTATCCAGAACATAGGAATGCAGGGTTGATGATAAAATTACAAAATTGATCACCAACCTGCAACCTAGGGTGTCCTGGTGCCACGTGCACTTATGGAAACCCTTATGTTAGAACATGATGTTCACAATGGATAAAGTGTGGCTTGCTCAGAAGCAAAAACAAAGCAGAAATAAAACACCACTCGGGTTGAGATCAGGTAGGCGTTCCTCCTAACCATGCACTTCCAGGTTTCACTGTCATTGTCAGCATGAGTGCTGAAATCTCCCAGTAGGAGTCATTGGATGGAGCACCCTCGAGCACCCACCCAGTGACTTCAAGAAGGCTGGGTACTCTGAACTGTAATTCGTAAGTCCAAACAACAGTCAGGACCTGTTCCCCAGCCCGAAGACACAGGGAAGTGACTCTCTTGTCCTCTGGATAAATTCAGATGGCCAGGTAGCAAGCCAATGGGATACAAGGATACTCACCCCAGTGGCGAGCTGGGGAGGGCCCCATGGGCTAAGGCCCAGCCACCAGGCGCTTGAGGGAAAGCACCCTCCCCAGGACTAACTCCAGGGTGGGCCCCCTGTAACCGTATCCCAGGAAAGGTAAACTATATATTTGAAGTTGGTTGGTGATGGTGTAAATCACAGGAGGTAATCAGGGAGAGCGGAAACAACAGTTAACAGGGCACAGGTGAAACTAATTAAGACAAACAAAAGTCTAACAAAAAAAACAAAACAGAAAGTAACCAAACAGAGTCACACAACAGAGTTGAAGAGAAGATGACAATACAAAAGAAACCAGGAAGTAACTGCAGAAAATACAAAAGAAGTCAAGAAAACCCACAGACTGTGACAAAAATATAACCAAACAAATGAAAACAATTATGCTGTTAATGAGATTTTTTTTTTTTTTTTAAAATGACCCACTGGCAACACTGTATCTTATTTATATCAATGAATTAAACATCTTAAAATTTTGGTTAGCTATTCATCATTTTATGACCCCTCAGATTTATCAGCTGAGCCTCTGGAGGGGCCTTACCCCACAGTTTGGAACCACTGGACATGGAAACTCTAAGAGAAAACATTGGTTTACAATTCACGTCAGTATTAATAATTCAGCACCATTTTTCTGCAGGCGAAATACTTTCACTGTGATGTTCTAAATACATTTTGCTGGTCATACTTTTGTACTTTTACATTAAACCTTTTCAGCTCTTTTTCACCTCTGTATATTTATTCTTGGCCTGTGTCAGCTTTGCGTGTTTCAAAGGCCAAAATAATCCATCTTTTCCTTAAACTGGGTCTTGGTGCAGCCCCTAATTGGCTGGCTCTCGTAGGCACGTGGTTGGAACAGCAGGTGGGTGGGCTTCTTCCCCTGAGATGAGATATAAAAAGATATCCACTCTCTGTGAAATCAGACAGATCCCAGAGTAGAAAAAAAACTGTGATTAAACCGATTTAAAACCGGTCTAAAGTGAATAATGAAAATTTTGGTGTGTTAACAGTTTTATATTTCAAACACACCCAGAGTAGAGACAGAAATTAAAGTTCTTACACAAAAGAGTGAAAATCCCAGCAGAAACCTCGTTATATTTCATCTTCTCTCTGTTGGTCTGGAATTATTTACTTCCATGAAGCAGATGAAGAGAAACACATCATGCCTTTATCAGTGACAAAGATTTGCATTTCACCTGCACAGTGAAACACTGCGGCTGCACCTGAGACTTAAAAGGAGACTAAAGATTTCTGTGACAAAAGCAGTGTCAGCTTCACCTCAATCCAAAGACAACAAACCAAAAAGTGACTGACAGTCAAAGTGTAAAAGACAAACACATGATCTCATAGGACACAAACCACAGCCTCCTGAGACTAACTTCAAATCTGTGCCTACATATTTTCTGCAAATAGGCACATGTCATTTTGTGAGTGAGTGATAACCTATTCAGTCATTTAGGTAATGAACCACCCTCTCAGTCCATCCCATTCAACAGCATTCACATCCTGAAACTTGAGGAAAATGTGATCCTTTAATCCTTAGATCACTAAATATTTTACATTTGGCTGTCGATTAAATTTTCAGTCCAGCATCATGCTAATCAAGTTTTTTAATAGAAAAATGTATAAATTGTGTTAATCTTGTTTGTATCTTTCATTTAAATGTTCTCTTTCCCAAATTTTGTGATTAGTCAAAAAAACAACAACCAAAAAACCTGACATTGGCCCCCCTGTAGTAAATGCTGACAGATGTTTTTAATGCAGGTTTTTTTTATTTTTTTTTTATTACTGGCCCATGCTCTTGGTAAATCTGATCCAATGTGGCTAAGAACTGAGATCCAGGTAAAAACTGCTGATACAGTCTTCATATGTCTCTGAGCTCAGGCCAAAACATGACTTATATTTGGCTCACAGTAGGTGTCGTTTCACCTTATTGCTCACACAGGAGTTAAACTTATTTATGATCTGGCACTTTAGTGCACTGAGTGTGGGCCAAAATGTGGGCTGTGGCCCTCAGTTGGACTGTTAAGGTAGTGCAGGTCAATTAAAAAAATAAAAAATCAGTTAACTGCATCGGCAGTATAAAGGGTGGACGTAGCTTCTGGTTCCAAAAAGGAAAGTCAGTGCAGAAGTGGTTTAACTCTGCATTGTAGTTGTGACTGCAAAAAGACTTCCGGTCATATGGAACTGAATGGGAAAATGGGGCTCTGCTGGAACTTTTGTAAACACTTTCCTGATGGGTTTATTGGCACAGTTGTTTGTTTCAGCTCATACTAAATACAAAATTAAGTCACACCTTTTAAACTGTTATACCAGTTAATCCTATGGGGTAAACCTACAGGATAAGAGGAACATCTACAGCAGGAAATGTCAAGTGGTGGCCCACGGGCCACATCCGGCCCACCGGAGCTTTCCCTCCGGCCCCTCGAATAGTACTGCCACAGGTACTATGTCAATCAATCACGTTGCCTCATAAACTATTAAATAACCGTCTCTGACAAGTCTGGATTATCAAAAGCCTGCAAATGCCACGTCCCATTGCCCTTAAATGCCTCCATGTCCCTGATTGTCCATGACCAATCAGAATCCAAGCTCAGACCATGTAACCAAGTCTCTATTTTCAGCACAGCTGCACCGAGCAGCCGACTTTTGGTGGCAGGGATCAGATTGTAAACACAGCTGAAGGTGAGTCTAACCTTGTTTGGTGTTGAAAAAAATGTTCAGCAATCAAACTTGTCTAACTAAAGGAAGTAAAACTGGGTACTGTTGACCCAGTGGGTTTTGTTTATGCTTTGTTTGTGTATTGCATTTATCTTTTCTGGGTTTCTTTTGGTTGTGGGGTTTGGTTATGTTTTGATTTCTAGTTCCTTGTGTTCCCCAGTGTTCAGTGTCTAGTCCACGTCTTTGTTCTCTCATCCGACTTCCTGTTTTACTTTGATAGTCTTCTGGTCCCCGTGTGTTGTGTTCCCGTTTTGCTTCCCCCTTGTCATTAGATTCACCTGTGTGCCTAGCTGCTTCCACTCCCCTCATCAGCCCTCTTGTGTATTTAATTCGTGTGTTTCCTCTACTTGTTGTCATGTCCTCCTTATTGATTTTCCTGCTGTGTGTGTGTGTCTGTCTGTCTGACTGGCTGGCTTTGGTTTTAAGTGTGTGTTTGGAGTTTATGCTAGCTTCTGTCCAGCCTTCCTGTGTTCGACTCAGCAAATAAAGCTTCAATTTACAGTAAGCTTTCTGCCTTGGGGTCCTCTATCCTGCCTGCCACTGCATTTCATGACAGAAGGACGTGACCAGTGATGGCGAAACGAGGCTTTCTGAAGCACTGAACCTTTTTGAACCATTGTGTCGAAAATCGGTTCACTACTCGATGTTTCATTCAGTACTCTTGGGTGACATCTACTGTCAACAGTGGTTGTTGCACAGTCAAATGAAGACCTGTAACACACCTTTCATGTATATACGACTTTTTAACTTATGTTGTGACAGTACCACAAATGACCTGCCAATCCAGTTGTGTTTTATGTATTTGTTCATTCCATCCCATATCACAAATATCTCCCTAAATAATTCCATCTATGAAATAAATACATTTGGAAATGGGTTTTTGGTTTGTAATTGATTCTAAGTTACATACTGGACAGGAGAGATGTTCAGTAATAATGCAATGAGGCAGAAGGTGTGATGCATTTTTTTTGTTTGTTTGTTTTAACCCCTTTGGTGTACTAGACATTTGGGCATAAAACACATTATAAAACAATAACTTTCGATGAAGTTAGAATAGGATGTAATTTTTGGCTTACTTGTGGAAGCTGCAACAGGTTCTTGTGGTGGTGCTGATGATAATAATAATAATAATGCCTTAGACTTATATAGCCATTTTCACAGTACTCAAAGCGCTTTACAGTTCTGTGCACCATTCATTCACACCTCAATCATACTTGGTGGTGGTAAGCTACTAATGTAGCCACAGCTGCCCTGGGGCAGTCTGACAGAGGCGTGGCTGCCAATTCGCGCCTACGGCCCCTCCGACCACCATGATGTAGATTGTTCTCTGTTAGGTGTGTTTCTCTTCAAGGCAGCACACTCAGCCTTCAGATGTTTCACAGCCATCTCAGCATTTGTAGGATTATGAAAGCCAAGTGTCTTGACTGTGGATCAAGCAAAGTTGCCAAGCAAATTCACACCTGTGGTCTCTGCACCAGACAGTTTATCACTCAGTATCCTGCTTAGATTTTGTCCAAGTCGTTTTGCCATGTCATTTGTGGACTGATCCAACTTTTCATTCAGTGTGTGTCTGAGCATGCGGATCAGTGGCTGAAAGTTGTTTGTCAGTGCCAACAAAATGGCAGGTTACAGCCAGATATGCATCCATGTTTATGGAAGTCCACATATCTGCTGTGAGGCTGACACTGTCAGTGGTCAGTAATTCAGCCTTTGCCTTTGCCTTTTCCTCCACATATCTCCCCTCCACCATGGCTTTATTAACAGCATTCCTACATGGGATGGTGTATGTGGGATCCAGTTTTGTCACAAACACTCTAAATCCAGAATCACTCACCACAGTGAAAGGCTGAGAATCCTTCACGATGAAGTCCACAAGAGCTTCACCAAGCCCTTGCTTCCTGGTTCCTAAAATGAACAGTGTATGAGTAAAATAAATGTTAATAATTACCTTTAATTTTAGAAATGATACAAACAGCAGGTTTGTGCTACACTGCTTCAGTCAGGTTCACTATCTACATCTAGGTCAGAAACATAAATGTGCTTGTTAGCAGATGTGATTGCACAGCAGTATTCAGACCCGTTCTCTTAACATAACTTTGATGGAGGAATAAGAACATCACACAGACTTGAACTCAAACTCGGAGTGGGCTGAGAGAGAGCTTCCCACCTGCACTCCAATTTTCCTAATTAACAGCATTGCATCATAGAACAGCAACACGTTTCATTGGACTATGTGTTTAACACGTCACTTCCCACGACTGACCTATGGAAATAAAGCATATATATATATATATATATATACACCACAGAGCATAAACCTTAACACCCCAACTTGCTCTGAAGTTATTTACTTCATAACCAAAATGACCTTCTTAATACTAGGTTCCAAAAACAAAACTGTCAAACTTGACTAACTTAACTGTTGTTACAGGTTTGGTCATTATGTCTGCCACCATCTGGTCTGTTGGACAATACCTTAAGATGACCTTTCCTTCCTTCACTGTTGATCTGACAAAATGGTACTTTATGTCAACATGATTACATCCCTGTCTCTTTACAGGATTTTTAGCTATTGCTATAGTACCCTGGTCGTCTTCATAAAGTTTAGCTGATGCATATTCATAACAGTCAATGCTCCTAAGTAGTTGCATCAAATATAGACACTCTTGAATGGTAAATGGTAAAGGTAAAGGTAAATGGTAAAGGTAAATGGTAAACAGGTTTTCAGTCCTGCATATCAAACCTCCTGAGCATTTTCTTTACATACCCTGTTTGGGGCATTTTCACACAGTTTTCACTCTGTTCAAAATAAATTCCGAGAAAATATCCCAGCTTTCCCAAATCCTTCATTTGAAACCTTGCTGTCAGAACCTCTTTGACATCATTTAGTACTTTTTCGTCAGTAGCAGCGATGATCAGATCATCTACCCATACTACAAGAATGACTATCATTTTCTGTCTGCTTGGTGTACACACAATAATCTGCTGGATTTTGTACAAAACTGTTTCTACACAGGTAATTATGTGTGTTGTTCCAATTTCTACCAGCCTGTTTCAGACCATATAATGATCTGTTCAGTTTACACACCAACTTTTCTTTTCCATTTGATCCCTCTTTGTAACCTTCTGGTTGTTTCAGGTATATTTCACAGTCTATTGGTGCGTGGAGATAAGCGGTTTGGTGTAGGATAAGGTTTTCCTGTGCCGCTTCTGCATCAGAACTCTAATGCTAGTTAGATTGGCAGTCGGGGAGAAAATTTCTTCATAATCAGTTCCCTTTTTTCTGCCGAAACCCCTTTGGCACGTATCTAGCTTTGAATTTGTCAGTTCCGTCGGCATTCTTTTTCACTGCATAAACCCATTTTCTCCCCACTGCCTGCTTGCCTTCAGGAAGGGTTGTTGGAGTAAATGTATTGTTTTCTCTGAGCAACAACATTTCCTCATCCATTGCATTTCTCCATTCTTTGGAGTTTTGAGAATATATAGCTTCTTCAAATGTTAAAGGTACATCACTTACAAGTCTGTAGCAAAAATCAATGTTTGTCAACACCTGATCATGGATTTCCTCGTCCGTCACATATTCATTCAGGCGTTCAGTTTCTTCCTCACTCTAGAGGGATAGCATGTTGTGGCTGGGTCTGTCATAGAGAGATTGAGACTAAGATGGTGAACTCAAATGCAGATCCCAACCAAGAAACCAAGACAAAAATAATCTTGCTTAAACATTTATTTCTTTATCAAAGGAGCTCAGGGGTTCCAGTTCAAAGGTAAGGGTTAATCAAAACTGCAGGTCCAGGTGGATTACTTTGGGTCAGAGAGACTGATTCTGAGGAGGAGGAATATGGAAGAGAAGAGGTCCAGATTAATTGCCAAGTCCTAGACTTGAAGAATGTGCCGCGGAGGGTGAGCAGGCAGTCTCCTTCTTCGCAACAGGTGGAAGGATGCAGACTAGGAGGACAAAAAGCAATTGGAGGCATGCAGAGCTGAACCTCATTACCACTCTAAGGAGGCAGATAATCTGGCAGAGGCTGGATGGTGGAGCTGGTCCTGAAATACCACAGCTGACAAGACTTGATGTAACACAGGTGCTCAGCTAGTGGAAGACTCCAGACTCCACCTAGAAGGGTGGGGATCCAATTCAACCTCCTGATCCCAGGTGACAGGGAAGCCAGCAACCAACAGACCATGACAGGGTCTGTGTCACAGATTTATCAGTTTTGCTGTTTGACTCCAATAGGGAGGCTGGATCCTGATTTTGCTCAGGTGTCTTAGGGACTTGACACACGGGGAGCGACGTCGCTCGCTCTCCATTTATTTCCTATGGAGCTTGTGCGATGAGACGACAATCCCTTGCCCTCCTCCAGCTAAGCAACGGGCGACATTCGTGCATGTGAAATTTCGAGCTTGTACACGTAGACGTGCACACGCGACCAGGCGACGCCACACAACAAAGTTGAAAAATGTTCTACTTTTGTCGCTGTCGTGTGGCACTAAACCAATCAGCGAGGGTTTCATTGACTGACCAATGAGCAGAGAGTATGCTACACGCTGCTGTATTCAACCACTTTCGGCATGAAAGAAAGCATCATTTTAGCTGTGTTTGACTTTCCTATATTATGACACTTCACACAGTGATTATCGAGGTACACATTAAGGTCAGCCTGGTGCCAACAAGTTTCCATATGGCTGCCTTTTAACAGAAGGATAGAGAGGACTTTTGTGATAATATAGGATGAACCCAAGGTTGTCTTTTTCTTTTGTAGAGCAGACTTAACAGCAGGATATCTGTCAGTTCCAGTAAAATCTTCTGACTCCTCATCTTTATTGTCTGTCTGACACGGACAATTTCATAACCAATCAAATTTCTTGTAGACAAGTGACGCGACAGCGCAGTTCGCAAAGCTGTCCTTGCTATCGCGTCCCGTGTGTTCGTTTTCACCCCAGTAACAATGCGGCCCATTTGTCGCTGTTGTTTGTCGCTCCCCGTGTGTCGAGCCCATTAATAATAATAATAATAATAATAATGCCTTACTCTTACAGAGCGCTTTTCAAGACACCCAAAGATGCTTTACAATTTCAAGCACCATTCATTTACACCTCAATCACACTTGGTGGTGGTAAGCTACTAATGTAGCCACGGCTGCCCTGGGGCAGTCTGACAGAGGCGTGGCTGCCAATTCGCGCCTACGGCCCCTCCGACCACCACCAAACACACAACCACATTCACACTTTAGGCAATGTGGGTTAAGTGTTAGGCTCTTCTGTCTCCTTCCTGGACCTGCTTTGTATGTCAAACTCATCCTCTGGTATTATATCAGTTTGTGTCTGTTGCTCTACCGCCTTTTTGGGTACAAACTTCACTAGTCTGTGTTTTTTAACTTTTCCCTTGTGTGGAAAATACAGGGGTTGGACAATGAAACTGAAACACCTGTCATTTTACTGTGGGGGGTTTCATGGCTAAATTGGACCAGCTTGGTGGCCAATCTTCATTAATTGCACATTGCACCAGTAAGAGCAGAGTGTGAAGGTTCAATTAGCATGTGCATCCAATGGTTCAAACATTGTATCCTGAAGGCGGTGCCATGTATCAGGATGACAATGCACCAATACACACAGCAAGACTGGTGAAAAATTGGTTTGATGAACATGAAAGTGAAGTTCAACATCTCCCATGGCCTGCACAGTCACCAGATCTAAATATTATTGAGCCACTTTGGGGTGTTTTGGAGGAGCGAGTCAGGAAACGTTTTCCTCCACCAGCATCACGTCGTGACCTGGCCACTATCCTGCAAGAAGAATGGCTTAAAATCCCTCTGACCACTGTGCAGGACTTGTATATGTCATTCCCAAGACAAATTGACGCTGTATTGGCCGCAAAAGGAGGCCCTACACCATACTAATAAATTATTGTGGTCTAAAACCAGGTGTTTCAGTTTCATTGTCCAACCCCTGTAGAACCCCTGTAGGTAGGCTGGGCTATTTTTGTCATATGTCAAAAATTCCCTCCTCACGTTTTGAGCCGAGTTTTCCCTTGCCTTGTTTGGTTCAGTCTGTTATGCCTACAAACTTCTGCATTCTGGACAGATTTGGTCTTTTACTGATTACCTTTGTCGTGTATGTTTATTAAACCATCTTTTTCTTATTGTGGCTGCTGTTTGAACTATGTAAACCCACAGTGCTTTAGGTAAGTTGCACTCTATCGGCATGCACCTCGCCATGTCAAAAAGTGTGCTGCAGTTTCACTCAGCAGTGCTGTTTTGGTGCGGCAATGGTGCCGAGGTCTCATGTCTGATACCATTTTTGGTCAGTAGTGCTTGATAACACTTTCCTGTAAACTCTGTGCCATTATCAGACCGTATACACTTAATCTTGCCGTACGGTGCTGTGCCTGCAATAAACTTTTCTGTTGCTTGCACCGTGTCACTCTTATGTTTATAAAGTACACAAAAACTGCACTGGAAAAATCATCCGTTAATGATAACACAAATCTGTAGACTCTAAATCTATTGGTCCAGCTATATCTGTGTGAACCAGTTCTAATGCAGCTTTAGCTCTCTTGTCTGGTTCCCTGTTTCTCGATTGAGTGAACTTTCCTTTAATACACACTTCACATTACTTTGCTTGTTTATCACTGTTACCCTTAATGTTCATTCCTTCAACAACATCTTGTAAATTTTGTATGTCATCATAATTTCAATGTCCCAAAATTTCGCGCCATGTTTGGATATCATAAGAGCCTTTACACTGATCTTCACATTCATGACTCACAGTTTGTAGATAGTACAGTCTATTGTATGCTTTGATTGGAAACTTTGTTCCATCTTTGTGTTTCATAACATCTTCTCCCTGTTTCAAAGTAACTGTTGCACCATTGTTAGTAGCTGCTTTCACAGAAAAGATGTCCTGTGGATAAGAGGGGATGTACAGTGCCTGCTTCAGCGTTGTCTTGCAATGTCACCCTCTGCTGTCCTTCAAAGTCACCTCTGCCTCTCCTCTTCTTTTAGCTACTCCTTTGCATCGGGTGCCATCAGTCAGTTCAATGCAGTGTGTCTCGGGTTCAAAGTTGTCGTCAAATCTTTTAAATCTTCCAAGGATGATGTGCGAGGTCGCTCCCGTGTCCACCATCACACCTTTACCACTCGTTTGTACCGAAAAGCATATTCCTTGCCATTCTCTTCATCAGCAGCTTTCCGTATCTCATCCAGTCGCTGTTTTCTCCTGCACATTTCCTCTCCATGCATGGTGCTTTTGCAGAAGATGCACCATTTCTTGCGGTGGCATACTTTAGATTTGTGCTCCCTTTGTCCACATCTGAAGCACACTAAGCCTTCTGCTCTTTGGTCACCCACACCTGTCTGTGCATTGACCGCGCTTGCGCTTTCATGACTTTGTCTTCATAATTCCTTAATTTACGTTTAAAGTCAGTAAATGTCATGAAGTTTCGCTCTGTGTGACATGGATGATAAATGGCTTGAATGACTCCAGTAGTCCTTTCAAGATCATATCAATGAGCAGGTCATCACTCAAAGCTTCACCTGTGTTTCTTAATGCTGTAATGGCAGCTTCCGCTCTCAAAACATAGTCCGTCACACTTTCACTGTTAGGTTTCTGCAGCGAAGTCAGTTCTGTATATAGGCTGATAACACGGCGCTTACCCTTTTCAGCATAAAAGTCTCGTAGAATCTTTAAAGCCTTTCGTCCATTGTCGGCAGCTTCACGCATTAATAGCAATAGACCTGTATCATCAAGAAACTGTTTAAGTTCTGCGTATGCCTCTACATTTTTTGTGTCATCCTCCCTTTCCTCTTCCCATTCCTCTTGTGCTTTAAAATAACGTCCTTTAGGCCTTGCTATCAAAACTTTGTCTCCCATAGTTCTTACTTCTCTACATCTCCATCAACAACTAACCGTGACCAGCGATTGCTCATTTCTGTCGTCCTCCGGCTCATGATGTCCTTTTAGCTTTAGCACTTATCTTCGCCATGTTGCAACTTTTCTTGGCGGTACCTGCCATAAACTTCAGGTGCTCATTCTTGTTCTTGCCTGAGTTTCGGAGCGGGTCTCGGCCCATAACCTGTTAGCAGATGTGATTGCACAGCAGTATTCAGACCCGTTCTCTTAACATAACTTTGATGGAGGAATAAGAACGTCACACAGACTTGAACTCAAACTCGGAGTGGGCTGAGAGAAAGCTTTTCATTTCATTGGACTATGTGTTTAACACGTCACTTTCCACAACTGACCTATGGAAGTAAAAGAATATATATACCCACCACAGAGCATAAACCTTAACAGTGCTTACCTTGATTGGGGGCAGGAGGCTGAGTGTTCTCATATTTGCCTCTGTAATGACGCGTTATTGTATACCAGCTGCTGAGGGCAAAGCAAACCTTGCAGCTATAAAACCAACATTAAAACATGTTATTCCTAGCATACTTCATCTTACCGTCTATTTATTTGCTGTCGGTAAGAAAGGCACCTCTTGAATGATGTTGCACTATGGGTATTATTTTTGCATAAACACGGAATAGGTAAATTACAAGCACCGCATCTTTGGCTGAAGGCTGGCCTTATCATATACAGGGTGGGCCATTTATATGGATACACCTTAATAAAATGGGAATGGTTGGTGATATTAACTTGCTGTTTGTGACACATTAGTATATGTCCGTCACCAGACATCAACACAATTTCTATCCGCTCCTCACGTGTTAACCTCTGCGACATGTCAATGGCTGTAAACAAAGAGAAACTTGTAAATAACTCATGAAAGAATAAAGTTATGTTAAAACCAAGCACACCATTGTTTTTCTTGTGAAATTTCCAATAAGTTTGATGTGTCACATGACCCTCTTCCCATCAAAAAACAAAAGTTGGATCCAAAATGGCCGACTTCAAAATGGCCACCATTGTCACCACCTATATTGAAAAGTTTCCTCCCTCCCATATACTAATGTGCCACAAACAGGAAGTTAATATCACCAACCATTCCCATTTTATTAAGGTGTATCCATATAAATGGCCCACTCTGTATTTTGACACCATTTTAAGATATATAGATGGGTAATTTTACGTTTCACGTTAAAACTGACTTAGTTTGATCATGTTTTCATTTTACCCTATTTGGCGGCACCAAGTTAAAATATTCCCACACTTAGGAACGCTTCCTCGATGGCTCCATTATTCTGAGTCAGGAATTCACATAGACGACAGCAATTAGTGACGCACAGTAGGTTTGGTACAAGACGTGAAACGGCGTTTCAGTCATCTTAAATACTCTGAGTATCGCGCCAAAGTGAGATTGAACCAGTCAGCTGATTCAGTCTGAATGACGTCAAGTGATGTAAGCTCCGGCCCACTGCTTCACAAGACTTGACCTATCGAGTTCGAAACATGATTTGAAGCCTCAGTGTCAGAGGTAGCATCATTAGATGTGACCAGTATGGACAGTGGCACTCGCCTGGCTCTGGGAGGACCCGCTTATTGGAAAGGTCCCCGGCGACGCCTCTCATCACCTCCCCCACCTTAGCCACAGGTTTACAGAGTGGCAGGACTTTTTCTGGCTCCAGCTGCTCACTCACCTGCCTCTCTATGTGTTAGCCCCTCTTTTCCCCAGCAGTCAGTACAGCGATGGAGGAAGAAGAGTTCCCGGCAGCATCAGAGAGAGTATTCTTCAGAGCCGTGTGGTTAATTGCCGCAGGATTCAATGGACCGCTTCAAGGGATATCAAGCCGCAGCTGCAGAGTCCCACGGAGTTATCACCGCTGCTGTCACCACCCGCTTCACTGCAGAGAGAGCGCGGCTCTCAGCAACAAAAACAGCAGTCTCAGCCCACTGACACTGTGAGAAATTCTGCTTTTTCCTCTGAAGGAACTATCAAATCACAGACTGAGTCTGGTAAAACTGTGGTCAGTGAGGCTCAACTGGTTACCCCTGAAACAATATCATACCACGATGCAATGGATTCTGCTGCTCTCTCCCTTTTTGAAGAGGAGAAGATCATTCGTAGAGTGGACACTTTATGTTTTGAACTATTAACTGACCCGTGTGAGGACGAGAAGGAGGCTATTACTGTCAAGCTCCAAGAATTGGTTGCTAGTTTTCCCTGGCAGTTGGAGTCCTTGCACGGGTTAGTGAAGGATTTTCTGATCACCACACTACACCTCCAGCGCACCAAAGAGACAGCCCCTGAAAGGACAATGAGCTATGCCCCAGGGAGGCACCCAGCACCTGCACCTGTTCTGTTCCCTTGAGTGGGGATGGCTATGGATCAGTCTGTCCCTGCACCTGTATCTGTCTCTCGGGTGGGGACAATCCATCCTCGCGGGATAACAGAGGGCCCTTGTAAGCAGCCTGGGTCAGCTGAGGAGACAAATGTGTGCCCTGCAGAATTGCCCCAGCTCTCTTTTCTGTCTCCGCCACAGTCTTCAGCGTCGCTTTCAGCATCCGCTGCAGCAGCTCGTCAGCCAGTGCCTTCAGCGCATGCTGCCGCAGCTTCCGGGCCTCTGTCGCAGCCACAGTCAGCTGCCGCAGCTTCCCGGCCTCTGTCGCAGCCACAGTCAGCTGCCGCAGCTTCCGGGCCTCTGTCGCAGCCACAGTCAGCTGCCGCAGCTTCCGGGCCTCTGTCGCAGCCACAGTCAGCTGCCGCAGCTTCCGGGCCTCTGTCGCAGCCACAGTCAGCTGCCGCAGCTTCCGAGCCTCCCCAGAGCTCATCTGTTTGCGCCGCCTGAACTTTGTGGACTGTCTTTTTTGCCTGGTGCCGTTGCTTTTTGTTTGGGCTCAGTATTTTTGTTTTGTTCTGTTCTTTTGACTAATAGTTGATTAACTATTAACTATTAAGTTAATCAACTATTTGATTAATCTCTGTCTCTCTTCCACAGCATGTCTTTTGTCCTGTCTCTCTCCACTCAGCCCCAACCGGTCGCAGCAGATGACTGCCCCTCCCTGAGCCTGGTTCTGCTGGAGGTTTCTTCCTGTTAAAAGGGAGTTCTTCCTTCCTACCGTCGACAAGTGCTTGCTCATAGGGGGTCGTTTTAACTGTTGGGTTTTCTCTGTGTTATTGTAGGGTCTTTACCCACAATACAAAGCACCTTGAGGCGACTGTTTGTTGTAATTTGGCACTATATAAATAAAATTGAATTAAATTAAATTGAATTGAATAAAATTTTGACCCTGGCTCTCCTGAACAGTTTTGGCCCTCTTCATCCTTGTCTCCAGTATTTTTTGTTGGACTGCTTTTTTCAGCATTGTGCTGCCACTTTTGGTTCTGGCCCTGTATTTTTTTGTTCTGTTTCTTGGCTTTGGTGGCCTCCTGGTTTGTGTCACTTCCCTGGCAGAGCCCCTGAACTATTTTTGACCTTTGTTTGGACTTGCCCTCCTTATTGATTTTACCGCTGTGTGCCTCTCTGTCCGAGTCTGGTGTGTGTTTTGAGTTTATGCTGGCTTCTGTCCAGCCCTTCCTGTGTTTGACTCAGCAAATAAAGCTTTAATTTACAATAAGCTTTCTGCCTTGTGTATCCTGTGTTGGGGTCCTCTATCCTGCTTGCCACGGCGTTTCATGACAGTAAAATTCGTAATGAGATTTCTGATGGTGAACCTGCGGAAGGATTGTTACTAGCTGCCGAGTGTAATCACCGGCCTGCACGGGGCTCCCATCTCCAGCTCGCAGGGGGATCAGACGAGTAGATGGCTCGGTGTGTACCCGCATGCTGTCACAGCCCCCTTGAATGTGTCTGTCGCTCGGTTGTCAAAAACCCCACAGCCTAGTATCTACTATTCTGTTATTTTTTAAATAAATGTGCTGCCAATTTTTGCCTTTGTGGTTGTACTGTGTGTATCTATGTCAAAATCTTTTTATCATAGTCTGATATTGGGGCCTTTTGCCTTCATTCACTCTGGGCAGAGGACAAACTGAAGATTTTGCTGGTTTTGCCTGAAAACAAAATATCATTTATTAAAAGTAGGTAAATTACTATATTTATATTTTTGAAAAAAAAAGGCACCTCACCATTGCCTGTGAAACTAAATTTCTAAAATTTACCATAAGATCCCGACAAAAATAAATAAATGAAATGCTCTTTTAAAAGAAAAGTGTCCAGGCAGATTTAGATGGTTTTTGCACCTGAAGCCTTCATGTTTCTATATTCATATAAAACAACAACAAAAACGCCTTTGTGGACAGATAAAGTTGATGCTGTCATGTAACATTTTATTGCTTCACATGCTCATATTTATGAGAACAACTGCGCACGGTTGCTGTGTTTCCTGTCAACTGTCAACATAACAGAGAAGCACATGTCAGTGCAGGTGTAACCCAGGTAACAGTGTACATTAGATGAAAACCTGTTACAGTATTTCTGAACTGCTAACTCACATTCCACTAACCTAACTTTACTTTGTTCAGCTCAAAACTGCCAATTCGTGTGTCACACCACTCTCCTCTGGTGTTCCTCAGGGTTTTGTCCTTGGGCCTCTCCTTTTTGTTATTTATCCAAGTGGACTCTTGCAAAATCCAATCGTTTTACACTCACTATTGATAACTACACTGTCCCCATGTCCTTCCAAGTCAAGAGTCTGGGTGTCATCCTTGCCTCGATAGCACTCTTTCTTTCTTTCTTGTCACTTCCCTCATTGATTATTGTAATTCACTTCTCTCTGGTCTACCACTCAAACTTCTCCGTAAACTTCAAATGGCTCAAAATTCTGCTGCACGTACTGTATCATCACCTGAACCCCTTCTACTCAGCACATTACTCCTATTCTTCAGGAACTTCATTGGCTCCCCATAAACCATTGTATGGAATACAAGATTCTTCTACTCACCTACAAATCTATATTGCTGCTCTCATTCATTCTTACACTCCCTTACATTCATTTCGTTCTTCTTCTTCAATGCTTCTTACTATATCTTCTGTCCGTCTTTCAACGGGGTCTAGAGCATTTTGTTATACAGCTGCCCATCTCTGGAACTCACTTCCATGAGCTCTCAAGGTCATAAACAGCTTATCTCTCTTTAAATCGCAATTAAAAACCCACCTGTTTAAACAAGCATTTGGACGTTAACTGCGATGTTACTAGGGACTCACTCTTTTTGGTTTTAACAAATCGTATTTTTTTTTTACCTTGTTCATTGTGTATTTACATAACTCATTTCACTGTATTTTATTGTTTTATGCTATTGATATTGTTTTATGTAAGGTGACCTTGAGTGCCCTGAAAGGCGCCCACAAATAAAATGGATTATTATTATTATTGTTTCCCGAGTCCACCACCCATTTCCCCAAAACCTTAAACACAACTCTAAAAACTCAAGCTAATTCCCCCAAATCCAATACACTTGCAGTGTGGCACACTGTATGCCAAATGTTGTACAGCATGGAACAGTGAATGTCCTGATGATGCTGCCACAGAGAATCTCGTCCGCCACCTCTCACATGCGCTCTTCCTCCTCTGCTTTTCTGTATTCCATTGTAGATGCACACGTGCCACCTGCACACTAAACTGACTTTTATCCTGCCCAGTTGGTCTGGTCACATCATTTGACAAATGTGTGTTCAATTATGAGTTGCTGTGTGTAACAGCTGACAGCGCTGTTGCAGTTGTGTCCGCATTCAGCCGCCAGTGTTTACAGTTTTGAGACAATGTGTTCAATGACTGTGTTTAATGTCTTTGCTGTTACGTAAAAAAAGAGTGATTGAGTTGCACCGGATGTAGCTAAGTGTCAGAACTGTGTTCACCTTTTGGACAGAAGAGTGCGTGATTCGAGAAGTTCATTTAGGCTACTGTGACTTTGATTTAGGGAATGGGGTTTAGTCTTTTAGCAATTGTGAAATGCTGTAATAAACATTTATTTTTTTATTATCATTTCATCTGTTCTAACCGAGAGAGACGCAGACGTAGAGCCTCTGCTGTTATTATCTAAAACTAATCATCAATGGAAGTCAAATTTATTAACCAATGGAGGCCTGGATTTGGAGTCACACACAAAATTAAGGTGGAAAAACACACTACAGGCTGATCCAACTTTGATGTAATGTCCTTAAAACAAGTCAAAATGAGGCTCAGTATTGTGTGTGGCCTCCACGTGCCTGTATGACCTCCTTACAACGCCTGAGGTGGCGGATGGTCTCCTGAGGGATCTCCTCCCAGACCTGGACTAAAGCATCCGCCAATTCCTGGACAGTCTGTGGTGCAACGTGACGTTGGTGGATGGAGCGAGACATGATGTTCTAGATGTGGTCAATTGAATTCAGGTCTGAGGAACGGGCGGGCCAGTCCATAGCTTCAATGCCTTCATCTTACCGGAACTGCTGACACACTCCAGCCACATGAGGTCTAGCATTGTCCTACATTAGGAGGAACCCAGGGCCAACCGCACCAGCATATGGTCTCACAAGGGGTCTGAGGATCTCATCTCGGTACCTAATGGCAGTCATGCTACCTCTGGCGAGCACATGGGGACCATGTGGCCCTCCAAAGAAATGCCACCCTAAACCATTACTGACCTACTGCCAAACCGGTCCTGCTGCTGGGTTGTTGCCCTCCTACGGCTCCCTCCACGTCTCCTGGTGTACTGGCCTGTCTCCTGGTAGCACCTCCAGCCTCTGGACACTACGCTGACAGACACAGCAAACCTTCTTGCCACAGCTCGCATTGATGTGCCATCCTGGATGAGCTGCACTACCTGAGCCACTTGTGTGGGTTGTAGAGTCCGTCTCATGCTACCACGAGTGTGAAAGCACCACCAACATTCAAAAGTGACCAAAACATCATCCAGAAAGCATAGGTACTGAGAAGTGGTCTGTGGTCCCCACCTGCAGAACCACTCCTTTATTGAGTGTGTCTTGCTAATTGCCAATAATTTCCACCTGTTGTCTATTCCATTTGCACAACAGCATGTGAAACTGATTGTCAATCAGTGTTGCTTCCTAAGTGGACAGTTTGATTTCACAGAAGTTTGATTTACTTGGAGTTATATTGTGTTGTTTAGTGTTCCCTTTATTTTTTTGAGCAGTGTAGTTTTAGACAATAAACGGGGTGGCTGTAGCTCAGGAGGCAGAGCAGGTCACCTACTACTCAGAAGGTTGGCGGTTTGATTCCTGGCTGCTCCAGGCTGTATGCCAAAGTATCCTTGGGCAAGATACTGAAACCTTAGTTGCTGTCCGACACAGGTGTTGGAGTATGAATGTGTGAATTTTAGACAATAAAATCACTTAGCTTAGTTACACATGGAAGTGCTTGTGTGAATGGGTGTGAATGCAAATCTGTTGTATAAGCACTCTGCGTGCTCAGAGTGGAAAAGCACTATATAAGAACTAGTTCATTTACCACTTTTGAGAATTTTTTTTTTTCACTCTATCCTGGCCTTTTCAGACATGTTGTACATTGACGAATGGGACTTGGTGAGTCTTTAAAATGTATTTTATTTCTTTTATGGATTTTGGAAAGTTGAATGTATTAACTGGTAAACTGTATAACCTAAGATAGAAGATTTATATTGGTTTCTGTTTTTAAAGTTGGATATTTCGGTCCAAATGTGTTAATTTGACGTACAAGTTGTGTTTGGACTTTTCTCCACTCCACCATTATGGTGGGTGTGCAGCTTAATGAGCACCAATTAAGCAAGAGACAAACTTTTGGCTGATGTTTAAAGCAGCTGATATTTTACTTTGCTTATTTATTTATATTTTATGTTGTTTACATTAGGCCATTTAAGTTGGATTGGAGAAATGGTGGAGAAAAGTTGGGCTAGTACTGAGTTTGGACTTCATATGCGGTGAAACGAGATGGTGAGCCGAGGGATCTGCTGAACTGTGCATGTGGTGAAAAACGCCATCTGCTGGGGATTGAGGGTTTACATCCAAACTTGTTACTGCAGACAGCAGTGATTCAAGACTAACACAGGATTAACAATTCAGGACAATTGAAGGAACAACAGAAGGGGCAGCCATCTGAATTAAGTTCAGCAAGTGAATTGTCAATGAAAACATGAAGGAAATACTTAGTTTTATGCCTGTGTGATGATCATTTGGTTGTGACTAAAGATTCAAGTCACCTGCAGAAGATTTCTTTCCATTTCAAACTGGGCTGTGGTGGCCTGCAGTTTGAGAATGACTACTTCAGAGCATTTGTCTATTCCTGCCAGGAGCATGGCCTCAGAGAAAAAAGGGGAAGCATCATAAATGAAAAAGAGACATGTATTTCATAATTTACGATGCTATCATTAAAAGAATTAAAGAAAAAGGAGCATAGAGGCTGAAGAAGAAAGGAGGAAAACATGGATAGCGGCTGAGGTGGTTGTAAAGTTGAGACAGATAGGGAGAGAGTCCCCCGGGGGTTTCTGCTGACACACTGAGTGACCACAGCGACGCGGAGAAGCAGATTGAATTCGCCAAAATAGCCTTTTTGCTGCAGTTCACTTCAACCCCCGGGTCAACCGTAAAAGCAGCCATGCCGTGCAATATCTGGAAATTGATTTGCATTCAGGAAAAACCAGAGCTCCTTATCATTTCTCTCCCTGTGGGTCGGCATGGATGACAAGTTTAACAGAGGACACGAAGGGAGCGCTAAATGAAGCCAGAGTCGAGTTTTCTTACAGCTATGTTTATGTGTTTTGATGTGAGAAGAAAATGGGCCAAGCGTGTCTTTAGATACGACAGTCTTCACTGACTGATAGGCTGCTGTCCTCTGGCGACCTGACCAAACAGCACTCAGCCCCAGCATTGCAGATTTACCGTTGCTGCTCTTTTACCACATATTTGATTTTTAACCTCAAAGTCAAAATTATTTTAGTGTACACTTCCTGCGAACCAAGTTACACATCATCAGTACTTTAGAGGCATGAACGTGAAATTACAGTATGAGTCAGAACAGGGAGGCATCAATCCAACTTTATCAACTTCTGACAATAGTTACTGGGCATACAATAGCTTTGGGTATCTGCTGCTGCTGAGCACTGAGGAAGAGTCGGTCTCAGTCTTTATGTGTGAGACAACATCAGGCTTGACTTAAACACTGTTGTCACAACTTCACAGATTTTAAATGAGGAATACAGTTTGTGTCAAGATAATGGATAAGGTATTTTGACCAGATCCAATTCGGATCTGGTCTGATTATCCAGTTATCTATTTTGGATCCATCTCAGCATACAAGTGGACTCTGATGGACACCATCTGATTGATTACAGAGCCTATAATTCTTTCCAGTGGATCCAGTTTTGAGACTGATTTAGGTGATTAATTACAGAATCTCACTCTGAACACATTCCAACATGAAATCAGTTCACTTTAAATACATTTAGTTCAGTTTTAGAGTCTTTAAGTCATTTCATCCTCATCTTAACTCAAATATTAACATCATCTTCAACAAGATTCTAACATTTTAACTTCAATGTGACCAATTACAACACAAACAGTTTCAGTGGAAAGAAACTGGCTCATAGTCTCACAGTCACACAGATCATTCTGAGCTGTTCAGTGATAAATCAGTGACACATCATCCTTACATTGATAACTGATCAAATATACAGTGCCTTGCAAAAGTATTCGGCCCCCTTGAACTTTTCAACCTTTTGCCACATTTCAGGCTTCAAACATAAAGATATAAAATTTTAATTTTTTGTGAAGAATCAGCAACAAGTGGGACACAATCGTGAAGTGGAATGAAATTTCTTGGATGTGTCAAACGTTTTTAACAAATAAAAAACTGAAAAGTGGGGCGTGCAATATTATTCGGCCCCCTTGCGTTAATACTTTGTAGCGCCACCTTTTGCTGCAGTTACAGCTGCAAGTCTCTTGGGGTATGTCTCTATCAGTTTTGCACATCGAGAGACTGAAATTCTCGCCCATTCTTCCTTGCTAAACAGCTCGAGCTCAGTGAGGTTGGATGGAGAGCGTTTGTGAACAGCAGTCTTCAGCTCTTTCCACAGATTCTCCATTGGATTCAGGTCTGGACTTTGACTTGGCCATTCCAACACCTGGATACGTTTATTTGTGAACCGTTCCATTGTAGATTTGGCTTTATGTTTTGGATCATTGTCTTGTTGGAAGATAAATCTCCGTCCCAGTCTCAGGTCTCTTGCAGACTCCAACAGATTTTCTTCCAGAATGCTCCTGTATTTGGCCCCATCCATCTTCCCATCAATTTTGACCATCTTCCCTGTCCCTGCTGACGAAAAGCAGGCCCAAACCATGATGCTGCCACCACCATGTTTGACAGTGGGGATGGTGTGTTCAGGGTGATGAGCTGTGTTGCTTTAACGCCAAACATATTGTTTTGCATTGTGGCCAAACAGTTCGATTTTGGTTCCATCTGACCAGAGCACCTTCTTCCACATGTTTGGTGTGTCTCCCAGGTGGCTTGTGGCAAACTTTAAACGAGACTTTTTATGGATATCTTTGAGAAATGGCTTTCTTCTTGCCACTCTTCCATAAAGGCCAGATTTGTGCAGTGTACGACTGATTGTTGTCCTATGGACAGACTCTCCCACCTCAGCTGTAGATCTCTGCAGTTCATCCAGAGTGATCATGGGCCTCTTGGCTGCATCTCTGATCAGTCTTCTCCTTGTTTGAGATGAAAGTTTAGAGGGACGGCCGGGTCTTGGTAGATTTGCAGTGGTCTGATACTCCTTCCATTTCAACACAGTGGTGTGAAAAAGTGTTTGCCCCCTTCCTCATTTCCTGTTTTTTTGCATGTTTGTCACACTTAAGTGTTTCGGAAACATCAAACCAATTTAAACAATAGTCAAGGACAACACAAGTAAACACAAAATGCAATTTGTAAATGAAGGTGTTTATTATTAAAGGTGAAAAAAAATCCAAACCATCATGGCCCTGTGTGAAAAAGTGATTGCCCCCCTTGTTAAAACATACTATAACTGTGGTTTTTCACACCTGAGTTCAATTTCTCTAGCCACACCCAGGCCTGATTATTGCCACACCTGTTCTCAATCAAGACATCACTTAAATAGGAGCTGCCTGACACAGTAAGGTCCACCAGAAGATCCTTAAAAGCTACACATCATGCCGAGATCCAAAGAAATTCAGGAACAATTGAGAAAGAAAGTAATTGGGATATATCAGTCTGGAAAGGGTTATAAAGCCATTTCCAAAGCTTTGGGAATCCAGCGAACCACAATGAGAGCCATTATCCACAAATGGCGAAGACATGGAACAGTGGTGAACCTTCCCAGGAGTGGCCGGCCGCCCAAAATGACCGCAAGAGCGCAGCGACAACTCATCCAAGAGGTCACAAAAGACCCCACAACAACGTCCAAAGAACTGCAGGCCTCACTTGCCTCAGTTAAGGTCAGCGTTCATGCCTCCACCATCAGAAAAAGACTGGGCAAAAATGGCCTGCATGGCAGAGTTCCAAGGAGAAAACCACTGCTGAGCAAAAAGAACATTAAAGCTCGTCTCAATTTTTCCAAAACACATCTTGATGATCCCCAAGACTTTTGGGAAAACATTCTGTGGACCGATGAGACAAAAGTGGAACTCTTTGGAAGGTGTGTGTCCCATTACATCTGGCGTAAAAGGAACACTGCATTTCAGAAAAAGAACATTATACCAACAGTAAAATATGGTGGTGGTAGTGTGATGGTCTGGGGCTGTTTTGCTGCGTCAGGACCTGGAAGACTTGCTGTGATAAATGGAACTATGAATTCTGCTGTCTACCAAGAGATCCTGAAGGAGAATGTCCGACCATCTGTTCGTGTACTCGAGCTGAAACGAACTTGGGTTCTGCAGCAGGACAATGATCCTAAACACACCAGCAAGTCCACCACTGAATGGCTGAAGAAAAACAAAATGAAGACTTTGGAGTGGCCTAGCCAAAGTCCTGACCTGAATCCTATTGAGATGTTGTGGTATGACCTTAAAAAGGCCGTTCATGCTCGAAAACCCTCTAATGTAACTGAATTAGGACAATTCTGCAAAGATGAGTGGGCCAAAATTCCTCCAGAACGCTGTAAAAGCCTCATTGCAAGTTATCGCAAACGCTTGGTTGCAGTTGTTGCTGCTAAGGGTGGCCCAACCAGTTATTAGGTTTAGGGGGCAATCACTTTTTCACACAGGGCCATGATGGTTTGGATTTTTTTTCACCTTTAATAATGAACACCTTCATTTACAAATTGCATTTTGTGTTTACTTGTGTTGTCCTTGACTATTGTTTAAATTGGTTTGATGTTCCGAAACACTTAAGTGTGACAAACATGCAAAAAAACAGGAAATGAGGAAGGGGCAAACACTTTTTCACACCACTGTATGATTGCTTGCACAGTGCTCCTTGAGATGTTTAAAGCTTGGGAAATCTTTGTTATCCAAATCCGGCTTTAAACTTCTCCACAACAGTATCTCGGACCTGCCTGGTGTGTTCCTTCGTCTTCATGATGCTCTCTGCACTTGGAACAGAACCCTGAGACTATCACAGAGCAGGTGCATTTATACGGAGACTGTTATTACACACAGGTGGATTCTATTTATCATCATCAGTCATTTGGGACAACATTGGATCATTCAGAGATCCTCACGGAACTTCTCGGAGTCAGTTTGCTGCACCGAAGTAAAGGGGCCCAATAATATTGCACGCCCCACTTTTCAGTTTTTTATTTGTTAAAAAGTTTGACACATCCAATGAATTTCATCCACTTCACGATTGTGTCCCACTTGTTGTTGATTCTTCACAAAAAATTAAAATTTTATATCTTTATGTTTGAAGCCTGAAATGTGGCAAAAGGTTGAAAAAGTTCAAGGGAGCCGAATACTTTCGCAAGGCACTGTGAAAAGCAATGATATCAGACACAGAAATAGCAAACTAGCATCTAACTGGGATTTCCAGAGATTGTAAAAACAAACCTGCTCTGCTATCTCAAAACCAATCAGATGGTTCAGGTGCTGCAGGAGGGGAGGAGAATTCGAGAATTCTGATCCACACTTTGCTTTTCCCATGCCAACATTTTGAAGAACACGCCTACCATGTTTCGCAGCACAGAGAAAGGGGAGCGTGTCTCCCGGACGTTGTGCCCTCGGCTTCCGTGTCTCTCACAAGGCCCCGCCCACACTCATACATGAAGGAGCGGGTTGTTTCACAAAGGCGCGGTGCAAACACAGGCCCTATTCTTACAGCGTGTTGTCTGGTTCATTGAAACCAACACCAGCACCGGCACCCTGCAGTGGAAACGTGATACATTATAGCGGGCTGTCTTGGTCCCCTGCTCACCTAGCCTGCTCCAACCTGTAGACACATGAGCAGCTTCCGCCATCTCTGACCTCAGGGTCAGTCCATAAAGGATCGAGAGGTCAAGCAGTGGAGACGGCGATGGGTCCCCATCCAAAGGCGCCTTCATGCCTCGAACACAGCCACGCTCAACTCCGAGGTTTAAACAAACAGGAAACACTTTGGTTTCACTGATTCAAAGTTTGCCATGTAAACTTATTTAAAACACGAAATTCATTCTACATCTTCTGTCACTGCTTTTAATACTGATGAAAAGCCTAAGTCCCCCCCCATCCCGTGTTTGTCACAGTCTGAAGATACTTGTTTCTGTTCGACTGGAGGTTTGCCTGACCTCCCAGCAGCTGTGGCCCCCTGCTGCTTTCTAACAGTGGGAGGCATACAAACGGAAAAAGTGAAAAATGAAATGAGAGTGAAAACAACCCACATGAAGGGAAAACTTACAGCAATGAAAGCAATACTTGATTTAAAAGTGAGTTTCACTCTCTGAGATGATTTTTGAATATAACACCTGCTGGAGACGCATCGCAAGTCCATCACTTTGTGATGATAATGAAACCGGGATGGATCTCATGCAGAAATAATGTTGGAAAATGGCATAAAAGATAGACACATGAAGGAATACAGGTGAACACAGAACTCAAAGACCTCCTCCTACATCCAGATAAGGAAAGAGATTCAACTCAATTCAATTTTATTTATATTGCTTAGATATAGTTTGGATTCAGGAGATAGACACCCTCTCTATATTTAAGATTGGGCTTAAACCTTTCCTTTATGATAAACCTTACCATGATAAGGCTGGATCAGGTGACCCTGAACCCTCCCTTAGTTATACTGCAATAGGCCTAGGCTGCTGGGGGTTCCCATAATGCACTTTTTCTCTTTATTGACCTTTTTTCACTCTGTTTATACCCCACTCTGTATTTAATCATTATTATTAATCTCTGACTCCTTCCACAGCATGTCTTTTGTCCTGTCTCTCTCCCCTCAGCCCCAACCAGTCACAGCAGATGACTGCCCCCCTTGAGCATTGTTCTGCTGGAGGTTTCTTCCTGTTAAAAGGGAGTTTTTCCTTCCCACTGTCACCAGTCAGAGACCCATCAGAGACCTCTTGCAGCAGGATAGCACCAGCTCCTGCGCCACTTGGATTAATGGCCAGTTTGATTGGCAATCCAAAAGACAGGACATTCAGGATAACCGCTTCAGTTTCCAGCTTCAAATTCATAACTGTCTGTGACACTCTCTTCCCCTCCACTACACTATTCACATACTCTTCCTAAGATCACCCCAACTCCAGTTATCTCCCATCACCTACACCATGATGGTACAGCTTGACTCCATCTCTAATCTTACTGGTCTTGCTTCCCTTCCACCTAGTCTCCTGCACACACTATATATCTTCCCCTTTTCCATCATAGCACGCTGGCTTTTCTCCCTTTACCAACTATGGTCCCCACATTTAAAATACATTGGCACCCTCTGGTCAACAGCACTGGTGGTGTTTTAACTGAGGCCCCAACTGGAAATCTTGTTTGATAAACCATGTCTGGGTTCTCATACATCTTCTTTTGTTTTTCTAGTACCAGCTAATGTGTGGGGGGAAATGTATGAACAATCATTGTGTGTACACATTAGTTGTGTCCCAATTCCAAGGCTGCATTCAGAAGTTGACTGCATCACAGCAAAGTGAGTAAAGCTGTCCCATTTCAAAGGCTCCTTTAAATGTGTCCTATAAATGTATTCTTTTTCCAGGCTGTGAAAGTTTCACATCGCGGGTCCTTTGTGGATCCTCTTCAGCATAGCAGATGCCAGGATTCACTGCATGCTGGTGGCTGTTGGACATGTTTTCCAAAAAAAAATGAAGGCAGCCCAGGAGAAGCAGCCATGGAAAAAACTTTTAAATGTAAATGTAATTGGTTTCATCTCACTTCTATGGCTAGTAGCACAAATGTTAGAACAACAAAGAACCATAAAACATTACATTTTGGTGAAATTGTGGCAATGTTATGTAACATTTGTGATGTGAGTAGCTACTTAATGCAGCTCAGCTTCCTCCTCCCACATTCTCTGTAAAGCCTTTACTACTAAAATAAAAGTCGTTCAGAAGTTGAATTTACCTGTGATATTACAGATGATAACATGTACATGAGTAAACAATGAAAGAAACAATGTGGGCTTCATACATAATTGGGAAAGTCTTCTGGGAAAACCTGGTCTTGTTAGGAGAGACGGCATCCATCCCACTTTGGATGGAGCAGCTCTCATTTCTAGGAATCTGGGCCAAATCTATCAGACCCTCCTAAAACCTGACTGCCCAGGGTTGAGACCAGGAAGCAGAGTTGCAGTCTTACACGCCTCTCTGCAGCTTCTCTCCTCCTGCCATTCCTCCAATACCCCATCCCCATAGAGACGGTGCCTGCTCCCAGACCACCAAAAAACAAACCTAAAATCAGCAGAAAACTATTTAAGCATAAAAATTCAAAAAGAATAAATAATATAGCTTCATCAACTCCACCAAAGCATAACACAGTTAAATGCAGATTATTAAACATTAGGTCTCTCTCTTCCAAGTCCCTGTTAGTAAATAATTAATAATTGATCAACATATTAATTTATTCTGCCTTATAGAAACCTGGTTACAGCAGGATGAATATGTTGGTTTAAATGAATCAACATCCCCGAGTCACACTAACTGTCAGAATGCTCGAAGAACAGGTCGAGGAGGAGGAGTAGCAGCAATCTTCAATTCCAGCTTAGTAATTAATCAAAGACCCAGACAGAGTTTTAATTCTTTTGAAAGCCTGACTCTTAGTCTTATCCAACCTAATTTGGAAATTCAAAAACCTGTTTTATTTGTTATTTATCATCCACCTGGTCCTTACTCAGAGTTTCTGTCTGATTTCTCAGACCTTTTATCTGATTTAGTGCTCAGTTCAGATAAAATGATTATAGTGGGTGATTTTAACATCTGTGTAGATGATGAAAATGACAGCCTCAACACTGCATTTAATCTAATATTAGATTCAATTGGATTCTGCCAAAATGTAAAGGAGCCCACCACCACCAATAAAAGTGGACCTAGCACAGAACCCTGTGGAACTCCATAATTAACCTTAGTGTGTAAAGACGACTCCCCATTTACATGAACAAATTGGAGTATATTAGATAAATATGATTCAAACCACTGCAGTGCAGTACCTTTAATACCTATGGCATGCTCTAATCTCTGTAATAAAATGTTATGATCAACAGTATCAAAGCTGCACTGAGGTCCAACAGGACAAGCACAGAGATGAGTCCACTGTCAGAGGCTGTAAGAAGATCATTTGTAACCTTCACTAATGCTGTTTCTGTACTGTGATGAATTCTGAAACCTGACTGAAACTCTTCAAATAAACCGTTCCTCTGCAGATGATCAGTTAGCTGTTTTACAACTACTCTTTCAAGGATTTTGGAGAGAAAAGGAAGGTTGGAGATTGGCCCATAATTAGCTAAGACAGCTGGGTCAAGTGATGGCTTTTTAAGTAGCGGGTTAATTAGCGCCACCTTAAAAGCCTGTGGTACATAGCCAACTAATAAAGACAGATTGATCATATTTAAGACTGAAACATCAATTAATGGAAAGACTTCTTTCAACAGTCTAGTAGGAATGGGATCTAATTGAAATGTTGCTGGTTTGGAAGAAGTAACTATTGAAGTTAACTCTGAAAGATCAACTGGAGCGAGAGAGTCTAAACAAATACCAGCAGTGCTGAAAGCAGGCAAATATAAAGATATGGCTTTGAGATGGTTATAAATATTTTTTCTCTAATGTCTAAAATTTTATTTGTAAAGAAATCCATGAAGTCATTACTAGTTAAAGTGAAAGGAATACTGGGCTCTACAGAGCTCTGACTCTTTGTCAGCCTGGCTACAGTGCTGAAAACAAACCTGGGGTTGTTCTTATTTTCTTCAATTAATGATGAATAGTAAGATGTCCTAGCTTTATGGAGGCCTTTTTTATAGAGCAACAAACTCTTTTTCCAGGCTAAATGAGTATCTTCTACTTTAGTGAGACGCCATTCCCTCTCCAGCTTACGGGTTATCTGCTTTAAGCTGCGCATTTGTGAATTATACCACGGAGTCAGGCACTTCTGATTTGAGGCTTTCCTTTTCAGAGGAGCCACAGTATCCAAAGTCGTACGCAGTGAGGATGTAAATCTATTGATGAGATAATCTACCTCACTGGGAGCAGAGTTTACAGTGGGTACGGAAAGTATTAAGACCCCTTTAAATTTTTCACTCTTTGTTTCATTGCAGCCATTTGCTAAAATCAAAAAAGTTCATTTTATTTCTCATTAATGTACACTCAGCACCCCATCTTGACAGAAAAAAAAACAGAAATGTAGAAATTATTGCAAATTTATTAAAAAAGAAAAACCAGATGAAGATGAAGCCAGAAGACACACATCAATTAGTTAAACTGCAGGAATGTCTTAAAGACATAAAGGCCTGGATGACCTCTAATTTCCTGCTTCTAAATTCAGATCAAACTGAAGTTCTTGTACTCGGCCCCACAAATCTTAGAAACATGCTGTCACACCAGATACTTACTCTGGATGGCATTACTTTGGCCTCCAGTAATGCTGTGAGAAATCTTGGAGTCATTTTTGACCAGGATATGTCCTTCAATGCACATATTAAACAGATATGTAGGACGGCTTTTTTACATTTGTACAATATTTCTAAAATTAGAAACATCCTTTCTCAGATTGATGCTGAAAAGTTAATCCATGCATTTATTACTTGTAGGCTGGACTACTGTAATTCATTATTATCAGGCTGTCCTAAAAGCTTCCTGAAAAGCCTTCAGCTGATCCAAAATGCTGCAGCTAGAGTACTGACAGGGACTAGAAAGTGAGAGCAGATTTCTCCCCTATTGGCTTCTTTTCATTGGCTCCCTGTTAAATCTAGAACATAATTTAAAACCTCTCTCCCCTCAGCCCCAACCGGTCGGTCATGGCAGATGCCTGCCCCTCCCTGAGCCTGGTTCTGCTGGAGGTTTCTTCCTGTTAAAAGGGAGTTTTTCCTTCCCACTGTCGCCAAGTTCTTGCTCATAGGGGGTCATTTCGGCTGTTGAATTTTCTCTGTATTGTTGAATTGAATTGAATTGAATTGAATTGAAATATCATGATGACAGGTTTTAAATGCTGCTCAGTATTTATACAGTTGAATCCTTGATGCTTTCATAGGATACAGCCACTGAACTGAGACCCAGTGACTGTTAGACATTGGGATCTTGGACAAGTGAGGACTGGAAATGATTGTGTTGATTGTTATATATTAGTTGGTGATGGTTTGAATGCCACAGCCACAGTGTTGTGTGCCCTGTTATGACCACAGTTTACCATCCTTTAATGATTCAGTGTCACAAAGCAGAATCTGCCTTAGTGCTGGTCATGAATGTGGCTGTGAGTTTAGTGGCTTGATCTAAATCCAGAAGAACACCTTTGGGACGTGGAGATTAGCAGAATGAATGTGCAGCAGAAAAACCTGCATAAACTCAGTTTTATTTAAATAGAACAGTTAATGAGTCATCTCAGGACATGTTACACTGGAAGGAAAAAGATCTTACAGCAAGCAGTTGACGACAGCTGGAAGAAAAAAAAAAACTTCCTTTGATGTGATGAATCATGTCAACATGTAGCAGAAACTCACAGGAAGGTTTCCAATCTCTCATCAAGAACTGACAGCAGAGGGAGGCCTAAACCATTACTGATATGCTGTTCCTATTAAAGTGCATGCTGGGTGTAATTAGGATTTTGTGCTTTGTAGATATACATATATATTTCTGAGGATGACTATCCCTGTCTCAAAAAGAAATGTAAGACAGGGCGACACTGATCCACATTGCAAAGATTGAGTATTTTCAAAATAAAGACTATAAAATTATTACATAGCTTCATTCGAGGTTATATTTTGGAGTGGAAGCTGTCATATTTGTGACTTTAGAAAGATGGAAACTGGAGCCTTGTAACTGTAAAATGATCTACTTTGTTCCAGGCCTAAGCAAGTTGCTTTCAGAGTTTAATGCATCAAAATGAAGCCGAAGCACCAAAAGCTGAAGTTCCTCTAATGTCCACTTGAGGCTATCAAGCTTGAGCCCGAGGTAAACCCACGAGCAGAGAGCAAATCTTTCTAGAAGGTTGAGAGACAACTGTTGTTTGACATCTCAACATTTAAACATGGTGGTGTTAAAAGGCCAGTGAACATGTTACAGCTAACTTGCTATATAAACTCCAGTAGTCAAAAAATAAGCTGGCAAAACATTCCCTTAATCAATGTTTATATGTGTTGTTATATGTTCCGGTGTGATTCATACACACTTCGCTTCACCACACTGCATGTGAAAACTTCATTTAGGTTACTAAATTACTTTATGTGGTGTATTGACGCTCCCTTTAGCGTCGATACACCGGCGTTATTTCAACCCTCAAGACCAAGTGAGAAAGAGAACAAGTCTAATATCAATACAAGAAAGAACCAGAAAAATAAAACTACAGCATGGGGTCGCTGCCCAGTCGAGTTCAGTCTGCAAAGAGAAAGTTGACAGTAGCGATAGTCCAGATAAAAAAAGGTGAAAACAGTGAACTAAAGTTAAAGAAACTAAAAGCTATTACACATGTTTCTGTGGGACCAGAAGGTCAGGCTTGATAAACATGATGATCAGTCTTAAATTTCCATTTATAGCAGATATGGATGACACTTCAGGGGTCTGGAGGCAGAGCAAACAAAAATACACAGGACACCACTGCACATTAAATCTGAGTCAGTAATAAAGCTTATGGATAGCAGTTGAAGGTGACTGATGTGAGGCTGATGTGGATTAAACCCTGGACAGGTCACAGGTCAAGCAGACAAACATTCATCTCAGATATAAACCTGTAGGTCATTTCAGTCACCGGTTAATCTAACATGCATGTCTCTGGACTGTGGGAGGACACCGGACCCACAGAGGGATCCAGAGAGCCAGCTGGAAGGCTTACACAAAAACTGTTTGACGATGACATCTCAGCACCACACCATCCCTTCAATCCTCTCTGAAAGCAGTTTCACTGTAAAGGAAGGTGAATGAAATTCCCAGTCTGTACAAACACTACATCCAGCTATGAGCCAGAGCTCAGCATCAGTCTCAGACAAACCAAGTTTATTACAAGCTTCTTACTGCAAACTTCCCTCTTTCTGTTGTTTTCCTTCTCATCGAGCACAGAGGGAGTTCACTCTGAGGAATACACGCTAGATTTGACTAAGGGTTAGCTCAGGCTGAGGCCTCATAATAGGTATTGCCAATCTTTGGAATATAGAGTTACAAGGACTTTGTGCATTTTGTCCCATATCTTCAGTCCAAAACAGGAACTTTACAGCTGCGTCAGCGTATCTGACGCTGGGCCCAAGGTTTGGTTTAAATTTGCATGGGTGCCAGTTTGTGAGCTTTGAAATGTGCTTGGCACATGGAGATGTTTTATGTATGTAACATCAACCATATAATGCTGGCTTTATTTTTTTCTTTTCACAAATTCAGCATCAATAACGTGTCTGTCACCAAGCACCAAGTTAGAGAGGCTGTTTCAGTGTGAAGACTACTGTTACATGAATGCAGGGAAAATCAAAACATTCAGAGCTACAGGCCCATCATCAAAGCAGACTGTTTGTTTCTTAGGGATCATTCACAGTTATCAACATTTTCCAAAGCATCCCTCATATATTCACTTTGTCATGCCCAAGGCCAAAGGAAACTCCTCTGAGAAGGAAAAGGACATGCCACCGACTACTGCTAGCATTACAATGGCGGACATTAACTCGCTCCTGAGCGAGCATGAGGAGGCCCTGTCTGCGGACTTTAAGTTGTCTTTTGAGTTTCTGAACTCAACACTGGACAGCATCAACTCCACTATGACAGACCACGGGCGGTGTATTTGCTCATTGGAAGATAATGCAGCTGCCCTTCATACACATTTGCTACAGGTGGAGCAGGTGTGTCCTAATCTTTAAAAAAAGATAATGAGTTGTTAAGAGCTAAAGTACTGGACCTGGAGGGGCGCAGCAGGTGCCAAAACATTCACATTTTTTTTATTGACACCTCACTAGCACCAGGGAGTGCTAGGTGTGAGTTGGTTAGTTAGCTGATTTGTCAGTAGGAATGTTAAAGGGCTGAACTCTCCTATGAAGCGTAAAAAAATATTTAGTCACCTAAAACACTTAGACACAAGAATTGCCTTTTTACAGGAAACTCATCTAAAATTGTCAGATCAGCTCAGGCTCCGGGTGTGGGTGGGCTGGTCAGGTCCATCATTCATCATTTAATAGCAAGGCACGTGGGCGTTAAATCTGTCCATAAATCGGTTCCCTCTCTGTGATCAGAGTAATATCAGACCCTAACAGCTGTTACATTATAGTTCTGCGAAGAATTAATGGTAACAACCTGGCATTAGTAAACGTTTATGGCCCAAACCCCAATGATGAGGACTTTTTTTTTTTAAAAAGTGTTTTTCTCACTTCCTGATCTAAATAGTAGCCAGCTCATTCTTGGGCGTGACATTAACTGCTCCCTTGACCCATTACTTGACCGCTCTAACAAGCCGTATTCAGTCTCTTAAGTCTTCCAAAACTATACATTCGTTTATGCAGCAATATGCAGTGTCAGATGTTAGGCGTTATTTCAACCCTAATACCAGACAAATATCCTTTTTTTCCTCCAGTGCCTTCTACTTTTTCTAGAATTGAATTCTTTCTTGTGGATAATAAACTCCTCAGTTAGGTCATGTTACTATAATCCCATAGTAATCTCAGATCATTCTCCCATCATTCTGGATCTCTTTCTCCCGGGCAGACCTATTTCATGGTTTTTAATTCCTAACCCTGATTTTGTCAAAACTATTAATGATCATTTAGACCTGTTTGTTTCCACTAATGTCACTCCAGATGTATCTGCAGCAACAATCTGGGAGGCATTTAAAGCATATCTACGAGGCGAGATAATAGCTTACTCAGCATAAAACAACCACACAAAAAAGTCTTGTCTTATCTAGTGCTATATCCTAGTCGCAGACAAAATGTACAGAGTCCCCCGCCCCAGACCTTATAAAAAATTTGCTGATATAAAAGGCTGAATCTGACACTCTTGCCTCTGAAACAGCGGTGGCATCATTATTAAAAACCCGTTATAGCTATTGTGAGTTCGGTGACAAGCCCAACAAAGTACTTGCCCATCAGATTCGGCAGAGAGCCTCAACCCAGCACGTTGCTGAAATTAACTGAAATTAATCAGCTGGATTTCTATTAATCCACAAACCATCAATAATCAGTTTAGAGACTTTTATTCTACTCTATACACCTAAAAATGTTCACTGGACTAGGCTCATTATTATATTTTTTTTAACAGTTTTACTATCCCTACGGTTGACCTGAAAACTTAGATAGAAAATTAGATAAGCTCTTTATGCTTGCTGAGGTTAAGAGTGCTGTGTTATCAGTGCAGTGGAAAATGTCCTGGACCTGATGGTTTTCCATTAAAATTCTATAAGGTCTTTTCAGACAACCTATCTCCCCTTCTGCTCAAAATGTTAAAAGAGGCATACGAATTTGGTGTTCTCCCACTCATGATGGGACAAGCCACTATTTCCTTATGTTAAAGAAAGATAAGGATCCACGATTCTGCAACAACTACCACCTGATTTTACTGCTTTGTACAGATGTCAAGGTTTTGGCAAAAATGTTGACAAAACATCTGGAGGTAATTATGGCAGAAGTCATCAACCCTGACCAGACAGGTTTCATTAAAAACAGACACTCTTTTCATAATATTAGGTGGTTACTGACTATACTCACCTTCATCAGTTGACACCCCCGAAGTGATTATCTCGATGGATGCCGAAAATGCTTTTGATCGGGTGGAGTGGGCCTATTTGTTTTACACTTTAAGACGTTTTGGGTTTGGCTGTCCTTTTATTTCTTGGATCAAATTGCTATATGCTTCTCCATTAGCCTGTGTTTACACAAATAATGACCACTCCGAATATTTTCACCTAGGCTATGGAACCCGTCAGGGCTGCCCACTCTCCCCCCTGTTGTTTGCTATTGCTATAGAGCCTCTGGCTGCAGCCCTTAGGTCCAGTCTTATGCATGGCATCACAAAAGGAGGTCTACACCATAAAGTTTCCTTATATGCTGATGACCTGTTGCTTTTTCTTTCAGACCCAGAGGCGTCCATACCTCCTGTATTAGACCTACTTGAGAAGTCTGGACAAATATCTGGATATAAACTGAACTTTAATAAAAGTGAATTATTTCCCATTAACAGTGCAGCTGCAGCCTACCCACTCACTAGTTTACAGACCTCACTGCAAGGATTTAAGTACCTGGGAATCCACGTGACCAAGAACTATCTACGATTTTTTAAAACCAATTTCACTCCTTTATTTGGTCAGCTGACTCAAGACTTAGAGCGCTGGTCTGTGCTGCCACTGTCTCTAGCCAGCGGGATTAGCTGTATCAAAATGAATGTGTTGCCAAAATTCTTTTACCTTTTTCAGGGCATACCAGTATTTATCCCAAAACACATTTTTTTGGTCCCTTAATGCTTCTCTTTTTCAGTTATTATGGAACAAAAAGCCTTACAGAAAAGTAAAGAAAAGGGAGGGCTTGCTGCACCAAATTTTATTATTGGTCTGCTAATATCCACACAATGTTATTCTGGTGCAGTGCTAACTCTGAGATTCCCAAATAGCTACCAGTGGTTGTATCTTATACTAACAATGTAATTGTTAAGAACTGCCTTAGAACATGCGCTCAAATTATACAACATTTTGGGAGCCAGAAAATATCTCTTTTATCACCACCAGAGTCAAATTCTTTATTTCCATTTTCAGTCATTGATAAGACGTTTGTATTGTGGGAAAAGCCATTGGCTTCTTTCTGTAAAAGACCTATACTTAGATGGAACTTTTACCTCATTTGCCCAACTATTTTTGAATTTTAACTTGCCAGGTGCCTACTTTTTCAGATTTCTGCAAGTTAGGGACTTTATTTGTCACCACTTCTCTGGTTTCCCAATAATCCCTGCCTCCAATATGGCTGACAGATTGCTAGAAATTAGGCCCACTCCAAAGGGTACAATATCAAAAATATACAACATTCTAATTTCTAATTTGACCCCTGGGTTGGATCAACTTCATGCTACCTGGTCTGATGATCTGAGCATTGATGATGAAGTGTGGCAAACCATTTTAAAACGCATTCACTCTTCGTCAATCTGTGCCCGACACAGAATTATTCAGTGTAAAGTACTCTATAGAGTACACTGGTCCCAAAGTAAATTGGCTCGAATCTTTCCGGATGTGGACTCAAGTTGTGTGAAGTGCGGCTTGGGTCCATCCACTCTCTCTCTTATATGTTTTGGACCTGTTCCTCTTTATCCCAATTTTGGGAATCTGTTTTTGACTCATTTTCTGAAATCACCTCGACCACAGTACGGCCCTCTCCACTCACTGCTCTATCCGGGGTCCTCCCTACAAACCAGTTACTGTCACCACACCTTGCTGACCTTGTGGCCTTCCTCACACGGGTAGCCAGACGTATTATCCTGATGCACTGGAAGAATCCTCTCCCACCCACACACTCACTGGATAGAAGATGCCCTCTCTTTCATGAAACCAGAAAAAATAAGGTATTCTCTCAAAGGCTCTGAAACCATATTCTTAAAAATCTGGTCACCGCTCTTTAACCATGCTATGTCTCTGACACTGGATGTGACCCCATGAGTGGTGCTCCCTTCGCTTATCCTAGATGTACCTACACATACCCTGTATCTAACTCTTATCAGTTATAGTAGCACAGAATATATTAAGCCCTTTAGATGTCCTGTTTTATTTGTTTCCTGTTTAACTTCTTTCTGATTCACTTAGAAAATGTTTTTTTTTTTTGTTTGTTTGTTTTTTGATTTTTGTACCTATGTTTTTTATCCACTTACTTTGATATAGTAATAATTGCCATTTTTTTGGTTTGTGTTTATTATTTTAATTAGTTTCATGACATTACTGGAACTTCTGTCTGTTTTGATGTTCACAATTGCGTGAAAAACCAGAAATAAATCATACGTGAATTCTCTAAAATAGACCATCATCGATTCACAGAAAGACTCTACTGATGATAATAGACAGGAACAAGCTGTGAGTGCAGCACAGCAGGTGTGGAAAGCAGCCAAAGCCGCTGGAGATAAATTCAAGGAAAGTGGAAGCATTGCTCCAAAAAGCTGAATCAAGAATGGAATCCATACACAGTAAACCACAGAAAACGATGATGGATTTCATTCAGAAGGCATGTACATTAATTCTACATGTTCCTGGAGTGTTCTATGCTTACCATGTGCAAATTCTGGTGATTGGCGGCCGGCACTGTTGCCAACTTTTGTGTAAGAAAACTGTCTCAAAAGTTGCTAGAAGTCACTAAAGGACGACTCGAGTTCGGGGTGTGTGTGGTGTCCCCCTCTGTGCCGAAGAGAGGTCCGGGCGATGCCATAGCGTACGAGCGCTGTATGTACACAAAACATGGTGACAGCGGAGTTTTCAGGTTTCCAGTGTTGTGCCAAAAAGTGATTTCCGTTTTTTTTTAAAATGTATTTTCTTTGCTTATATTGATAAATAGACTGTGGTGAAAAGGCCTAATGACAAAGTCACTATATTGGCAACACCGGTGGCTGGTGTTGCCAAAAACTGATTGCAGCTTCTACAACGTGACAGGAATGTTCTTTATGACTCAAAATGACTTAATATCATTCATAAGAGATTATATTTGATATGCTTGACAGATTATAGGTCCACAAGTCATTTACAAGTCAAATACCAGCTATCATTTTTTTGGCAAATACCGGAATCACTTTTTGCCACAAGACCGGCTATTCAGGTGACAAATTGCTCCAGTGCCACTGTGTACAGTGTGGCACCATGTACATTTTCCATACATGCAGTGCAGTACACATTCAAATTAATATTCAAATCAGTTTATTGCACCCTATAAATTCTAATATACTGTATATCTGTTTATTACAGGGTGTACCCTGCCTTCTCGTCCTATGACAGCTGGGATTGGCTCCAGCCCTCCCGTGACCCTAAAAAGGATCAGCAGAAGAGAATGGATGGATGGAGTTTATTTTTAGTGCAACAACAAAATATTTTAATAAATAGGAAAGAGTATATTTGATACTAAGATGTGTTTTTAATACTTCCTATTCCAAGATCAACATTTTTTTTTGTACACTTTTTTTTTGGGGGGGGGGGTCTGAAAAAGAATACGCTTTGGAAAATGTTGATAATTGTGAATGACCCCTTAGTCTGGTCGGGCATTTTAATGCGTGTCATTCCCTCACCCACCCATAGGTGGAGGGTGGTTATGTTTTCTCCCCCGTCTGGCTGTCTGTCTGTTAGCAAATTAACTCAAAAAGATTTGAACCAAAATTGATGAAACTTTGTGGAAATATTCCTCAGGGTCAAAGAACATATGATTTAAGTTTCAAGGTCAAGCTCAACAAAAATAAATAAATAAAAAATTCCTATCTCATCACTGGTGACATTTTGAGATTCATATATCAGTGAATATCTCGCCTCTTTTTATTTGAACAGTTCTTGGGTAAAAATCAACATTTACATTTGTGTTAACCTTCAATCATTACTGTACATCACAAAGTGACCACTGCGCTCAGAGGTGCTGATTATCTTGCACGTTATCATCATTACAATAAATCACTAACTGGGACAGATTTAAAATGATATCATGAAATCATTTAATATCCTCATTTTGAAATCTCTGATTCTGTAACTTTATTTTATCCTCATGTTTGATTTCAGTGATGCCAGTATCATTATCATCTGCTTATGTTTGGCTTTTCCCTCCTTCCTTTCTGTTGAGATAAAAGAGGCTGGCAGCCTCTGCTTCCAATATCCGAACAACAAGTAATACTACATAACACAAGAGTATTAAAGTCTCTGTCATATAGCCTGACAGCCACCAGCTTTGGTAACAGCAGTGGGCAGATGAGACTTAAAGGCACATTTCTTTGCAGCTGCTCCTTCATTGAATCACTTTTTTTTTTCAACAAATTAACTGACAAAACAGACAAACAATAGCCCTGAACCAGAATGCATGATTTTAATAAATGAATGAACCAGAGTTGTTCTATATACTCTGAAGCCTGTTAGAATATTTACTACAGCTTTCAATGTTATGTTTTTAGAGGAATTATGAACTTCAATTAAACAATCTCTGAACTCGAACATATAACCACAGACCACAGCGTTTACAGAATATTTAATTTTTTTTTAAATGAAATTAATTTGTGCAGTATTCTCAGCCTGTGTCCTCTTCAGACTCAGGTGATCCAGTCAGATGTAACAAAACAGTTTACATGCCAGAATTAAATCCCTCATCTTACTAATGGTATCTGGCCAGCTGTGCTATTCAGTTTAAATATTTAATATGAAATTAGCTCAAATTTCAACAAAATGCTGTCATTTAAGAAAAACAGAGAAGAAATATACTAGTACTACTACTGCTAGTACTACTTCCAGCATTTCAAATTTAGGAAATGCTTTGCCTTGAAGACTTTTTGTGTTTTCCTGTGGAGCACATTGCCGCTCATCTGTACAGGGAAGGAGGCGACCCTGTTTACAGAGATCAACAGCAGACCTTTTGGAGTTTGAGAGTCACTAAATATGAGAAAATGACTTTGCTCAGTAACACATTCTACAGCATTTTGGACCACGGGTTCTAACTTGTGACTGATGCAGTGACGGTTAGGGCTGATCTTGGTCCCCCTTGTTCTCCAGCTGATGGCCTGCCTTCACTCTGTTCTCCTTTTCTTGGTCTATCGCTGTCTGCCTGTATTGTGTGTGTGTGCGTGTGTGTGTGTTTTGTTATCTGCGTTTACCTCCTCCAAGATCAGGCATGGCTTCTCCAGTTTCTGGTGTCTTATTATTCACTTACATGTAGTATTTAACTCTGGGTCACTTCGTCACTCATTGTCATATCATTGACCTGCTTTTGATCCTTAACATTTACTGAGCTCTGAACTTGTACTCACCTACCTTTTCCTCCTTTGACCTTCAAAGCCTGTATGAGGTTTTAGCCAATTTGGATGTTAGCAGGTGAACTCAGTAGTTTCCCTCTAAATGTACCATGTTTTAATTTAAGTATTTCTAAAACAATGAAATGTACAGCACTGCTATAACTTTGAACATAAATGATGACAAAATAACTTTACGTGTTCTGACATTTGTTTTGAGCTTGTGCTGGAGTCTGTGTTGTGCTAGGAGCTGGTCATTTGGGGATATCTCCAATTAGTGGACTCCACTTCTAAGCTAATGTTCATTAGCATTACTAATTGTTGATGCCAAGAGCAGAAGCAAGGCTCTGAGGTACTTTGGGCATAAATTCGTCTCTTCGTGATTTTCCTTTGCATCAAAATCTGTCCATAGGCTGTTTGTAGCCCAGGAAAGTAGTTACCATACAGGACACAATAAAAGGGGTTCTTGCAGCGCTTTAATAGCATACAAAGATACATGCATACAGTCAGGGCCCTTGGTGACTACAAAACCTCAACAGACTCAAATGCTGCTTGCATTGTCTTCTCAAACAGAGCAGTACCTGTGAAACCATGTCTGTGCTGACCCTTACAGCATTACAGGCTGACTTTGGCAAGTGAAATGGAGAGCAGGAATGGATATGAAGACCTCTTTCCCACTCACACTCTTGGCCCTTAGCATTGACCTCTTCTTGGCTTCTTTGTTGGGCAAGTTACTGTAACCAATTTCACAACACATATCATTTATTAAATCTGGGTCACACCTGAAAAACGTGGCTCCAGCCTGTTAGGGTCACTATTGTGTCTGTGTGTGGACACAGTCTTTCCTGATACTGCTGGTGCGTTAAGCACAGGAATAGGATGGACCTTTTTGGCAGCCACCAACTCAGGCACGGGTGACTCCTAAACCTCTTCAAATACAGGCAAAGTGTTTATCTGCAACCTAGTTTAAGTTCTGAGTTTGGGAACTGGGGTTGGACATGGTCTCAATTCTGACCTATGAATTGTTCTAGTGGGACTTCTTTCTAAAGGTTCAACAGTGTGTGATACCCCCAAATGTCTACTACTTTGTAAACTGTTCAACCCCAAGCATCCTGGATCTTATGCGTCCCTAAATCCCTGTGACATATGGAAGCCAGCTGACCAATATTTACAGGAGGACAGTACACATTCTGGAAAATTTTCTCAGCTGCTTTCTGCTCTTAGTACTCCCTGGCTCGCTTGTGCGCCTGTCTGAGCTTCCTGATGAACTGAGAACCAGTACTGTGTGTTGTCTGATATGCTCTCATAGTAGTAGTGCATCCACCGGAAGCCGGGGCTCCACCCCAAAAGCAGAAAATAGGGAGAGTATCCAGTGGTAGAATGAGGGGTGATATTATAGGCATACACCAATTCAGGGAGATACACTAGTCAGATTTTCTCTGGTGGAAGTGTTCTCAGTAAGTTGTGAAGTGTTTGATTATACCTTTCACACTGAGGGTTACCTTGTGGTCTGTAGGGAGTTGCTCTGATCTTCTTAATGAAATAAATCTTGCACATTCTGCTATCATTTCACTCTCAAAATCCCTGCCCTGATCAGAGTGCAGTCTTTCAGGCACTCGTTCAGCAAAACCTTAGCTGCAGTGTCAGTTTTCTGTTCTCTTATAGAATAAGCTTGTGTGGACTTTGTGAACACATCAGTGACAACAAGGACATTTTTGTGTCCGCCAGAAGCTGGCTCTAGTACTGTGAAATCAACCACTACCAGTTCCAGGGTCTGCCTGGGCTGGAGCACAGATGCTTGGCTGGGGCATCTTAGCGAAAACTCACAGCTTTTAACCCAGTTTTCCACACCTTCATATAGCCTTACCCAGAAACATCTCTCCCTTAGCAGATTCACAGTGTGCTCTATGCCTTGGTGTTCCATATTATTGTGCACACTTTCCAGGACTTGTTCTTCCACTTACACAGGTAGTAGTAACCTAGCCATGTCATGTCTTGATGTGGGTCTGCCATTTCTCTATACATCAACGCTTTTCTCTGCTGTATACAATTCCAGTGTTTCATCAGTTTTTTTTAACTGGACTACACAGCCCTGATCTTTCCTTGGGACCTGGCTTTTTCCCCCTATCCCAAAAAGTTCTGAACTCTTTGAGTGTAGCGTCACTGTTCTGGAAAGCTATTGGCTCTTTTCTGGTATGACCTGGCAGGGTATGAGTATCGACTTGCCTGTTATGTACCTCAGGAGACTCTGATTCCACAACATGAATCTGCCTCACTCTGTAGCACGCCAGGCCTTTAATGACCAGGTCAGGATTAAAAACTGCAAGCATCAAAGTCTGACTCATTAGTTTCAGGCTTCCCTGCAAACTCCTGCCTAGACAGGGCATCAACCTCACAATTGCTACACCCAGAGTGCCCATTTTAAAGCAAGTAACTGAAGCTTCGTGCTAGTGTAGTTGCGGTCATTTATCTCTTCCTGGTGTAACCTATGGCTAGCATAAGTTATGACCCACTTGGCATCACCCTGCTGCTGGTACAATACAGTGCCTAAACCATGTTGACTGACATCTGTCTCAACTGTGAAGGGTTGTGTGAAATTGGCAAAACTCAAAATGGGAGCTCAAGTAAGTTTGTCCTTCAGCTGCTAAAAAGCAGAAACACACTCAGGGCACTACATGGCACCTGACTGGTGGCCCGATCTTCCTGTTTGTTTGGCACCTGTACCTTTTGTTAACAAGGTCATGACGTGGCCCAGCAATCTGTGAGAACCTTTAAATAAATCTCCTGTAATAGCTGTAGAACCCCCAAAATGACTAGAGCTCTTTGAGAGTGCCTGGGACCCTCCAGTTTTTAACAGGATAAACCTTGGATGGGTCTGTCCCCACAGCCTCAGCAGATACCTGATGACCCAGAAACATGACTGACGGTTGCAGGAAAGCACACTTCTGCAACTTTACCTTGAGACCAGTTTCCGTCAGCCTCTTAAGGACAGTCTCAAGACTCTCCAGATGTTGCTCAAAAGTGTGTGAGGAAAACAAAATGTCATCTAGATACACCAAGAGGATCTGAAAAATAAGATCACTCATAGTAACCTGCATAAGTCTTTAAAATGTGCAGGTCCATTGCAGACAGCAAATGGCATTTTCATATACCCGTATGGACCAAATGGCATGGTGAATTTTGTCTTGGGCCTATCTCTCTCATCCATGGCTACCCAGTGGTGTACATGCAAGATCAATGATTGAGAAGAACTTTGCCACTCTCAGGGCATCAAAACTCTTGCCAGTCCTCGGGAGTGGGAAAGTCTTAAGCCTCGTCTTGGAATTAAAAAAAGCTTTCTGTAATCAACACATAGCCTCAGACTCTCATCTGCCTTTCTCACCAACACTATTGGTGAAGCATATGGACTGGAACCCTCCTTGATGACTCCTTTTTTTCAACAGCTTACCAATGTGTTCCCAGACTTCACTGTGCTGTGTGGATGGGAATCGTCTGTACAGTTATGTTATAGGCCTAGCTAGCCTCATAGCCACTAGCTGTTTTCCTTGGTGAGCAACTGCTCCTTGAACATCATATATTGGACTTTGGTCATCATCTGTTTTAATTACAGAACACCGAGACTGAACTTGGTGGTCCTGCACAGCTCTGGATTTCTGCAGTTTTACGCAGAAAAAAACGTGACATGAGCCACAGACCAAGATGCACTTGGCAAAATCTTAAAGGGTAACCACTGTTCATCGCAATGCCGCCACCTTGTGATGAAGTTTGTAACATTAGGCGAACCTCTGCCAGTACATTTGCAATGTACCTTTCAACCACAAAGGCCACATTTTTAAAAAAAACTGACAAAAAAACATGTTTACTGGCAGCCCAGCATCCCAAGAGAAAAACTTATTTAATTCATTATGACATTAAGTTATAGTAAGCACCCGGATACATGTTCTAGGCAAAGGAGAGAGTTGGGAAAAATTAGATTTTGCATATTAGCATAAAAAGTTGCCTATGTTTGGAAAGATTTTGCCTAACACACGTTTATAGTGCTCTGTGTGTCTCCATGTGGGTCGACTAGTAAAAGAGTGATTGCATGTCTAGTCTCAAGAGGAAGGTTAGTTTCTCATTTGGCCAGGCAGCTGACCTTCAGCCGTATACCCCCATAAAAAAAGAAAAACTAATCTCAAATGCTTTAATTTTGCATACACTGTGGAAACTTAACTAAAAAAGTTAAATTTTCGGTCACTGTGAGTCAAGGGGGTTGTTCAGTTTTCATTAAACCAAGTTCCAGACTGCAGTTTAATGTACAGCTTCGGATGAGAGAGCTTAAGCAGCTCCATCCCTCCATCCAGTCTGCAGGGACATACCAGTTTTAATATCTTCCCCTCTCCCCATCTCAGGAGCTGAGGTCTATTTCTGGTTTGTGTGTACGTCGTGTGTTTGCATGTGTGTGTGTGCACTCCCCATGAAGGCAGCACTGAGTAAGATGGATGTTCAGAGATGAAGAGCATTTTTTCCCGTCCACGGGGGCAGACCTTACATATAATAACCTCGAACCTTTCAGTGCTGCCTTTTCAGCCTCTCTCCATCTCTCAGTGCGGAACTTTCTCTGTCCCCCAGCATGCATCTGTCTGTCTCTCTGCTCCTTGTAGCTCAAAGCTGTCCCTTCATATTTCAGTCTCTATGTCTCTCTGTATTCAGTTCTTGATTGCTGTGTTTCAAGTGCATATGGGTTCAAACTGTATTACTGTATGTCTCCTTTCCTTTGTGTTACTGAGGCTCTTGCTGTGTGGTGCTTTTAACCATCGGGGAAATAGGCAATGAGAATTTGCCATGACCAGTGTTCGGCTTTGGTTGGTTATGTACTTCAATGTGTCAGGGACATCAAACAGCTTGAGATTTACAGTGTGAAAGGCTGTGCTTATACATCAGAGCACAATGATCTTTTTATTTGTTTCTTTGGAGGTTTTCATCTCTGAGCATTTTAAAATGAATGTACAGAAGAAAATGGATGGATGGATGTACAGAATGTGAAACTGATTATGCTTGCATCACTGCCAGATTGCTGTAAATCTTCCCTGGATCATCTGTTATAGAGCAAGTGACTGGATTTTTTTTTTGGGGGGGGGGGTAGGATGACCATCATCTTCAGTATTAATCTCCATATATCTCTGTTCATTCAGTATTTCAATTAATTAAATTGCACATATGTTTGACCATCCACTGTTCCAGTTTAGTCGCCCCGTGCTGACACTTCATTCATTCAGAACAGGCCCAAAGGCCTCGAGGCCTGGCTGGGGTCGACCTGATCAAGCAACAATGGTCTGCCCTAACAAAGGACCGTACCTCGATTTTTTTTAGGTAAATCCAGACTTATTTTCTTCGAAGCTCAACAAGTTCCAGGAACTGAGTGAAAGTATAAACTGTATTTTTCTAGTGAGTCCCAGGATTTCCTTCACTTTGAAGAACCTCAAAGACTTACTCGGCAAATAACCCCCATGAGAGATTAGCAGCACAACAGCAGGGTCTTTGTGTTGGTCTTTGTATTTACTGTTGTGTGACTCTGATGTTTGAATGGCCTTTCTTTAATGTGACAGTGTACAGAGTGTTTGACAGGTATTTATTTCTCATTAAGAATATGACTGCCATGAAAATGAATGAATTTCTCTCTTTGATGTTTGTTTGCTCCCTCTTGTTTATTTGTGCCGTCAGGCTCACTCACTCTTTTGAAACAGCACAACTTGCTGTAAATCTTACAGCAACAGGAAAATGTTCAGCCCTAAGTTCTAATTTCATACCAGACTTTTTACATTTGAGTCTTTCAGTCCTGTAAACTCCATCTCAGTGTGACATCACAGGGATACCAACAGCTCTAGAAAGCACTAAAGGTTAAAGGTGTCATTCATGGTGTTAAAAAAAAGGAAAGAAATGTGCACTATGTTGATAAAAGCTCAGATGATTTGGTGTGTTATTCATACACTATCCCAATTAATCAACATCAACATTGTAGACTTTTTAAACTCTGAAACTGTCAAAGAAAAAAACATTTTGTAGCACTTATAGCTGTTGGAATGAGGTGATAGCTTTCATTCCCATCCCACGAAAAAGAAAAACTTCTAGAACATGTTTTAATACATTTTTATACTTTTATATCATAAAACTTCAACAACCAACCTACCCGTACATTACTGAGTAATTCGGTGAATAAATCTATTTCCTGTTGTGCTTGAACATGTCCCATCACTTCCGTCCCTCCTTTCTTTGTGATAGCTGTAGTAAAGCAACACTAACGTGATGTTGCATCACTACTGATATGTGTAACAGTATCAGAGCTCCTGAAGCACCCAGCTTGGACTCCTTTTTTTTATCATAGTGATGGTCAAAGATTATAGGCTTTTATTCATATGGTCACAAGAGGTGTACTATTTAATTACTGGTCATTAAAACCTTGTTAAAATTGAACCACTATTATCAGTTTTCTGTTGAGCTCACGCTGTCCAAACTGTGATCCTTTCTTAAACCTGACCAAACAGCAACAGAGGACCAAAGTAAATAAAAAGACTGAATACAGGTCACTGATAATTTTTTCAGATATTTTTTATGACCTTTAAAGCCATTCATGGCCTCTGTCCTAGCTACCTCTGGGTGGAGAGAAAAAGAGCGACAGAGGAAACTCAGAAAGGCATTTATGGCTCATTACTGACTTTGTATGCTTTCACGTCACTTTGAAAACGAGCTTTTACCACCACAGCAGTCCACGCTGACCTTTTAAAACCTGGTCCATGGTTGTGTTTTCCGCAGGGCTCTGAGTGTCTCGCTGTTATAAGGATTCACTGGTTTTAAAAAACAGAAGCCATCACACAGGATGTCAGGAACGCTGGATGCTTTGCGCTTGATTTTGTTCTCGGAGACGACAGGCAGCCATGGGCAGGGAAATTACACTTTGATGGATGGCTTAGTTTAGTGATTTCCAAACACAAACACACTTTCAACTACACACTTTTTGGACAAGGGTTTTCCTTACAGACAAACTAAATCATTCAGTTTCTAACAGTGTAGAACAGAGTGGTGACACTGGACTCCTCTGATTTGTTTGCCTTCTGGTTTTACCATCAATGATTATCTGCATGCTGCTTTTAGACTTAACAGCTTTAACTCCTCAACACCTGGACTGTCTTTTTTACCTGCTCTGCCCCATGGTTTACACTAGAACTCTGTGCCCTACAGACCACCGGCCACCCACTTGAGAGGCTCTACAAAAGATCTGGCCTCACAGTCCACCTAGAGTCTTATAAAGATCATGTGAGGTCCTACAAAGCAGCTCTTTCCTAGGCCAAGACTCATTATTACTCTTCCCTCATTCACCGGCAGCAAAGACTTCCCAGATTGCTGTTCTCCACCGTCCACCCCAGTGATTCACTTCGGCATTCAAGTGCCCCTGAACTGTGCCAGATGTTCCTTGATTTCTTCCAAGAAAACGTTAACTCTATCCCTCTGCATCTTCTGGCACCTGTACATCAGCTGCGTGTTGCATATCTACCTCAGTGCTTCTTCTCCTCTGTGAGTTCCTCTCCTGTCACCAAGTGGATCTCTCAGGCCAAAGTCTTCACTTGTACCCTGAACCCCATGCAGACAACACTGGTCAAGACATGTCTTCCTGCTTTACTGTATCTCTTTACCAAACCCTCCATCTAGCTCCCCCAACAATCACTTGTCAACTGTTTTAATGAAATCAAAACATGGATGTCATTTAATCTACTGAAGCTCAAAGGTAATTAAACAGAGCTCAGGGGCCCCAAAGCGCTACTCCAGAAGTTTGGAGACCTACTCATTGGACAAAGACAGTTCCCCTAGCTTACTGTCAACAGAAGTTTACAAACTGGGTGTCATCCTGGACTCCACCCTTTCATTCCGGGATCATATCAAAGCTGTCACCAAAGCAGCTTTTTTCCACCTAATGAACATCTCTCAACTTTGGCCATCATGTAGCAGGGACCCTTTGTCACCACCTGGCTAGATTACTGCAATGGGTTCCTGTTTGGGATTTCCAGACAGACTACAGTATGTCCAGAACTCAGGTGTCAGGCTTCTAACATGCGCCAAGCTCTGGCAACATACAGTATCACCCCCACCCTTATAAACCTCCACTGGCTCCTGGTCAAGTCGCACATTGCTAACAAGATCCTTCTTCGTACTTCTAAATTCCTCAATGCCGTGCCCCCTCAATATTTGTCCAGCTTCCTTCACCCATACAAACAGTCTCAGACACTACGGTCCTCAGCCATGGGTCGGCTTTCCATCCCTCGGACCAACCTCCATACCTGTACCTTTGGGGACAGAGCCTTCATTGTCGCACCCCCGCTCTCTGGAACTCTTTCCTTTCACTCGACTCTTTTAAGAAACCTTTGAAAACTCACCTGTTCAACAAGGCCCTTAACCTCTGCCCTTTTTGTTTATGTATACACTTTTGTTTATTTATACTCTTTTGTAAAACCAACTTGGGTTTCTTAAAGGCACTATATAAATCTAAGTTATTATTGTTGTTGTCATTATTAATAGAATTACTTTTAAGAATGCTGATTTAGCTGTTTTGCATAAATTAATTTGAAGGCTCCTCTTGTGTGGAACGAGCTCCCAGAGTGGGGTCAGGAGATAGACACTCTCTTAACTTATATATTAGATTTCAGAATTTCTTTCCATTGGAGATGTCTTCTTATTTAAGAGTTCTTCTTCACCACCATCACCGAAAGATGCTCATAGGGGACAGGGAAGACAGACAGCAGGTGAAAACACAGACCATAAGAAAACCAACTTTCAAAATAAAATATGAAGTAACCAGACAATCAGTATTAAAACAAGGACACAGTGAAACATGAAAACTAGCATGATGAACAATGCCAACAGAGTACCAGGACTCTGACTTTTTACTGTTTTTTAATGCTTGCTTACACTAAGACTCATCAAATTTTTTCCCTTCTCCATTTTTGTCAGTGGAGAACATTTGTATAGCCCTGGGTGACAAGATCCCCAAAACATTAATGTATGGTACAAAGTGAGTTTGTTCCTATGATCTCTCTCTTTTTTACTCTTATATTCCCTCTTTTTCCTCTCCTGATGTTTGTTAAAAGTTCAGGTAAGTGTCTTCTGATCATGTTTAGGTTGTAGTGTGCATGCAGATTTAAACATCTCTTTTTTTAGCCACTCCTGACAGTTTTACCAGTGTTAAGCCCGTTATGACACAAATATTATACCTTCACTTCACGCCATATTTTTCTTTGTGCAAAGCTGAAAAAGAACTTGCAAAAATGGCAAAACCTCTATTTCTCAGTATATGCTGTTGCTTCATTTTCTTTGTGGTAGTTTTCATCATATTCGCTCGAGAGACGTTGTTGGTGGCTTTGAGACAGGCAAACCTGTGCTTGTGTAAAATAAAAACCGTCTGTGATTTCTTTACATGCACAGTTAGACTTCAGAAAAGTGCCACGTCCTGCAGAGCGGATAAAAATGTGGGACCCAGTAAAAAGCAGCATCTGAATAAAGTTTATACAGCCACACTGTACAGTGCAGTGTGCTGAGATCCTGCTTTTCTTTAAGTCCACACTGACTCGAGTCTGTGAGTGTAATGTCAGTTAGGCTCTCCACGTGTTTGAGTTCAGGTTAATTCATGTGACAAAGATTACTGCAAGACCGAACCTTTGGGGAGGTCGGATTTTGTCCGGCATGCTGAGCATACAAACATGAAATTTAGCACAGCTGAATAACAGCCAGTGTTAATGTGCGAAGGCCAGAGATGTGCCACATCTGAGGCAGGAAAAAAAGGTAGAAAGAGGCAGTCAAGACAAGAAGAGAGACAGATAATTATGGACACTGCGTGAGAGGCGGGCAGACACACAGACAGGCAGAGGCATAAACACACAGAAGATGAATGTGTTTCAAAGCTCGTTTATGTCTTCAGGGAGCTATGAATCTCCTCATCCAGCTGTTACATATTTTCTATGCTCCATTTCCAGTGGGTGGACATCCGCTGTGAACCTGCTGAACAGCCTCACAAGTATTCCTCCTCACCTAAAACGACATCTGGGTTTGGAGAGAGGAAGAGTGGTGGGAGGAGATGGCACAAAACACGAGTTAGACTTCACAGCTTTAATGTGACAGGAATTTGTCACATATTTTAGGCCTCAGCTGTGAGTTGATTTGCTGCAGTTAAACCAGAACAGCTTATAATAAATGATGTGTGAAAGGTCAGAGGTTTTCTCTCCATTATTCTAAGAAAGGTTTCGTTATTTCTCACTTAAACATGAGGGTAGAAAGGTAAAAGAAAAAAAGGTAAAATTACTCTAATCCCTGAACATGGAAATCTAGTTGATGTCAATACATTTAAAAGGATAAATACACTACATAAAATAGACAAGAATAAAATGGTGAAGAAATGGGAACATTAAAAACAATCGAATCCAATAAATTAACATGCTACATGAACGCCAGACTAAACAGAAAGGTTCTTAGTCTCAAAAAGATTAAAACCAGAATGACTTCCTTCATGCAGACATTGTGTGGATTCCTGTTTTGTAACACAAGGATTGCAAATCTTTCTCTGTGGATTTACCTGTGGATTCTCCTGATCTTACCCTGCATGCCAAACACCCCTCACTGCTCATTTCATTCAATTCTGTGCTAACCAAATAAATTCTGTGTAACTCTTTCCCTGTGTCCCTGGTACTCCTTAACACACACACACACACACACACACAAAAGAAAAAAAAAATCCGCACTTGTCCTGCGGGCGGTCTTTGTCCTCCAAACTCGGGTCCTCTACCAGAGGCCTGGGAGCTTGAGGGTCCTGCGCAGTATCTTAGCTGTTCCCAGGACTGCGCCCTTCTGGACAGAGATCTTGGATGTTGTTCCAGGAATCTGCTGGAGCCACTCTCCCGGTTTGGGGGGTCACTGCCCCGAGTGCTCCAATGACCATGCAGACCACTGCTGCATGCACCATGCCTGGTGTGGTAGACCCCAGCTTCTATCAATCTTGTGCTTAGAGTGTGTTCCTGTGCTGCCGTGATCAGTGCCTCTGTGCTGTCTTTCAGCCCCAATAAGAGCTAGAAAGGATGTGGAAGGTGAAGGTAACAGTGATCCCCATGCTAAACAGAACACTCGGGGCAGTGACCCTCAAACTGGGACATCTGAGATCTCTGTCCACAAGAGCGCAGTCCTGGGAACAGCTAAGATACTGTGCAGGACTCACAAGCTCCCAGGCCTCTGGTAGAAGAACCGAGCTTGGAGGACAAAGACCGCCCACAGGGCGAATGTGGAGGGTTTTTTTTTTCGTGTGTGTGTGTGTGTGTGTGTGTGTTTGTGTAAGTGTTTTATGTAAGTTGCTGTTTTGTATATTGCAGTTTCCACTTGTGATTTACAGGATTTAGGCTTTTATGTTAAAACATCAGAGTCTACTTTGCACAAAGCTTCACTGATACACAGCTAAAGCTGAAAATTTTCAAAGTAACCTGAGTCTCTGATTGGCCACAGAGAAAAGTGTGTATGTGTATGTAGTCATGCCCAGGGGAATATGTGGGTGTGGTGCAGAAGAAACAACCCCAGTGTGGTACTAATGATTTATAAGGACCTGGCCAAGCCTGCTGGGAATCCACCACAGGTAGACTTCAAACACCAAAGAGGCAGAGAGATGAGAGCCCACACAAAGAAGGAAAGTAAGAAATGAACAAAAGGACAGATACTCAGCAGCACGTTACTGATCTGTTTTTGATGCTTTCAAATTGGGACTATGGGGAAACAGTTTGTACATAATGAGGTGTGATTCTGGAGGACGCTGCACAGATGAGACTCAATCAAACTCTATTTACCTCTGATTTTATATTCTCTGTGCAGGTGTTTCACATTTGCATGAGGAGACACACACACATTAAACAGTGCGCTAACACATGTTAGGATGCTTATTTTTTCAGATGATGAAATAAGATCAGATGTACATTATTGCCCTTCTGCAAGTGCCTCACATACAGGGTACATGCAGCAAAACACACCACATGCCAGTGTACATGTGTACTCTGTACACAGAGTACAAGCTAATCCTAAATGCTGGTGCATGTGAGAATATTTTTAAACTAAAAAAGATGAAAACTATGTATGTCATATGCATAAATAACCAAGCTGCTCTGCAGCTGTTTTAGCAGGTGTTAATTTTTTTTTTCTTTTAGTATGTGCCTATAGTAATCTGCAACAACAGTATCTTATTGTGAAAATATGATTTATGGTATCATACTGTCAGCTGTTTAGATGCCACTATTATGTTTTTTGAGCCTTCCTTCTGTAATCTCCTTCAACAGTTTCAGCTGTGTTGCCATTCCTCTGCTTTTTGCACCACATTGTTACTGCACTGCTGCTGGAATCAACATTTTAACAGCTAATGCAGGACAAATAATGCTTCAGAATTGGAAAAAATGTGCCAGAGTCACTCCTGCTTTCATTTAACTGTTGCTTTGGATCTGTGGCCCTGGACAAAACAGATACAAATAAAATCATAATTTAATGTCATTTTATACTCTTCTCTCAGATCAAGACACAAAAATATTTCCCTGGGTTTGTTTTATTCAACCTTATCAGCCTCTAGGAACAAATAAAAGCCACACTCAACTTTTTTACTCATTCATTAAAAGCTATGGTTTCAAATATGGGCCACAAGTACTACAAAACAATCAACAAAAATCCACAATAGAAGGAAAACCCCATGGAGAGGCCACATGCCACTGTACCCCTAGATCAGTGGTTCCAGTATATTTATATAAAAAGTGAATTAAAACAGGTGAAAGGAGGTGGTTAGTTTGCGTTATTACTCATTACTCTGCTCTTGTATTGAATTTTGTGTCCCAGTTGTCAGTGGGTCACATATTGTCATTTGCACTTTACATATGACTGGGTAGTATTAGCAATTTCTAGCCAACAGCATGTGTTGTTTATGTTTTTGAATCAAATGTTGTATTTTTTAATGAGAGTGAACACAGGCTTCCAGCCAGGAAGCTGATCACCACCCCCCACCCCCCACCCCCCCTTCTGTTTTTTTAAGTGGGCCACAGCACACTGACTTTAGGAACCACTGACCTAGATAAAAGTCCTAATAAATGGGAAGTGTTGTGTCAAGATGGGCATCCAATCTTGGCCAAGTCAAACATGTGAATCATGAAGAATGAGATTTCCATATCGGATCAGTTGCTGCTGTCTGGTGCTGTTGGCTAACAGATTCCTGGTGGAAACTGTTCTACTGTTGGCCAAGGGCAAAGGAAGAGGAGAGGGGGAAGGCTTGTTTGGAGGCAATTAGATATAAGGAAAGGCAGGACTGTGGAGGTGAGAGTAGGAACTTTAAATGTAGGGACAATGACTGGCAAGGGGAGAGAGCTGACTGCTATGATGGAGAGAAGGAAGGTAGATATATTGTGTGCACAAGAGGCCTGGTGGAAGGGAAGCAAAGACCAGGAGGATCAGAGGTGGATGCAAGCTGTTCTACCATGATGTAGATACAAAGAGAAAGTGAGTAGGGGTCATGTTGAAGAAGAGTGCGTGAATAGTGTTGTGGATGTGAAGAGAGTTTCAGACAGGATAGGGTGATTTATAAGAGTGGAGGAAGGTGCACACGGGTGGGCTACACCTCATGCACAAGGTACATTCTCAAAGAGAGGAGGTGGCATGAAAGAATGTAGATAGGCAGCATCAGATGGTACTCTGTAGGATGTCTTTGGAGATCAAGAAAGAGGAAGTAATTGAAGGTCAAGGCAATGATTAAAAGCTGAAGAAGAAAGAATGTTGCACAGAGCTAAGACAGGCTCTGGGTGGTAGGCAAGAGTTATTAGATGACAGGGAAAGTACAGCTGTAGTGCTGAGGGAAACTGCCAAGAAGATGTTTGGTGTATCCTCTGAACAGAGGAAAGGAGACAAGGACAGCCAAAGTACAATCAGGGAGATCAAAGTAGACAGGAGTACTGGGAGGCAAAAGACAAAGACAGAAGTGGCAAAGGAAAAGGCTGAAACTAAGGCTGGACACTAAGGAAGGAGAAAAGGACTTATTGGCTAGGCAGAGAGATCAAGCTGGAAAAGGATGTGCAGCAGGGTAGGGTGATTAAGGATAGAGATGGAAATGTTCTAATGAGTGAAGAGAATGTGTTGAGAAGATGGAAGGACTACTTTAAGAAGCTGATGAAAGTAGAAAATGAGAGCGAGAGGAAAATTGGTGATCAGGAAGTACGGAGGATTAGTAAGGAGGAAGTGAGGACAGCCATGAAGAGGATAAAGAGTGGAAAGGCAGTTAGTCCAGATGAAATACCTGTGGAGGCATGGAGATGTTTCTCTGTAATCATTGTAGGGTCTTTACCTTACAATATAAAGTGCCTTGAGGTGACTGTTAGTTATGATTTGGTGCTATATAAATAGAATAGAATAGAATAGAATAGAATAGAATAGAATAGAATAGATGTCCAGGAGAGTGCAGTGGACATTTTGACCAAACTGATGCCTGATAGGGTCCTGAGAGAGGTTCTGTGCAAGTCAGGAGCAGCAGAGAAGTATGTGAGGTGTGTGCAGGACATGTATGAGGACAGCAGGACAGTGATGAGGTGTGTGACAAAAGTGACAGATGGGTTTAAGGTGGGGGTGGGATTAAATCTGCTCTGAGCCCCTTCTTGTTTGCAGTGGTGATGGACAGGCTGACAGATGAGGTCAAACAGGAGTCTCTGTGAATGCTGATGTTTGCAGATGACACTGTGATCTGTAGTGAGAGCAGGGAGCAGGTGAAATGAATGAATGATACTTTATTGATCCCACAATGGAGAAATTACAGTTAACAGAACCCCCATCCAAGAAGACAAACAAACAAACATGGGGAAACAGGTGAACAGTGGCCATGCCACCCCCTTCTGGAGGCGCTGCCATTAAAAAGATGGAATCAATAGCAAAAATATAGAAGGATAAGTGAGGAAAAAATCATCTCATACTTTGTATACATACACACATACACATACACAGTATAAGGTTACAAAAACTTCTGTGACATGGCACATGGCATAGCATGGGAGCAGTAGTATCCCCATGGTGAAAATTTGATCAAAATAATGGCGTTGAGAGACCAGCGGACAGATCCATAATTATAAAGTCTAGTTTGGAGGCTTTAAGCAGCAAAGCAGGATAAAAAAAGGAAGGGCTGGGGAGGGAAGAAAAGTGCGTCCGTCTCCGCTGAGGAGATGAAGAAAAAACAAAAAGAGAGTCACAGTTACAGTTTTTGAACAAGCTTATAGTTAGGGTTGGATCAGGTGACCCTGAACCCTCCCTTAGTTTTGCTGCTATAGGCCTAGGCTGCTGGGGGGTTCCCATGATGCACTGATTCTTTCTTCTTCACTCATCTCTTTTCACTCTCTGTGTTTATACACCACTCTGCATTTAATCATTACTTATTATTAATGATTAATCTCTGGCTGTCTTCCGCAGTGTGTCTTTTATCCCATCTTCTTCCCCTCACCCCCAACTGGTCATGGCAGATGGCTGCCCCACCCTGAGCCTGGCTGTTAGAATCAAATGGAAAAATTTATAAGGTATAAGGAAAGGTATGGCTGGGCTTGGCAGCCCAAGAGATATCTAACTGCTTGTTTGAGTGTTTTTATTACAGCTTCACACACAACCTTGAAGAAAGAACTACTCCAGAGGAGCCAGCAGCATGTGAACTTCACCTCTACAGGCATGAGCGGCCAAGAAATAAACACAACAATTTATAGAAGGAGGCATAGG